>JALJCO010002938.1:162500-208573 GCA_023101725.1 Atherinomorus stipes | reverse complement strand
TCTTGATATTCTTTCTGTATGTTTTACTTGTGTACATGTTTACTTGTGCAGCTGTATTTTAGTCTCAGATTTGATAGTTCTTACTGTAGCACCTTTTTCAAAATGTAACCAAGCATGACATTGTTTTAAACCCCATGCAAGGTGACTGAAAATGATTAAATATATATATATATATATATATATATATATATATATATATATATATATATATATATATATATATATATACATATGTGTATATATGTAAGAATACTCTTCATTGTTGTCATTTTTACATAAAAGCAATGTGATGTATGCAAAGTCCTAATAGTGTTAAATGAACTATATTGTAAGAGTAGGTTCTTAACAATGGTTAGGAGTTAATTTAAAATGAACTCACTTTGAGAGTCAATCTTACCCTTCAGGATTCATATTTTAACACCAGGAAATGTTCAAAATCAACTATGACAGGGGCTTAAATATCAAATGCTTGCTGTGGAGTTGTTTTAACTCTGGCTAATAGTTTATTTGGTGTTCATGCATGTACACTCAAATTGAGTTGAGTTTAACTCCAAGGAGTTTATTTCAAAAGCCGGAATTTGCTGTGCAGATCTCCCTGTCCCCAGCCAGCTCCTTCTAGATCCCACGGCATTCCCAGACCAGAGGGGATTTATGTACAGTATAATCCCACCAACATGTTCTGGGTTTTTCCCAGATCTTTCCCTATTGAAGAAACCTCCCAATAAGGGAGGCGACAAGGAGGTTTGCTAATCAAATTCCTGAACCACTTCACCCCCTCCCTCCCCAAACACACTGAAGGATTCCACCAGTTTTGGTCCCTGCACAAATCCCCATCCGTGTGGGATGAAGATGGACCGTCCTCAGGACCGCTGCCCTCGGAACAGTTCCCGAGCCATGCCAGGATGGAGAAGGTCTCCACGGAGCCATGAGGATGAATCTTCAGAAACGGTGTTTATTTTTCCACCACAGTCCTGAAGCTGCAGATGCCCCTTCTAGTCAGGTTTTAATTGTCTTCATGGTGGGTTGATGTTGGCTCATTATGGGGTGGCACTGGAGCCAGGAACAGTTACAAGTGATGCAGGAGGGAAAAGATTTTGGTATGCGAGAGACCACACAGTCCCGTTTTCTCTCCTCTGGCTGCAGATTTCACATGTTGCTCAAATATTAACATGGGCTTAAGGGAATGACAGCAAATGTCATCAAAACAACACAGTGAAGGGAAAGAAATGCAAACAATTAGAGGAATAAAAACACTGACAACATTCTTACAAGTAAAAATTTAAATGTAATACAAATTTTAAATTATCATGAAATAATCATACCATAAATGTTCCTTAATATCATAGTTAGAATTTAGAATATTTCTGAAATAAATATTTTTATTTGTCCCATGGACCAATGACTAGCAATATTTGTAATTTTTTTAATTGAATTTAAACATTTTTAAAAGAACTAAAATTACATAATGTCATTTATATTCTTATAGCTCATTGCTATTTGTTGTATGTATATATATATATATATAAAAATATATACATATATTTAAATTGTCTTTATCATGATGTTTACTTCTTTGTACCTTCATTTACTTCCACATTTAGCTGTAATTATAATAAATAAACTTATTGTTCTTTGTGGCACACATCATTTATCTATAACTCCACCATAAATGTAACTTTGGAAAATCTGAGTTAATGAATGAATAATGAAACTTTGGTTACTGAACTGTTTGGCTGAAACTCTGGAATCTGTGTCCTCCGTGTTTCTGCTGTACGAACTTTCATCTCTCTCCTCCTTCCTGGATTTATTCTGATCATGTCACGGCAACTTATCTCAATGTAGGAAATTTTACAGCAGCAACCAGACGACTGTGTGTGCACGCTGGATTTGCTCTTATTGATTATATTTAATAGGAAAACAAGCGTCTGCAGAGCTGAGAAAAGGGTGCTTCATTTTCTGGATGCACCTCATGTATTTCAGTTTCCCTTCACAGAAAGTTAAATCTCAATCTGAGCCACGAGAAGCTAAAACCATGTTTGTTTTCAGGTAAATGAAGATGAAACAGACCACATTTCCAGGGAATATGTAAAAAAAAATAACAAATATTTTTTTTTTATTATTTCCTGTTGATACATTCTTGGACAACACCACAGAAAAGTTGCATGAGTGGCCAAATGTAAATCTCTCCCACAACATTGGCACAGAAGCAGCAAGGGCAACATGAATATACCAAGTACAAACAGTAAAAAACATACATGCTTCCTTCTTTTTTTTTTTAAAACAAGTAATCTGTTTTTTTTTCTTTTAAATATATATATCTTTTTCTGTTTCCCAGAATTTTTTTTCCAGGAAAATAGGAAACCAATGTAGCCAGATTCAGTCTGAGGAATCAACAGTTAGAGGAACAGAAAGCAAAGAAACAGTTCAGAGCAGACGTGGACTCGACGGCGCCGCGAGAATCTCGTTTTTCTTTTTTTCTGATTCTGTTTCAACATCAAACATATCAGGCATGCATTGACGACCTCGACAGCAGCAGTCTGTGAAATCTCCAGGGATGCAGCGATGCCTGGAACGGTGCATCATCATCATCATCATCATCAACATCACACACCAACAAAACACTGGAGAAGTCATCGTGGGTGTGGAGGAGGAGGAACGCGTGATTGGATGGGAAAGCTTTCATCATGTGACCACAGACATTTCAAACAGGCCTCTAAAAACACGACTTCATCCCCCCTTTTTTTCGTTTTTCTTTTTTTTTTGGCTTTGTGACTAAAGTCAACGTTTTCAGACTCAAACACAAGAAAAGTACAAACAGAAAAGAAATCTCTATGAGAAGCTCATCGACCCAGAAATTTCCACAAATTACTTCGGAATGTTGTTGCCAGAAAACACCACGAGTTCGGAGACAAACGGGGGTCTGACTGTGAAGCAGATTCAGCACAAACACATGACCCTGCCCCTCTGATTTAGAGGGGAAAAGATGAAGGATTAGGGTGAAATCTTCTTTTCATTTTGGCCAACCAGCTCCACTGTTTGTGTAATTTTTCATATTCCTGTTTGTGCTTTACATTTGCTACAGAGGATTCCACCAGGGGCGCAGTAGGACCCTGGAAAGAGTTGCTGAATCTGTAGGTGGAAACAAAATGATAACCATGGAGATAGCAGAGGAGATTAACGTTTGATTTGCTGCGACTTTGTTAAGATGCCTGAAATATCAGACTTGGTCAATAATAGTCTACACCTTCTTACCATTTTTAGGGTCACTGTCGACCCTGGGACCTTTGATCTAGCCAAACTGGTCCCTCTTGCCTCTTTGGTTACTCACATACTGCAGCTGACGAACATGTAGCATCAATTTCTGATGACATGAGCAAATGATGCTTCAAACAAAGACAAAGAATGCAAGGCAGCCATGAGAAAGACACGTGCATGTAATTAAGAGCATGCATTCTCGGCTTCAGTCGTCATCCAGCCATGTCCGATCCCCTACCTTACCCCTTCAGAGTGGACAGGTAAGGCTTTGGCTCAGAAACAAAGGTGATGGATTTGGTTTTGGTCTCTTATCTGTAGGACAACCTCATTTGTTATTTGTACACAGAAAGACATCTAAATGGTTCTTTGTGTTTGAAATGGACTTGAGACATAAATTTAGGTTACTGTAATACTGTATCATGCATGTTAAGTTTATTTTTGTTGATTTTTTCATTGTTTATCAAAGTTCATTCTGTATGTACAGTCAGGGTAGGCCTAGATCATCCTGCTGGTATTAAGAGTTTCCCCTGGTGTATGGCAGCAGGAAACTCCTCACACCTGCAGGATAGTGGCCCTTGAGGACTGGAGGTGCCCACCCCTGCAACAAAAGCATAAAATTTCTCCTCCTCAGGTGTTTCTGTCTGACTTGATGTTCAACAAGAGGAAGAAACTCTGTGAATATCACAATGATTAAAATGGCGTAACAGCTGTTTCCTGTCTTAATCACATGACTGACCAGATACTCCTGGATATACAGTAATATACACTGCCTGGCCCCCAAAAATGTTGCCACCAAATATAAGGTCATACCCGCTTAATATTTTGTTGGACCGCCTTTAGCTTTGATTACGGCACATATTTACTGTAGCATTGTTTCAATAAGCTTCTGCAATGTCACAAGATTTATTTTCATCCAGTAATGCATTAAGTTTTCACCAAGGTCTTGATGATGGTAGAGTCTGACCACAGCCTTCTCCAGCACATCCCAAAGATTCTCAATGTGCTCTATGCACCCATCACTCTGGAACAGGGTAAATCTGGACTCATCAGACTACATGACCTTCTTCCATTGCTCCAAAGTCCAATCTTTATGCTCCTCGCAAATTGAAGCATTTTTTTTCCGGTTAGCCTCACTGATAAGTGGTTGTCTTCAGGCTACACAGCTGTTCAGCCCCAATCCCTTGAGTTCCCTTTGCATTGTGCATGTGGAAATGCTGTTACTTTCACTATAAAGGATAACTTTCTTTCTTTCAACCTGACCTTATTTCTTGGGAGTTTTTACGTGCATTTATTCATCTGTAAAATTTCTGCATCAGTTTGACTCCTTTGGAAGATATATTACATTGAGTTGCCCTTAGGCGTACATCTATATTATGGCAGAGACGGGGCAGCCGCTATATAAGACATTATCTACAGCAAAACTCGTTGATTTCATCAGTGCTTTAAGTAGCCATTATACATGTACACCAAAGGGTGACTCAACGTAATATCTTCTGAAAGAGTGAAAGGGATACAGAAATTTTACCGGTGAGTAAATGCATGTATACGCAGAAATAGGGTACAGGTTGATAAAAAAAAGAAAGTTATCCTTTAAACATACCCCTGAGTTCTACTGTTGTTTTTCTTCGATTTGATCTCACCAATGTTAAAGTGATCGCTAAACATTCAGGATTTTTTTCCAGCCACATTTCTTTCTGGAAAACGATGGGTCCCCACTATCCTCCCAGTGTTTAATAATTCATAGGACAGTTCTGAACCCAATTTTAGCAGTTTCTGCATCTCCTTAGATGTTTTCTCTGCTTGATGCCAATGACTTGACCCTTCTCAGACAGACTAACATCTTTTCCACGACAATGAATGTGTCTTTCCACATGGTTGTTTAGGAAATGAGAAGCAACTCATTGCACCAGTTGGGGTTAAATAACTTGTTGCCAGCTGAAAGATAATCACCCAAGCAGTAATTATACAATTGGAAGCTTGTAATTATTTGCTTAGTTAAATCTAGGTGGCGGCTTTTGTTTTGCCAGGCAGTGTAATATCCCATTCCCTGAAGTATTCCTGTGGAGCTTTTTCCATTTTTCTCTGTGGATGTCAACCACAGCTGTTTGTTTCCCAGTAAGAAAACTACTTCAAACCAGCAGCAGGAACTGCCCAGTTTATTCACTTCAAGCCAGTTGATGGAAACCAGTTGGATTCATGGAAACAAGCTGTAATTCTGGTAACCAGAGGGAATCATGGGAATGAGTCAGATATAAGCCAGATTAGTCTAAATAAGTGATATCTATGAAAAGTAGTCAGACTGATGGAAATGAGTTGGATTGAGGAAACAAGGTGGATTCATGGTAACAAATCTGATTGATGGAAACAAGTCAAATTTTTGGAAATTAGGTGCATTCATGGAAACAGGTTGGATTTACTTTTAAAAAATTATTTCTTACATTTATTTTTTTCATCTTTTCAAAAAAATCTCTTAATATTTTCTCCAATTTGTTTGCAACAATGTTGCAATTACTGTACTATTGAAGGGGCTGATTGGTTGATGTGGGGCATCCCCTGGGATGGTTACCATGGTGATACCAGTTAAAAATTAACCACCTTCTGCAACACAGAAAGCTGCGCTTTCTAAACCTGCTTCATGGTGCAGACCCTCCGTCCCAGGACCCCACAGCTGGTCTCGGAGACTTAAAGCCCCTGAAAACTTCCAGTCATCCGAGTCTTTTTGTGACAGAGACGTCGAGTCACAACCCGGTCAGACCTGAAAACTGACGCAGAACATGGATGTTCCTATGTTCAGCATGACAGCCACCTAAATGACGACGTTGCCTCTGAGATCCAACACTTATAAACTTCAGCGGCTTCTGTGACTGCAGCCTCACACCGATCCGGTTTTGGTTCTGTTTGCTACAATAATACACTGTAAAAGAAACATGCATCATCAATAACTGCCTGAAATCCAAAGAATCTTCATTTTTATTCTGTTTTCCTTTGTTGGAGCTCTCTGGACTTCCACGACCTGGATTATGAGAATCTCAGCCAACTAACTGCCTGAAACTGTGAACGTGACCGAAATGGGAATTCAGAGTTCAGAACTTGACTCAAAAATGGTTTTCAGGGGCTTTAAGAAGTCCAGATTTTCATTCTCATTAATAATCACTAAACATTTCAAAGATAAAATCTGAGTCCAGCCCTCAAAATCTCAAAGCAAAAAGTATGGCTTCAATAAAACACCAACAGAATGAACGATGTGCATCCAAGCAGATCCAATGTGGACTCATCGCTGTGACAGAACTGAAGCGGGCCGACATGGAAGCCAGGAGGAACTACGCAGCGGTCGACAGGGAGGTTGGAAAACTTGCAGTGTGGAAGTACATTAAGAGACGAGAGGAGGCGGGTGCACAGGCTTGTGGTCGGACTGCTGAGTGCGCACTGATGCATTTGTCCTCGCGTCCGTCACAGACCAAACAAACCAGGTTTTATCATTTCACTCTCCAGCAGGTTTCTCTGACCGAGTTTCTGTTCGGAGGAGAGTCCCACCGAAGCAGCAGGACCTGAACGTCTGGTGGGCAGTGAAACACGAGACCAAAAACAAAACAAGGAAAAACAGAAACCGTCCTCCTCTTCCTCCTGTGTCAATGATCCATTCAGATCTCTGCCACGTCCCATTCTGATGGAGGAATGCAGTTAGATCGTGAGGTCGTTGTAGCTCACGTACTTCGTCTTCGCTGCTGGACCTGAAGAGGAAGAGGAGGAGAGACAAAGATCAGCATCACACCTGATGGTTTGCCAGAGATGAAGGTGAATGATGATGAGGCGAGGTGTGAGTTCATGCAGAGCTGAATTCAATCATCCCCACGTTTTTAAAGACGAGGTCTGAGTTATGAACTCTCAGCTGAAGGACAGAGCAGTTTGATTGACAGCTCAGCTTCATCATTCAGTGAAATGTCTTCTGCTACGATTTTTGTCTAAGTGTTCACAGATCATAAGTCACAAACGGAAGAACTGACTCATAAAATATCAGTTTGTCCAAAAAAACAACCAAAAAAAATTTTAAAAATGGAGAAATGGTTTACATGAGGGAGATGTTTCATTCCCACAACAACCAGCAGAGACCCAGTGTTTCCACCATTGTGGTGATCAGTGTTCACTCTCAGCCAAACAGCCTCCAAACCTGAGTTCTACATTTTGATTTCCTAAAGACAAGATTAACTCATTTAAAGTTAAATTATTCAGTTTTATATTTTGTTTTGCTGCCACCTGAGTGATTTCTGCCTGATGTTTCATCCTGCACATAAACAATATGAGGTGTCCACATCTTTACAATGCAAAAACAGTCAATCTGACTAAGTCTTGACTCTTATATTCAGCAAAAAACTGTCTTAACTATCTCAATTTGAGATTAATATACCAGACAAGACCAGAATGTGTAAGATGATTAGTCTAGTTTTGAGAGTAAATGTCTTTTATTTCTTACTTAGTACGTGAATCTTAAAATTGGTTATCTTATATGGACCTTAAGTTAAATTATCTCACTGAGACACTGTATCAGCTCACGTGTCTTTCACTCCCAATTGTAGCTGTAAATACTTGTTTTAATACCTCCATGCAGTTCACACACAGATTTCTTGTAATAAGAAAAACATCTACTGTAGATGTTAGACCAGTGGGAACTAGCTTAAAACAAGCGGTGAAAACATTCATTTCAAATTTCTCATTAAGTGATAAACACTTAAAACTAGTCTGGTAATGCTTATTTTCAGTGTTGTCACTTCTCATTTTGAGAGAAAAGATCTTAAAACTAGAGAAACTAACCTTAAATTCAAGAACTGCTCCCACAGAGTTTGAAACAGTGGTTTGGGTGGTCAAGGAGGTTGGCTAGTACCCAGAAGATTATTAGTCCAAGTCCCATGTAATCCAAACCCATCTGACTCTTGGTAAAAGAAGCCTTCACCAAGCTTCAGGTACATGTGTGTTTGCTGCTCCTTCAGTATGAGGTGCTGCCTTACAAAAAAGGACTTTTAGCAATTCTCAAATTTAAATAAATGATCTTGTTTTTAAGATGTTTAACTTTAAAAATGTAAAAGAATCAACACTCAAAATAAGCATTATCAGACTAGTTTTGAGGATTTTTCATTAAATGAGGGACTAAATAAGCGTTTTACAACTTGTTTAAAGATATTGCTCACTGTCTAGAGTCTTGATTTTTTTCTTTTTTCAAGGAATCTTAATTAAGATTTAATTAAATGTAATGATCTTACTGCACTGAAAGATAATTTCACTTGATTATAGTCTGATTCTTCTCAATGTCAGTGTTTTTTAAAAACTCCTATGAAGACCACAAAATTTTGCAGTGTAAACAACATCTAAACACTAGCAGCTGCTTTTTCTGTCATGCTTTGAAACATCAGACAAATACAAACTCTCACTCTCATCATTTAAGCCTTTTAAATCTCCAGGTTCTGACTTCTTCTGGATGTCTTCTTATTGAAAGCTTGTGCTGTAGTGTGTGGACAAAGATGCTACCAAGAGAGCAGTTGTTTCATTGTTTGAAGTCCTAATCCAGGCCTCATCTCTGACTTTGTTGTAATCCTTTAAACTGGTCTTGATCAATAGTTCTTCAGCTTTCTGAAGGCCTTTAAACAACGATAACACTTTGACAGATAGAAAATAGGAGTCTCGGCAGCTGCACGATGCCTCCACAGAGCTGTTAGCTGACATGAAACTGTCTCCATGTTGGCTTGAAGAAAAGCCAAACAGACTCCAGCAAGAACAAAGAATGAAAACTTTACCGGACTTTCTGATTGGACAGAACTAAGGAGGTGCTACATTAGCTTTTGGTTCCTCCTGGTGGCGTCACGTATCTGCTGTTTTTTCATTAATAATTGTATTGTCTGTAAATCATGGTCCTTGGACATTTAATAACTGCTCCTAACTGAGCTACTGCAGCTCTACTGACCCCAGCACGTCCCAGCCTGACTTTGCTGTAATCTTTTAAAGTGGTCATAGTTCTCCAGCTTTCTGAAGATCTATCAAAGCTTTTAAATCCATAATTTCTTCCTCGTGCCTCATTTTAAGTCCTTTCCTGACAATTTTCAGAAGATTCTATTTTTCTTTGTTAAGCTACATACAGTAACTCTTCAACTTAAGCAGAAAAAGGCTCCTAACTCAACACACTCAAAAATAGAGGTACCAGTTTGTACTTAAAAGGGTACAAACGCTTGTCTTTGGTCCTGGTTCATTTTTGTACCTTATCAAGCTGTACCAGTTAAAGTACAATTAAACCAATGAAAAATGATGAATAAAAGTCAGTAAAATAAAGGTGATGACAACAATCAAAGGTGCTAATAATAAATGAATAATTATTATATAAATATTAGGCCAAGCACATAATATAATTATACATATAATTATTATGATTATTATGAAAATCAGAATATAGTAACTATAATTATACTACTGTTCAGAAGTACTAATTATAGTTACTGTACAAGCTACACACATTTTTCAATGCTCCAGGTACCCTTTGGGTTGAAATGGTACAAATTTGTACTTTATATCACTTTGGACCCTTTATCATAGTATATACTGTAGGTACACTTCTGGCCTCATAAAGACCAATATTGTACCTTTGAGAGAACATTTGTAAAAAATGTAGCCACAGGTACAGAAATGTTCCTGTCTCATACCTCTATTTTTGAGAGTGAAGAGATGAACCAGTGTGTGAACCAGTGTGCTGAAGTGTACAGACACTTCGGCAAAGACCTGATCTAACCAATATACCAATGTTGCCCAGTTTAAGATATTGGATATCAACCAATACCAATCTATGCAGACAACTATAAGGTTATATGTCTCATATTTTGAGAAATACAACTATATTCTGCTTGGAGAAAAAAAGTTCCCTAAATAGCTTATCTCAGCCAGAGGAGTTCATTTTGGACATCTGGCTGCCATATATCAGATACTAGCAGGTATTAGCCAACATGTGGCTAATTCTAATGTTTCTGACAACTTGGTAACTTAACCCACAACTTAAAACCAGAAATATTATAAGCAGCTTCAAAGCAAGTCAGTCTGTAGCAGCAGCAGTTGCACCGTAGTCACATGACTGAAAGGAATGCTGGGACATGAAGTTCTTCCAGAATAACAAGGATTTGTATACATGCTGGGCCGCTGCTAATGGAACAAGATCTTGTGGGATTTTGTTAGTAAAAATATCGGTCCGAAAAACCTGATAGTCTACCTATATTTTCCAATATTGCATTTTAACGCTGATATTAGCTGATAATATCGCTAGGCGGATAGTATCAGACATCTTTATGAAAAACTACAGCAGATGGACTAGTTCTGAAAGTGATGTCCTGAAGAAACAGGAACAAATCCTGCAAAGACCTGAAGCAGGGCCTGAGAGATGCATCTGGACCCTCAGCTGATCAATGTAAAATATTTCTGATTGGTCGAAAACTTCTTGTGTCTCATTTCCAGCTTCTGTCTCTTCATTTTAAACTTGATAGTGTTAGTAGTTGGAACATCTGAGTTCAGACTCCTCAGATACAGTAGCTACCATCAGGATTATCACAAAGTCTGTTTGCCAATCACAGACTGTGTTACAACTTGTGGACCAATCAGATTCTGTGACTTTTGTTTCTTCAACACATGGTGATGCAACACAACTGACTGGATGTTTTACATTCAGTTTAAAAATTTTAATTACGTTTTTAGATCAAATAAACTAAAAATTAGATAAAAATTGTCAAACAAAAGTCATAAATTCATCATACAGCAGATGAGATAGTTTTAGTTATTAGAAGTTCTCAGACAAAGACGAGGCTTTCTGTAAGATACTCAGCTTATACGGTTTAGATGTTAAAAATATAAAAAGACAAACATAACGCTTGAGTCAAAGATCTGAACCTGAACAGGGTCAAGGCCAAGATCCAGCCCTGCTCAGGACCGAAGACTGAAAGAAAGGGAAGATCTGATGCAAACTGTTGGTTTCTTTAGCTCAGTAATTATTTTATGAATTATTTTATATGAACACAGTAATTATAAGTTGGACTAATGTGTATCGCATAATAGATTAGTTTTAATTGGTTTATAATTGGACTGTAATGAATGATTATTCTGCTCATCTGGAGATGAGCTGTAATAACTGATCAGGGATCATCTGTTTTGTCCCTTCATTGATCAGCATGTTTGTCAAAAGGCTGCTTTATTGGATTTGGTTTTTTTTTATGTGTTAATCAAGCTTACAATGGAAACCATACGTCAACCATACATCCTGGAAACAACTGAGGCCAGAGCTGGTGGTTGTGTCAACATGAAAACAGACTCCTCAGATATGAAGCGGGGACAGAGAACAGGTGTGCTCCCCCTCCCCGTCACCCAGGTGACTGCCTCATCCAGTGATAAATGGCTGTGAGCCAAAAGCCCATCATCAATCATGAAGAGAAGATAAAAGAGAAAATGTCTGTGTTTGCATATTTAGGTCTGAAGGTGTCACTGAAGCCGAGCGTCCAATCAAAGCTGTGTTATAAACAACAGCTCACACACCAGCTCACACCTCGCCTCCTCTCTCACTCAGGTAAGAAACAGCAGGTTTGGATCTGGATGCATTCTGTTAGAATGAGGTGTTCGGGTTGAAGAGGGTAAAATGAAAGAACCTGCAGCAGAAACTTCCCGTTTGTCATCTTCATGCAGGAAACGCTGATGTTTACAGTCAAAAACAAAGTCCACCCTCAGTTCTCAGGTTTTTATGTGTCAGGACATGATAAAACCATCTGGTCCTCCACCCTCAGATGATCCTCCTGACAGATTATTTACTGAACAGAAGCTAAAAGTCAGATTCAGAGAAAAACTGTGTCTCCTTCATGATCCAGCAGCTTGTAGAAGCTCCTGCAGATGGAAGTTGCAGAAATGGTTTTCTGGATGATTTGATCAGCCTGTCTCTTGGTTGTGGAGGAACTTTGCGCCACTCATCTTTTCAATGTTGCTTCAGTTCAGTAAGGTTTGCAGTATTGGTTTCTGTTGCCAGATCACACAGGACGTGATGATTCTTTTGACCAATCAATGGACTGCACTGTGTCAAACTCCACCCTTTAGGGTCAGGTTGGTAAAGTTGGGACCCAAACGCAAGCATCTGAGAAAAGTAAGATGGCTTGGATGGGATATTCTGGTACACCTCCCCACTTTCTACCTGTGGAAACACAACACATTGTGGACCATCCTGTCCCGTACCGAGCTGGGCCCCTTGATGAGACCCACTCCAATGAGAATCACGTTTTCATATTGTTTATATGTTCCTATGACATATTTCTTATGCTAGAGGACATAAGTTGAGAAAACTAAACTCAAAATTGCATTTCTGAGTATTTCTGCATTCATCATCATGAACCAATGGCAGGCCTGTGGTGCCAGGGGGGTAGTGCCAGTAGCTCATTCACAAAACATTGGTGAAATGAAGGAGTTTGTGGCAGATAATGCCTCATTTAGAGGCTGCGCGCGGTTGCCCCATCACTTCCATTATATTGGACATACATACGCTGATCTCGAGTGGATCTAAACATCTCCCGAAGGAATTCAAGTTGAACCAAAACTGTCTGGGTGAGTAAATGAATGTATTTCATGCTAGAAAATAGGTCCAGATTGCAAAAAACAAACTTCCTCTTTAAGGTCACAGCGAAAACATCGGTAAAAACAAGTAAAGTTTAAAATTGTCACAATGTTTTTGATTTTGGATCCCTACAGACCATCTATGATAGCGCTGCTGGTATCTTCTATGTTAAAATCTCATAATCAACCAAACATACCCCCACCAAAAAAAATTTAAATAAATAAATAAATGAAATATCAAATACAGTAGAAATTCAGCAATTCTATCTGGTCTGAGTTCTCCATTGCCCCCCTATCGGGAGCTTGTCCAGTAAGAAGTGAAGTACACAAGCCAGTATGTGAACAATTCCACCCATAAAAGAGCCAGTTGAACATAGAAACATGAGGCTAAGAGGTTTTGTATGTTCTCGGCTTTTACTGCTGCCATGTTCATTTTAGAGAGAAAAGCTTTGTCTGCAATCCTTCCAGACGAGCCATACTTGTTCGTTACTGTTCTACTTGTACTGTCACTACTTGTACTGAACTTCAACATTTAACATGCTAACTGATGCCTGGAGAGTCTGACAGAGTCTCTTGGAGTTTTTATAGTTTCTCCTGGATGATTGGCAGCTGTCTGGAATGTTTTCCACTTGTGAATAATCTTCCTTCCTGTAGAATGATGGACTCCAGACAGGTTAGAAACAACCTTTTATCTCTTCCCAGATTGATGGGCAGCAGTTGCTTCTCTACGATTGTTTCTGATGTCTTTCCTCCTTGGCATTGTGCTAGCACACTCTGAATCTGACTTTCAGTTTCTGTTTGGTAAGTAATGACACAGTGGGATCTGTCATGATGATCGTCTGAGGTTGGAGGTCCTGAACTTTCACATCAGAAGATAGCTTGTTGACACCCTGATAGTCAGACTATCTGTGTCTTATTTCTTGAACCCTGCAGATGGAAAATGCAAAGAACCAACCTCGCTCCTCATTGGCAGCCATTTTTAACTTTCTTCATTAGGACAGTGCGATGGCAGAAAGTTTGTTAAATTTGATGCGATCACTCAGATTTTCTCGCATGAGGCCTGGTCGACCTCCAGCAGGGAGCGCTTCATTTACCGCTTGCAGCTGAATTTTTTTTAACATTCAAGCCTCAGAATAAAATTTAAAGTCGGTCACAGACGTGAAAGTGTTTGAAAAGCAAATTTCCAAAGACAGAAATGTAAAGTCATTTCTTATGCAGGCTCCCCGGGCAGCTCTGAGGAGGGTGAGGCTTGTAAGGGTTCTTTTGGAGAGCAGCAGGGGTGATACCAGCTTTAAGAGACAGACTCCAGCCTTTGTTGTATAAGGAATCAGGTTTTAGAGGAAGGCTGAGAGGTCTTAGAAAAGGAGAATCAGAGAGATCTGGCCTTTGAAGAGCAGCTGAAGATGAAATCTTTGCTGTTGGGGAATCAGCTGTAGCAGCGGAGAGGATGGAGGCGGAAGGAAGGCAGGAAGTGACAGGGGAAGGAGATGAAGCCATCTGAAGCGATGGAGGCAGGATGGGAGGGCGGCAGGTGAGGAGGAGGCCGCGTTTTGTTTTCAAAAATTGAGGGAGAGAAAAAAATGGTAAACAGGAGACCAAATGAGGAGGAATGAGGACCAACAGATGGTTCTGCTGCTCTTCAGGGAGTCCTGACGGAGCTGCAGCTCCACGACTGTTTCCTCCTCTGCTGGACAGAAACGCTGGCTGCAGTCCCACATCACCCCCCCACCCCCCGCTGCACTATAACTAACAGGGCTGATTGATGAACCTTCATTATCGCAGCGCCGTGGGCGGCACCACAGAGCTTTGCTGGCAGCCCCTTCATTATTTAAAGTCCCAGAGTCACATCCAGCTACAGTAGCCTCGGCTCCAGGCAAGCCTTCATTCCTCGCTCTCTGGGAGAAAACAAAGAAAACACCCCGACTCGAACAATAACCCGGGAACCGTTCTCAGTTCTGCCTGGAAAAACCCACAAATATCATCAATTTATTCATCTGCTGCGTTAAAAACCAGGTCAACGTCAACTGCTGGGTGAACTCAGCCTGAACTGATGAAAACGCGGTGATGGCATCAGAGATGACCAGCCAATCGATCGGCTCATTATCAACATGAGCAGCTCTGAATGAGGACGCTTTGTTTATTTACTTGTTGGTTTGGGCTCTGAATCAATCCCTCCAGGATTTTTGGGCTTTTTTTTTATTGGTGTAAAAGCAAATAAATAGCCTTTCCCCCCCCTTTTAATGTATTTAAACTAATGAATTAAAACTTAAAATTCTGATTTTCAAATATCCTTCAGTGAAATAATCTCTCTGTGATAGTTTTTTTTGTTTTTTCATCAAAAACAAATAAATAAATACATAAGAATAAATACATTACAGATTCTTTCATCATCATCATTATCAGATCTGGATGATCTAACCTCCATCATAGTGATTCATCTTGTCTTTTCTCTCCTCTCGGGTGTTCCCTGGAGGTGTTTTGTAAAAGGAAAATGTCAGCTGATGACTTTTATTCATCTTCCACCACAAAATTGTAGCTCTACAAATCTATGGAGGGAAAATCAACTCAACGGTGTACATGTGAAATACATGAGCTGTAAACCATTTAAACCATTTTTGTGCATAAATTTGGTTGCCTGCAAATGCGTTTATAGCATCGTGAACACAAAATCAATGTAAACACATATAAATTACAAACTGCACATACAGTATATTAATTTGTACAGTTGGGACTCAAATTTTAGCACAGATTTTTAAACATTTTTTAACAAGTTTTTACTTTTAACCTGACAGATGTGATCATTTTGTGTGAAAAAAAGGCTTTTTTTCAGGCAAATCATTAAATACGTGTGGACGAATCACCTGGATGCACATGGATCAGTTTACGAGAGCATCGGAGATGAAGATGCTTTCAGACACCTCCGTGTTACATCCACATGATTGATAGATAAATAGAATCTAAAAATGAAATATCATCTCATTTTGAAATAAAAAGAAAATATGATAAAAATCCAGATGACCCAGCTCTGCAGGAGAAATTGAAACCATCATATCGATGTGAAACTGTGAGACTTCTGGATGTTTGACTGGATTCCTAAAAACTCCTCATGCAGTCATAAACTGATCCATGCATCAATTATTTGTCTGATGAGTATTTCTAAACAAGAAATCGTCCACCTTTGATGTTTAAAGGTGAAGAATATGTGTGTATATTTTTAAATACTAATATCTGTGCATGTTTATTTAGTCTTGGTTCATAAATGCTGATGTGTGTGTGAAACTAACAGGAGCTAATGAAGATCAGCCCCCTAAGCGGCGGGTAAAGGTAAGACGCGCTTAGACTTGTTATTAGCTGACCAACCGCCGTTGTGCTGCTACAGCCTGAGACCTTACTGAGAGCAAACAAGGAGCTAACTAGGAGCCACCGGTTAGCGTCCGGTTTGCCGCATGTCAATCAAAAGGACACATCCCTAACTATGTGTAATTTCAAGATTAAATAAAATCTAAACGGATGAGTTATAAAAAAAATCACCTCCTTCACAGTTGACATGAAGGTAAACTATTAAACCTAAAATGATTTTTTGAACCAGGCTGTAAACATGTTTATTTCTGCTGTGAAGTTGGTCTTTTTAACATGGGAGTCTATGGGGATTTGCTCTGTTTTGCTGCCCCTATCAGATCAAGGGAGAACTTCAAATATTTACTTCTTCCGTGTAGCTTAGTTGGCCACCAGAGGTTGCCGCTTCATTTGAACCCAAAGTTACACACAAAACTGTTGACATGGTTTATTTACCAAGTATTAGACGTGCATAATAACCCTGATCTCTAAAACAGTTTACCTCCTTGCTGGTGAGTTTAGACAGAAGATGAGACATTTCTGTCACACGTCCACACGTTCAGAAGCAGAAACAGGAAGTAAAGTTGATTACGTGTGAATATCAGGTAGTGTGAAGCCGTGCTGTGATCGGTCAAAGTTGCATTTAAAGGTAGAGTCCGGAGTGTTTCTTCCCCTCCCCTCGGGCTAAAGGTCGCATCACTCTTCAGCCCCAAGCATCTCCTTCAAAGCTTGGAAGAGGGTGAAAGCCGAGCCAATATTAACCCATGGGTTTCAAGTGTGCACTATCTAAAGCTCTTCTCGTCGCAAAATACTTCCTTTTCTTTCCTGCATCCGCCATTTTTTTTGAGAATTTGAGTGAATCTGCTCCAGTCGATGTTAAAAAAGGAAAAAAAAAAGTTTGCTCCAATTGGCGAGATTAGCCCAACAGAACGTTACGCCCTTATCTCTGTCATTGCCTGGAGACAAGACGCAAACCTCCGCCCAGAAGAAAAGGAGAAGACTAAATACAGTCAGGGAAGGGGAAGTTGCAAACAAAACTCATAAAGCAGAGGCCCAAAGATGCGGATTGAGCCGGATTTCACTCACACAAGTCTAGCGTTTATTTCAGGGGGGAAAACTCCGGACTCTACCTTTAAGGTGTGGTGATTGGACTAAACTGTAATGATTCAATTCAAGTTTATTCACATAGCACATTAAAACAACTGTTGCCCAACTTGCTTCACAGTGAAATAAACATAAATAACATTAAAGCATTAAACCAATAAAACATACAGTAATAAAATATATTAGGAGCAGATCACAATTCTTAAGAGGTGTAAATTGTTAATTTTTTTTTTGTTTGTTTCTGGCTTCCCCTTCCCTCCGTTTCTGCCGTGCTGGTTTTGGTAATCCCTCCCCCCCTGGCGCACCCCGTCCTTTCCTCCCTTTTTTCGTTTCCGTGCTCCCCCCAATGATACTTGTTGTCCCTTTTCCCTTTTTAATCCCAATTCTTGATCCTTTTTTTTTCCCTCCCTTTCTTCTCCCCTCCCCCCTCCCTTTCCCTCCCTAAAAAAATTTCCGTTCGTCCTTTTCCCCCCTCCTTTTCCCTTTCGCTGTTTTTTTCTTTCAAATATGTTGAGAATCTGATCAGATTGACTTGAATTCCTGGAGGGACTGATAGATGGATCACCTTCAGTTCAGTTTCGGCTGTTTCACACTATCGTGGCCAAGGTCAGGCCGTAAAACAGGCCGGACTGGACTCCTTCATCGGAGCCCAGTCTGTCGTCTTCATTAGAGAGATTATGAGGACATCCTGGTGGATGCAGCGAAACCGTCTTATTATCCGCTTCTTGCTTGTCAACCTCAATCTATGAATAACACCAGATTTTATCTCCCCATGAGCTTTAATTTAGCCCCAAACATATCATCAGCTAACAGAGAAGGACCCCGAACATCCTCAGATCTCAGAGTCTGATAAGATGGGGGGATTTTCCGGTTTTCCAGTTTATGAGGACTGCAGGAGCGGTGCTGTAAAATCTGCGGCGGCGGGGGTCGTACGTGCAGTTAAAACACCTCCCAGCACCTGAGGACGAGTGTAAATCTGCCACTCCGGCTGTCATACGAGGCTCTCCTCATGTAAAAGTTATGAGTCAGTTAGAAGGTGGCGATGAAGAGCCGAGGACGGATATTTAACATTCCCTCCACACTCGCCTTCCTCCCATCTTCCCCTCATTTCGACCTCTCCCTCTCCTCCTCCTCCTCCTCCTCGGGTAGAAAATGGATCAAGGTCAGGACAGCAAAGCAGAAGAAGATTAATTTGCTCTTACCTCTGATAAATTATGAAATTAGCCTGTCGGGGGGAGAAAAACATGATTTGGTGAGTTGTTCCCGGGAGCCCGAAGGGATTCCCACTGCTAGGAGGTAATGTGATCACACAGCCATGTTATTTCAATTTGTGCCCTTTTTTATTCCTGCAAGCATGCAAACTGAAGCTGCCTCTTGCTTTTCTTTCTTCTTATTTAAATTTGTCTATTCTTTCCACCTTTTTTTTTTTTATACAGGTAAGTCTCATTTTCAAGAGCAACCTGTTTTAAATGTACATACAAACTACATCATGTTAAAAACATGATTTATATTGTTATTACAGCTGTGGGAAGAAAGAAGTGATTCTGACCTACATGGACAAATGGAAGTGAACCAGACGTCATGAATAATGTGAATGTTTGACACTTCAGGTGTTTCACGTTAAAATGAGATGTGTTTTTGGATCAGATTCTAACAGAACCAGCGTACATTTGCAGGCTTGTTGACAGCTGAGCAGGTGTTAGGATCATGTTTTACCTGCATGGGTAGTTAAATCTTAAGGTCACCAATAATATAACAATCAGTGACTGATCACAAATTTTCATGGTTCATTCTTTGAAGAAACTGGATGCAAATTTATTTCACCAAACTGGAATATATCTGCTACAGTAAGTCTGAAAACTAATATGAAATGGGATGACTGGTTAGTCTTTTCCTTTAAAATATATATATAAAAAAGAGAATGAAAACCAGAAAAAAATCTTTTCTTTTCTTTTCTAAACTAAAATAAAAAAAACCACTTCTTTGTTTTGTAATTTGGTTTGTTATCTATTTTATTTCATTCTTTCCAACTTGGAATAGTTGTAGCCTAAATGGGGTTGAAGGCTTATGTTATTGCCATGTTGTAATTATAAGAAGCCTCTTCAGACTGGTACATGAATATTTTCAAAGCGTAAAATTTCAATAAAAACATTTTGGCAAAATAAATAAATAAATGAATACAAATGAAAGAAAAAACAGTTTATAGTGTCTTTCTTTCTTTCTTTCTTTCTTTCTTTCTTTCTTTCTTTCTTTCTTTTTTCTACAAAAACTGGTTTTACTGAATCCTCTGTAAGACCTCAAACTGAAGTGTATTTTTTTTTTTTTATCCTTGAGGAAGTTTAATCCTGTTTTTTTTTTCTCTTTTTCTTCTTCTTCTTCTTTTCTAATGGAGCCAGTATTCCGAGTAACTTTCCTGGGCAGGTGATGATGAGAAAAGCCGAGTATGGGTTTCAGTTTTTAAGATTCAAACATATAGGAATGTATATATTTGAAAATATACAGTAAATCAAAAATAACTTAAAAATATAACTTGAATATTGAAATATATAACTTTCATATTTAAATTTTTACACAATTCCTAAAACCTGAGATGAAAAAAATCTTAAAGCAAATTCAAAAGTGAAATAGTTTGATGATACTTTGTTTTTAGATTCCATAATAACTGATTTTATCTTCAAATATTTTTTAACCAGGGTGACAAATGAGAAATTTTGAATATCAAACTTGATTCTTGCATCTAAACAGAAGTTAAAGTTTGAGGATAAAGTGAAAATCTCACCTGTCTGCACCAACAGGTGACCATCATGTCCTAGTTTCATCATTTATTCATCTGACTGCTGATTTTCTGGAAGAAACAGTTCATTTTCAGCACATAAACATTCGTTTTGTCTGTTCAGCTGTTAAAGAGCCCAAACATGAACAAAAAGTTTCAGATTCTGAGCTATGAACTATCACTGAGTTTAAGAGTAGCCAATGTTTAACTGATGGTTGCTTCTGTGGTCCAACCAGCTGCCAATAAATGTGATCCCACCTGGGTTCAGACCTGCAGAGCGAGTTTTTATTCACCTAATTTCTCCTAAGACAACTAATGTTAAGCAACACAGCAAAACCATAGTTTGACATCTGATTCCAGCAACTTAGGTTGATTATACTTACATATGAGACTGTCAAACTTTTATATAGGTGGAAACAAACTGTGTTCAGTTTTACAGATACAAATCAGTGTTCCTATCTGTGATGTTCTAACAGTCTGGATAATAGATAGCTTGGAAACAAAAGTCTGTAGTCCAACTGTAGATGAAGGAGATGTCAGAATTGGATAATCCAACTTCCAGTCAGGTATCTTCCTATCAAGTTGGGGTATGATAGTATAAATTCTTGGATCAGCTATTTTCCTCTCAGGTTTGTCAGTGGTAGTCTGAGCTCTCAGATCAGCTATTTCCCTCTCAGGTTGGCGTGTGGTAGGATGAGCTCTCAGGTCAGGTGTTTTCTACCCAGGTTGGTGAGTGGAAGGCTGAGTTCTCAGGTCTAGTATTTTCCTCTCAGACTGGCATGTGGTAGTCTGAGCTCTCAGGTCAGGTATTTTATTTTCAGGCTGGTGAGTGGTAGTCTGAGCTCTTAGGTCAGGTATATTATTTTCAGACTGGTGAGTAGTAGTCTGAACTCTGGTTCAGTATTTTAATTTCAGGTTGGTGAGTGGTAGTCTGAGCTCTTAGGTCAGGTATTTTATTTTCAGGCTGGTGAGTGGTAGTGCCGGTTGAGTATTTTATTTTCAGCTTGAGTGGTAGTCTGAGCCTAGGTCAGGTATTTTATTTTCTGGTGGAGAGCTCTCAGGTTCAGTATTTTATTTTCAGGCTGGTGAGTGGTAGTCTGAGCTCTCAGGTTCAGTATTTTATTTTCAGGCTGGTGGTGGTAGTCTGGCTCCAGTTCTGTTTTATTTAGTTGTGGTGTAGCTGAGCTCTCAGGTTCAGTATTTTATTTTCAGGTGGTGGTGAGTGGTAGGTCTGAGCTCTCAGGTCAGGTATTGTCCAATCGGGTTTGTTGCTGACTTCTCTGTGACACAGTAAGAACTTCTGTCAGGGGTTACTGAATAGAGATGTTACAATTACTTAATTTAATAATAAACATGGTTTTAAATTCCACAATTAATTCATGGAAAAGATTCCTCTATATTGTCACTTCCCATAATGGATGATATATGAGCCGTAATGGCAGATCAGCGCAACTTATCCACAGAACAAAAATGACGATTTTTGATAAATGGGTCATTCTCTAATCATCCACTAAATGTAAGGCTCAGAATCAGAATCTTCATGAATGAGGTTTATAAAGTGGATTTGGGTTAGTGTTTTGACAAGGTGCCTATGTGACCAAATAAGCTCCTGTCTCTGAGATCATATCAAATTCCTCTTTTTACTATGGTTTGAGTATGCGTTATTTTATGGATGAATCTCTTTGCCTTAACCCATTAGTTTTGACAGTCCTAATCAAAACATAAAGACCCATAAGGGGTGCTTGTTTGATTTTTACACACTTATACTGCTAGCAATCGTAAAATCTTGACTTTAAAAAAACATTTGTACCAAAAAAATCTGTATTGTGACATCTCTGTTGCTGAGAGGACTCTGGGTCCAAACTTCATGGTGGAACTGAACATGAGTACACTTCAGATTTAGAGGCGGCTGGTTTGACTACATGAGGTGAATAGGAAATTCATTCTCTGCATTTTATCTCAGGTTGAACCTGAGAGCAGTGAGCTTCTAATTAAAGTGCCCAGGGAGCAGTTGGTGGGGGTTAAGGACCTTTCTCAGGGGTCCACAGTGGTTCACCTGAGTGCCGTGCCGGGGACTTGAGCCCGGGTTAGCGGCGCAAAGGCCACATTGCCACTATGCTACCCACTCCCCCTAATCATCATCATCATCATCATCAATCAGATGTTGATCACTGTGACAGAAAACCAGGGAACATTGAGAAGAGCTCTCAAAAATGGCTGTAATGATTTAACAATCTGACCCTGATTGATCAGCTGAATATTTCAGCTCTGAATGTCTCTGAGTTTAAAGGCAAATAATGACACTTCCATGTAAATGAAGGTAATGAGCTCCAACAGCGAAAATGGACCTGCAGTTTTCAGGGTTTTCTTTTGAAGTAAACCAAAAGAAACTCCAAAAATGCCTGTTTGGGTCAGTTTTATTCACAGGTCAGACTTTAAACACGATATTTCCTCAAAACAGTTAAAGGAAAATCATTTTATATATTCTAGCTTCATGTCTATATATACCTGTAAGATTAATTGATTTCCAGGACTGCTTCAGTGGCTTTTTGACTTTTTAACAATTTGATTATTGAGAAACCCATTCTTAGAGACCTATGCAAGGAGCATCAGACTGAATGAAATAACCAAGGTGATAGAATAAAGACAAGATAAGGGACTGTGGAGGTTTAAAGGACCGGAGTGAAGGACAAAAACCAAACTGACACAAATACAAGTATAATATTGATAATCTTCAGGATTTTATTGCATTCAGTTGGGACTCAAAGCTATGTTGTTCTGTAATGAGATTACTTAAAAAAAAAAAACACAAAGAAGCTCCAAGTTATTTTGTCACTACAAGAAGTAAACACCAAATAATTATCCAAAGCTCTGTAATCCAGAGTAATCCTGCAGAATGATCCTGTAAAGTTCCAATTTGGCTGAGAAGGCAGAAATGTTGGCGAGCCAAATAAATGTTTGTTTTCAAATATGTAGACGGAGGGCCGCACGGCGCTAGAGGCTTTAGTTAGATCCCCCTGGAAAGAGGAAATGCTTCTTTTTTTTTTTTTTTTAAATCAAAAGTTGATGCACTTTTCCTGAGCAGCTTTCTGCTTGTTGACCACTTTAATTTGATCATTTTTTCGAGAAAACTAAACTTTTGTCTGATAAGCAGATCAGGCAAATGCAGTGAAGTACTAAATCTAAAGCCAATCAGCAACAAGCTCCAGCTTCACCCAACTTGGGATCTGCCAATAATATTGGTGAAAACTCCAAAATAGGAAGTTCGCTCACACAGATGCGAAGCTTTGGCTGCCCGAGATGAAAAGGCCGTTTAACTATCTACGGAACAATCTGCAATGTTTTAATTCAGCCAGACTGGATTTGATAGATATTTGTAGTCACTCGCTACGTATACATGGACAAACGACTAAACGTTCATTTATCCGATTGAAATCTTTCCGATCAGAGATTCCAGCTGATGTGTTTACATGGATGCTGGAAAAAGTGACCTGATTGGTTGTATTTACTTGAGGACAGATTTATACGTTCGTAATGCTTTTGACATGTGCAATGCCTCCTAGTTTGGAAGAGGAGGGGTTCTTTTTGTTCTAAATTTATTTATAATCTTTTGGGCATCAGAATGCTCAATAATCCCGTACTCTTTCAGTTTCTAACGAAAATGTGACATCTGCCACAGTCCCGTTCTGTGTATCCACCGTCCTCCCTGAATCTGCAACATCACACAACCCCCATGTGGTTCAAGCAAGCGCAGAGACAACACACCACAGAAATGATCGGAATGAGTGTTTATGTGGTCATTTTTTTCTGCTGATCTGATAGTAAAAAGGTTTAAACCAACCCTCTCAATCAGATTGAAAACTCGCGTTTTTAAATGCGTGTTTTTTAAATTGCTACGTTGCTTCGCTGTCTCCGCTCTTTCTTGAATCATGACATAAGTGTCATCCTTTAGCTACTTAGCATCTCTTGTGCATTTATGATTCAGTTTACTCTGAAAAGAGGAAACAATCAGGATGTTGATGCTAAACAACTGAAGTCATTTTCAATTAGGCAGTTTATTGTTTATTTATTCATAGATGGATAGATGAATACTTTTATTGATCCCAGAACTGGGGAATTGGGGGTTGTAGTAGAAAGTTATGAGTCAAACAGTGACTTAAATTAACAAATTAAGTAGGATAAAATAAAAATAGGAACCAAAACACAGATACAAAGATAATAAACAAAATATACAAATCTATATATTCTGTAATCTATATTTCATGATATAACATTTCAGAGTGGCCAGCCTGAGGCACACGTCTGCAATATTAATGCTGCGTGATCAGCATCTTGACATGCCAGACCTGTGAAGTGGGACAGATTGTCAGCAAAGGAGAAATGCTCCTTAGTATAGTTTTAGACAGATTTGTGAAGAGCATTTGTAAGAAATGGGCATTTTGTGTTTATAGAAAATGTTATTGAAGCAAACTCATGAAAAATTAGCAAAAAGAAGTGTTGCGATTTGCTTTTAAAGTAATTATTTTCCTTTTTTTCATCTGTTTTCCCAGGGAATACCAGATGCTCGACACTTCTGATACACATAAATCATTTTATCTAACTTATTTGGGAAAACTGAACTTTCCTTTTCTTTTATGTTTCCAAGTGAATGCAATATTCTGCTGAAGTAAGCTGGTCACAACAGTAGAGAACTACGTCAGATGAGACTGTTGTTCTGCAGCATCACCAGCAGGTGGCATTAAATCCTCCACTCTGCTCTCTTAAACAACATGGAAGAAAATAATGTTCTCATCGGGATTCAGCAAATCTTTGTCCAGAACAGTCAGAAAACCTGTTTTTTTTGTCTCTGTTCAGGAAAAAGATGGAAGTTTTCTAATGTTTCAGTTGATTTCGGGAACTTTCTTCACTCTCATTCAAGCAGGGGTTTTAAGGGCTTAATCTCCAAGACGTGAATATGGTGTTTTTCTCTAGTCTCATCAATACTCACTGTTCGGGTCCACGTTCTCGCACAGCTCCGTCTTGGCCTCCCCGTTGGGCCGGTCGC
Source organism: Atherinomorus stipes (assembly GCA_023101725.1). Classification (NCBI taxonomy): domain Eukaryota; kingdom Metazoa; phylum Chordata; class Actinopteri; order Atheriniformes; family Atherinidae; genus Atherinomorus; species Atherinomorus stipes. The sequence continues at coordinate 183,452 of JALJCO010002938.1, read as the reverse complement.
TGGCCTTGTGGGAGAGGCGGGACGACATGGTGGCGGCTGTGACGACGGCCTTGAAAGAACGTTTCCTCTTCTGCACGTTGAGCTCCGGATGGAAGATGATGACGTAGACTTTGGGCATGTAGAGCATCCCGAGGGCGACGGACGCGCTCAGGTTCATTGAGATGGTTAGCGTGGTGGTCTGGATGTAGAGCTGAGGGGACAGAAGGAAGATCAGATGTTACTGGAACACTGAAGAACATCTTTCTTCTCTGCTTCTTACAGCTGGACTTGATCAGGAATAAAACTTTACAGACTGTAACGATAAAAAACTGAGAGTTACGAGGTGGTGTTCTTGTATTTATGAGGTAGTGATTCAGTCATGTCAGCGATGTAACAGAACCTCTGAGATCTGTTAAAGAACCAAAGTCTGGACATTTTTTATGGGCGAGTGAAGGATTGTTTCTTATTATCTTGTGTATTCTCGACCCTCACCTGCAGCTGAGAACTGCAGCAGCTGGCCGGGCCGCACCATTAATGTTTTATGTGCTGTGTATATTGGCCTTGCATCTGAAGCTGTGGCCCTCTGAACCCAATAGAGCGCCGGTATCGGCCCGAGATGAATGCATAAAGAGGCCCGGCCGTGCCGTAATGGGGTTCCCAGAGTGGCTTTCACAGAGTGCAGCCCCACTGTCTTTATGTGTTATGGCCCTGCTGTCACAGGTTGATGGATGCCATTTATAGAGAGGAGTCAGAGGGAGGAGGGGGAGGAAGACGTGAGGTTTCAGAGAGAAGCATGGAGGACATTCAGAAATGATCTGATGGATTCTTGTTTGGTGTTTGATGTCCTGAAATGAAGTGATCACAGAAAGCACAAGGGTGAAATATTCTTGAAGATGTCAGGGAGTATCTCTGGGTTTCCATCAACGTCTTCAGTTTAACAGCCGTTAGATTCAGTCATGTTGATATTACGCAATCTAATCTAGCCAGACTGTGATCATGTGCCTTCATCACTGTGAAGGTCCTTTTATATCTCGGGATCATGTGAGATCTTAAAGACCCCCAACATAACTTTTCACCATAGACTGTATATAATTACTGGACGTAGCTTCCGGTCTCTTCTGAATAGAGATATGTGAAGCCAGTTGGGCGTGTCTTACCGTCGCCATCTTGCCGTGTCACGTACGTCGTCACTCCAGGAAAATCCTAAAACGGGCACAGCGCGGCCGCGGGGCAAATGATTGACAGCTGACGTACTGTGGGCTAAACGCTAACTGAGCTAACACGAAACTAAGAGGAGCTAACAAAGATAAGCCCCCTAAGCGGCATGGTTAAGGTAAGACATGCTTAGACTTGCAATTCGCTGACTAAACACCGCCGTTGTGCGACTCTGTAACAAACTGAGACCTTATTAAGAGCAAAGAAGGAGCTAACTAGGAGCCTCCGGTCGGCAGGCGGAGCTTCCGGTCTGTCATAAGGACACGCCCTTAATTATGTGTAATTTGAAGAATAAATAACATCTAAACGAATGAGTTATAAAAAAATTCACCCTCACAGTTGACATGAAGGTAAACTTGACCTAATAAACCTAAAATGATTTTTTGAACCAGGCTGTAAACCTGTTTATTTCTGCTGTGAAGTTGGCGTTTTTAACATGGGAGTCTATGGGGATTTGCTCGCTCTGGAGCGCCCAGCGGGAGGAGGATACACTATTTCCACAAGCAGCAGCACTGTTCTGGGATTTGCCCCTAACTTTTCACCCTTAAAAATCTGCGTTTCTGACTTGTTTTGATGGCACACCAACATCTGTTATGTGCATTTCTCAAACCATCACTGCCCAGCGGCATATCGAGGCTCAGATACCACACTATGCAACTTTTGCATCCGGTGACAGGGCCATGGCGTTGCGGCCGACTATTGGTTGCGCACTGCATCACGTACTAGCTAACAGATATGAACCACATATGAACACAGTGGGTGTTTTTAATGTGCATCATGTCAGATTCTGCAACGAAACACAAGCAAACATTACCGGAGGAAGAGATGAAAAGAAAGAGAGGAAGGGACGGAACAAAATTAATATTGGTTTGGCTTTTACCCACTTCTGAGCTCTGAAGGAGAGGCTTGAAACTGATAGGCTGAAGAAAAAGGCGGCCATTAGCCTGAGAGGGAGGGGGCACTAAGTTTGAATACTGTTGTTTGCAAACAGAAACGGTGGGGGGACTTCGGACTCTACCTTTAAATGAGTTAGATGAATTCATTTTTGAAAAAAATATAACTATTATTGCAAAATTTGTTGAGAGTGTTTTCGCAGGCTTGAGAGGCTTGAGAACAAGAACAAAGATTTCTATCACTACAGAGGGGGGTGTCTGCGTTTTTAAATACCTCATCTGTTGAACAAATTTTCCCACTTTATCACCACCTCGATCAGCTGTTCATTAAGACCCACAACGTCACTTTTCAGCCTTAAAAATAATCATTTCTGACTCGTTTTGATGGCACACCAACATTCATTATGTGCATTATGAGCCGTCACTGCCCAGTGGCGTCCTGAGGCTGACAAACCACACTAAGCAACTTTTTTCATCGGGGTGCAGCATGACTATTGGTTGCCCCCACATCTCATGCTAGCAAACGGATAAAAACACCTGGGGGGCAGGATTTCCAAATTTGGGGAAATATATAGAGGATAAATAGTTCCCCCCCCCAAAGAAAAAATCCCAGTAAAAAAAAAAAAATATAAACTTAAAAACCCTTAAGTCCTTAAACCTTTTTTATTTTTAAATTACCTAGGTTTATTTAAAATGATACTTTTCCCCCCAAAGTCCTTCCCGCTCTTTTAATCTTAATAATAAATACTTTCCCTTTTGAAGTTATTATGTTGACTTTCTTTATTATTACCCCTCCCCTCTCCATCCCCCCCCCCCATCCCCCCCCCCCAACCCAAAATATTTTTTTTTTTATTTTGTTTTTCCTTTTTTTGGGGCCCTCCCACCACCCCTCCCCAGCAGCCCGAGGAGCAGTTTATTAAATTTTCCTAATTAAAAAATAAAAAATTTTCCTTCCCTCCCCCCATCTCCTTCTAATCCCTTGTTTTTTTATAACTTCCTCCAAATTTCTCTCCTCTCCCCCCTTCCTTCCCCCTCAACCCTTTTCCCTTTCCCTAAATTCACATCTTCCCCCCCCCCCTAATATTCCCTCCCTCCAATTTCCCTCTTTTATAATCCTTTAACTTCTGTTTTAAACGCGCATCATGGTGGATTCAGCAAAGAAATGCAAGAAAACATTATTGGGGGAAGAGAGGAAGAGAGAGAGAGGACGGGACAGAACAACATGCAAAACAAGACTGTCTTTTACTGGCTGGCATGCGCTCACAATAGGATGCAAGATGGATGCCAGTCACTGAGAAAACTGCAAAAAGTTCTGTAGCACGTCTTTAAAAACCTCTTTAAAACCTTCTTCAACCTTCATCAGCGGAAATGCAGAAGTGACAATCTTCCACTTCGTGGGTTCAAACATTAAAAATGGCAACTTCCAGTGTCTGATCAATCAAACTATTTCAAACAATCTAATGATCAAATATTTATCAGAGCCACAAGAAAAAAACTGCTCGGCTGATGTGCTGAAAGCTGCAAGAACTCCCATGTGACAGGCTTAAAGGCAGGGTAGGGGATCCTGGAAAAACGGTTTGATAAGCTACATTTTAAAGAAATACACCTGCCTGAAACCACGCCTCCAGAGAGACAAACGGCAGCTCAGTTTGGACATCATTCAGTCAATAAGAACAAGCCGTTGAAGACGACTGGATGGTTTTATTCAGCCCTGTCTGTTCCACATGTGACTATATTTTTCATTTTTACGTCAGAACATTTCATTATTTGGCTAAAATGAAATGAAATTAAAATGAATCATATGGAAATATTCTTTTTATGATTTTTTTTAAAATGTCCGTGATAAGACCTTTTTTTCAATGTACTGGAATTCAGGTCATAGATGGCTGTGTTTCCTGGTTCTGGTTCTGGTTCTGATGGAGGTTTTCCACTGTCTCCCCGTGCAGAGGATAGAGGATTGAATTGAAAAGGATATTTGATCCAATCCACTGGTTTCCTTAATTATTTTCATCAAGTGGTGTATATGAACACAGTTATTATAAACTGGACTAATATGGATCATATAATGGATTTGTTTTAACTAGATTAGAATTGATCTACAATGAATTGGATTTTTTGTACAAGTCTGTAAAACCGCCTTAAGATGAACTGGTGCTGTATAAATAAAGCTGAGTATAACTGAAATGTGCGTGTAATGGTCAGAGTGTGTGTCTGAAATCTGTAAATGAGACTTTAATCCAGAGAGAGTCAGTGAGGACGGAGATAAGCCGGGGAAACGGCAGAATCAGAGCAGCCTGATCTGGTGGTTCTGTTATCGGACCACAAAGGTTACACGAGACTCCTGAACCGGACCACAAGCAGGTTAAGTGGATCATTTATCTTCTTAAGCTGAAGCTGCAGTAAGCCACTGTTGTTTTAAAGAAACTCTGATTATCTCTGGCGAGAGGAAAATGTCAGCGAGTCTCACTCTCTGGTGGAAACATGCAGGGTAAGTGGATTAATATTAAAGGACTTCCTCAGGTTTGTGCAGTCAGTTTGTCTGACAGCTGCAGTTTATATCTGACAGCAGTCATGAAGGAAAGCAGGGCGCCATCTACATCACAGATTTACATTTACATTCAGTCAGGCTGAACAACACTGAGCTTCAGAAAGCGGGCTGGGCAGCTCGTTTCCAAACGGGTCGATACATAAATCTGTCTGATGCGTCAACACTGGATCATTTCAGCACTTTCCCCTCTGGTTTAATGGAATAACTTCACTGGACTGACTCCAGAGAGGTCAATTCATCTGATTATTAATCAATTTTCTAAAATAAGTTGTAGGAATCACTGTCAGGCTGCAGACTAACATCATCTCAGCTGGCAGAACAGAGGAAACTCCGGAGTCGTAGCTGGAGGAGTTTTATGGAGAGGGAATGCCATATTCCTAACCCAGTACCAAGTTAAGGAGTTGCTGTTATTCTAGAGATACACTGTATGACCCGAAGTATTGGACCTAAACCAGCACATGAACTTACATTACATCCTCTGGATAATCGGCAGAAGTTGCGGGATAGTGGATCTCGAGACGGGCCTTGACACTGACCGTGAGGAGGAGCTTTAGGAGGTTCTGTGTTCAGGAACATTATAACCACACCTGTACTGATCACCTCCTGTGTAGCAGTCGTATCTGGAAAAATGGACTGATGGAAACTGCTGCTTCACTCAGACAATTTGTTTCCTTCCTCCAGTTTCAGGTGGGACGGGGTCAACGCAGCCCCAGCTTTCATCTCATCTGAATTCAAAGAATCAGAGCAGGTTTTCTTTCCTCCACGTTGTTCCTCGTCTGTTTGAGCAGTATGTGAGTTAAATGGTCTCAGTGGGAGTGACGAACTGGGTGGAGACAAATCCTGTTAATTAGAGATCTGCTGGGATCCCTGAGCGAGGAGGAAACACTGCAGCAAACTGCTCCAGGATCAGATCCGTTCCCATTCCCATCATTGACTCAACAGCCCTGCTGACGTACTGCTGAGAAAACACAGTTTTTACAATTATGTAGCAAAACAAAAGGACGGCAGCTCAGCTGGACGTCTGAGACAAAGAACAAAGACGAGACTGGATTTACAGGCAAATAAGAGCAACGATAATGAGGAGATTTCTCTAGAAGAATCAGAACAGAGATGATGCGTCCACACGGAGGACAAAGAGGAGTTAAAGATGCTGCTCAGGGAGAAAAGAAACTTTAGTCCCTACATATATATACTGTATATATATGATATACATATGTATATATATATATATATATATAGTATGATAAATGCCAGTAATATTTATCACTATGCTAAGTACACATGCTTATTATATTAACAAAATTACAATATTGGAAGTATCTAACATGTCTAGACTCTGATTCCTGCTAACAACAACCAGTTCATTACCATTGCTTCACCTTTTAATATCAGCACTGATTTTCAGATTTCAGCGCACCTTGAGCTGTTTTATGCAACTAAATAATCTGATCAGATTCCGTAGAACATCTCAGATTATACAGCGGCTAAATACACTGAAATATTTCCATTTCAGTGTCATTCTGTAATTCTAAACTAAATAGTTATTTCTCAGGTCTTCAGCCAAAACCAGAAAAAAAGGGTTGAAGATACAATTTTAACTTGTCAATTTAAATCTCTTTTCAAGTAAACACATATATTTTTTTATATATTCATAAAATATTTAAGATGCTGAATTTTCCATGAGAGGTTTTTCTTCTAAAGTGAGTGAATTTGAAGCCTTTAAAGACCGATGACGATGTGTGGAGCCTCTTGAAACAGGTGGAGGAGGATTAAAGAGGAAAGAACCGGCGCAGAGGTAAGTTTTTCCGAGTGAAGGTTTAATTACATCCACACGAAGACAACCTGAGAGGAAACGCTGTGAATATTAGAGCGGCTCTTCGGTCTGAATCCTCCTTCTCTTCAACTCCGACATGTCACTTTAAGCAGAATATTAAACTCTGAAGAAGTTTTTCATCTCTGGATGTTCTTCTCATTTTGGTAAACACACCTCATCTGATGCTTTTCCTTCTCTACCTGACCCACTTATTTTACAGTTCTGCACGTTTTTATTTTTCACCTTGTCTTGTCCACCATCACCATAGCAGAAAAATGATCTATCTATCTATCTATACATTAGGGATGTTTGATGTTGGCTTTCTTACCAATACAGTATCTGATATTGTCCAGCTATTAATTTTCCGAAATCCGATATCAACCAATACCAATTTATGCAGATAACTGTGAGGTTGTACAGGGGTTAGACAATGAAACTGAAAAACTTGGTTTTAGACCACAATCATTTATTAGTATGGTGTGGGGCCTCCTTTTGCGGCCAATACAGCGACGATTCGTCTTGGAAATGACATATACAAGTCCTGAACAGTGGTCAGAGGGATTTTAAGCCATACTTCTTGCAGGATAGTGGCCAGGTCACTACGTGATGCTGGTGGAGGAAAACGTTTCTTGACTCGCTCCTCCAAAACTCCCCAAAGTGGCTCAATAATATTTAGATCTGGTGACTTTGCAGGCCATGGGAGATGTTCAACTTCACTTTCATGTTCATCAAACCAATCTTTCATCAGTCTTGCTGTGTGTATTTGTGCATTGTCATCGTGATACACTGCACCGCCTTCAGGATGCAATGTTTGAACCTTTGGATGCACATGGTCCTCCAGAATGGTTCAGTAGTCCTTGGCCCATCTAGCACAAGTCCTGGGCCAAGCGAATGCCGTGATTTGGGCAGCTGTGGTTTTACGTTTTTTGGATACAATCCGGGTTAGCACCCGAACATCACGTTCAGACAGCTTCCTCTTGCGTCCACAGTTAATCCTGTTGGATGTGGTTCGTCCTTCTTGGTGGTATGCTGACATTACCCTGGATACTGTGGCTCTTGATACATCACAAAGACTTGTCTTGGTCACAGATGCGCCAGCAAGACATGCACCAACAATTTGTCCTCTTTTGAACTCTGATACAATGTTGTATGCATTGCAATGTTTTGAGCAAAACCGTGCTTTTTACCTGCTAATTGAACTGTCACACTTTGCTCTTACTGGTGCAATGTGCAATTAATGAATATTTGCCACCAGGCTGGTCTAATTTAGCCATGAAACCTCCCACACTAAAATGACAGGTGTTTCAGTTTCATTGTCTAACCCCTTTATCTCTCATACTTTGAGAGATACTGTACAACTGTATTCTGCTCTGAGAGCAAAGATCCCAAAATATCCCTAACTCAGCCAGAGGAGTTCATTTTGAACCTCATGTTGCCAGATATCAGATACTAGCAGGTATTAGCCAACATGCAGCTAATTATAATGTTAATATATAATGCTGGAATATGACGTTTTTCCATAACAAAAGGGACTTTTCTAAATGCTGGACTGCCGCTAATGGTACAAGTTATTGCAAGAATAAATACCTTGCAAAATAACTGTTTGCGATGATATCTATTTTGGATTTAGAATAGCTATCATATTAAAGAAAACTAAAACAAAAAAAGGATACAGATTTTTACAGATATCACATTGTAATACCCAATAATATCAGTAGGCCGATCATATGTATCTATCTGTCTATCTATCTATCTATCTATCTATCTATCTATCTATCTATCTATCTATCTATCTATCTATCTATCTATCTATCTATCTATCTATCTATCTATCTATCTATCTATCTATCTATCTACTATCTATCTACTATCTATCAATCATCTCATCTATCTATCTATCTATCTATCTAATAATAATGCTGTGTGTCTCCCCTTCCCGCTGCCTGAAAAAGGTGGCAATCACCATGGCAACCAGTGGACTTTTCCAACATGGCTGTCCTCATAGGTCCTGTATGATCTGTGATCAGAGCTAATCAAACATTAATGAGAAACTATAGGTTGAAGTTTTTTTGGTTTGGTCCATGTCAGACATGACACTGCTTCATTTACATCATCTGAGCTTATGTTCAATTTTTCATAGTTTATTATAAATAAAAACCTCCCTCATTACGATGTCACATCTGTCCAAAAAGTCAGCAGGTATATAAATGTTATTTTAGAGTCATGTGAAGGAGGAAGAGCTGAGGACAACAGAAGTACGAAGGAAAGAAAAGTGAGGATAACAAGGGAGATGGAGGAGTTGGTGGTAGTGGGATGGTGAGGAGAAAAGGTTAAGTTGGATGAGACAGGAAGCAGCTGGTGGTGCTGCTGCGCTGTAAATGATGAATGAGAGAGAGAGAGAGAAAGAGAGAGGGGGAAGGAGGGTGGAGGAGATGCTATGAAGTTCAGGAGGAAAAGATGGATGGAGATGTCACAAAAAGGAGGTTATGATAAAAGACATGAGAGAGATGGAGGGAAGGAGGAGAATGATGGTGAAAACATCAGTTTAAAGGTTTATTTGCTTCCTTTTAATGAATAATTCTGGGTTAGGAACACCCAACAAAACCTGGGCTGGATCTCTGTGTTGTTCACTTTCAGGACTATTTCAAAGTTCACATCAGTTCAGTTCAACTTTATTAAAACAGACTCATGTCCATATATATATATAAAAAGCAAACAGACAAACGTCCCTATAAAGCTAAAAGATACATCTAAAATAACACACTAAAGGGGTTTTTTTTTTTTTTGTTTTTTTTTTTGTTATTTTATTTTTTTTTAAGATATATATGTATGTATATATATATATATATATATATATATATATATATATATATATATATATATAAACAGTGGGTACGGAAAGTATTCAGACCCCTTTTAACTTTTCACTCTTTGTTTCATTGCAGCCATTTGCTAAAATCAAAAAAGTTAATTTTATTTCTCATTAATGTACACTCAGCACCCCATCTTGACAGAAAAAAAAACTGAAATGTAGAAATTTTAGCAAATTTATTAAAAAGAAAAAACTGAAATATCACATGGTCATAAGTATTCAGACCCTTTGCAGTGAAACTCATATTTAACTCACAGATTGTCCATTTCTTCTGATCCTCCTTGAGATGGTTCTACTCCTTCATTGGAGTCCAGCTGTGTTTAAATAAACTGATTGGACTTGATTTGGAAATGCACACACCTGTCTATATCAGACCTTACAGCTCACAGTGCATGTCAGAGTAGATGAGAATCATGAGGTGGAAGGAACTGTCCAAGGAGCTCAGAGACAGAATTGTGGAGAGGCACAGATCTGGACAAGGTTACAAAAGAATTTCTGCAGCATTAAAGGTTCCTAAGAGCACCGTGGCCTCCATAGTCCTTAAATGGAAGAAGTTTGGGACGACCAGAACTCTTCCTAGACCCGGCCATCCAGCCAAACTGAGCAATCATGGGAAAAGAGCCTTGGTGAGAGAGGTAAAGAAGACGCCAAACATCACTGTGGCTGAGCTCCAGAGATGCAGTAGGGAGATGGAGAAAGTTCCACAAAGTCAACTATCACTGCAGCCTCCACCAGTCGGGGCTTTATGGCAGAGTGGCCTGATGGAAGCCTCTCCTCAGTGCAGACATATGAAAGCCCGCATAGAGTTTGCCAAAAAACACATGAAGGACTCTCAGACTGTGAGAAATAAGATTCTCTGGTCTGATGAGACCAAGATTGAGCATTTCGGAGTTAATTCTAAGCGGTATGTGTGGAGAAAACCAGGCACTGCTCATCACCTGCCCAATATGATCCCAACAGTGAAACATGGTGGTGGCAGCATCATGCTATGGGGGTGTTTTTCAGCTGCAGGGACAGGACGACTGGTTGCAGTTGAAGGAAAGATGAATGTGGCCAAGTACAGAGATATTCTGGAAGAAAACCTCTTCCAGAGTGTTCAGGACCTCAGACTGGGCCGAAGGTTCACCTTCCAGTAAGACAATGACCCTCAGCACACAGCTAAAATAACAAAGGAGTGGCTTCAGAACAACTCTGGGACCATTCTTGACTGGCCCAGCCAGAGCTCTGACTTAAACCCAACTGAGCATCTCTGGAGAGACCTGAAAATGGCTGAACACCACCGTTCACCATCCAACCTGACAGAACTGGAGAGGATCTGCAAGTAAGATTGACAGAAGATCCCAAATCCAGATGTGAAACACTTGTTGCATCATTCCCAAGAAGATTCATGGCTGTAGTCGCTCAAAAGGTGCTTCTACTCAGTATTGAGTGAAGGGTCTGAATACTTATGACCATGTGATATTTCAGTTTTTCTCTTTTAATAACTTTGCAAAAATTTCTACATTTCTGTTTTTTTTTCTGTCAAGATGGGGTGCTGATTGTACATTAATGAGAAATAAAATTAACTTTTTGATTTTAGCAAATGGCTGCAATGAAACAAAGTGTGAAAAGTTTAAAGGGGTCTGAATACTTTCTGTACCCACTGTATATATATATATATATATATATATATATATATATATATATATATATATATATATATACATATACATATATTTTTTTTTTTTTTTTTTTTTTTTTTTTTTTTTTTTTTTTTTTTTTTTTTTTTTTTTTTTTTTTTTTTTTTTTTTTTTTTTTTTTTTTTTTTTTTTTTTTTTTTTTTTTTTTTTTTTTTTTTTTTTTTTTTTTTTTTTTTTTTTTTTTTTTTTTTTTTTTTTTTTTTTTTTTTTTTTTTTTTTTTTTTTTTTTTTTTTTTTTTTTTTTTTTTTTTTTTTTTTTTTTTTTTTTTTTTTTTTTTTTTTTTTCACATACATATATCAAAATCATCTAAAAAGCATGCAGATATTTCATCCAGTGCATCCTCAGCCTGGATTCTGGTCTGCCTGAAAGCCAGGGGTTTCAGTTCACTTTCAAATGAACTATTGGGCTATCCAGTGGACCTGATGGAGGTGTGTCTGCAGTACAGCATAAAGCATAAAAAAAGAAAAAAAAGAAGAAGGGAGAGGGGGAAAACAAGAAAAACAAACCACGCATGATTGAAGAAAACCAAAACCAAACAGTGACGAAAAATAACTGGAAAATGTGCAGACAGAGATGGACCCCCCAATTATAATCAGCAAAAATTTCCCCCCCTAACACCACGGACTCCAGTCTTCTCCTCCTGCTTCTTCATCAGTGATCAGTCGCTGCATTTGGGGCCCACGCCCCCCTATGACCAGTTGTTGTTACTACAGGGTTAAACCAGGCGGTTTGGTCCGCTTCAGTTACTGAAGTTTGAACGTAAACCAAAGCAAAGTCCACCCAATCGGACTGAGTCCCTGGACTATCCTGGTGTGAATGTACCCTAACTTATGATCTTATAATGTTATAATTCCCCTCATTGGTTGAAAACGTGAGACTTGGCAGTGAGTGGATTTTTTGTTGTTGTTATTTAAAGCCACATGCCAAGAAGAAAGAATAATCTGGTGGATAGCCACCATTCTTCTCCATCGTCGAAACATTTGAGACGGTCAGCAAAAGCTCCACCTGCTGGCAGTGAATGTGATGCATCTTCAGAACTGTCGGCAATTTTCCTGTCTCATCTCTGTCTCAGTATCTCAAGAACACGTTCTCAACCTTGTGTTATATTTTTTTCTGTCATTACTAGGAATTACCTCTGGGATAAATAAAGTTGTCATTTCACTCCCAAGTAGTTGAGAAACATTTAAACGCATTGTCAGATTGATAAACCCAGTTCCTTCAAGATCCCTGCTTGACATGTGTGGATGATGCAACAGGGCCTCGCTTGGTGTGGTCACATGACTTTCAGCTGAGCCAAAACAGTGTCTGCAAGACTTCAGGTTCATAAGATCAAAGCGGAGTTGAGCAAAGGGGCTCAAGCGTGACATCACCACTGGTCTGAGTCTTGATTTAAACCAAAGCTTTTGTATATTAATTTCACCAACCAGAGATTATCTGCTGACCACTAAGCAATGATGCAGTTAACATTGTTAAAACATATGATTACAATCCGCTATTGATTTGTTGTGCAAAAGTGACAAATGGTGGTGCGTCACCTGCTTTGTCGCACGCATCTATCACTACCCGGCTGACACACCACCTACTGGGTAAAGGTACGGTTGGCTGTGGAAACGCAGAGATCAGGCTTTACCGATTCAGACCATCCCGTATAGACTTGGACCTGCTGGTGGAAACAGGGCTAAAGGTTGGGATTCACCCCATTATCACTTAAGGACCATAATGAGGATTACAGGAGTGATTTCTCAAAAGGATGTATGCATTTATCTGTCCTTACAGGTCTTCCTAAAAGCTTCAGTTAGTCCAGGCCGCGACTGCTCTGTCTTTACTAAAAGAGAGAAGAGTTTATAAAATAACTGACTTCAGAATCCTGCTGTTCGTTTGCAAATTACTTAAAGGTTGAATATGGAATACGGACAGAACAGCGACATCGCGTGTGTCTATGCTGTAGTTGCAACGGCAGAAAAACAACTCCAGCCGCTGGGATGCCAGGCTCACTGCTAATACGCAAGTGACCAACAGTCTGCAGCATGTCCAACAAGTAATGCAGAGGAGTTTATAACTGACAGCTAACGTTAGCCACGTTAGCAAACAAGTTAGCTTACCAATCCAGGAGGAAAGTCGCCATTTCCGTGTTTTGACGACGTGGAAAACGTTTATGTGGGTGCATTTAGTGAAGTCTTCACCTAAATTTCCTCCAGGTTTTGCCACACAGAGATCGTATTTGGCAACCCGCAATGGCGGTGTGTTTTGGCTTATATAATGCCATTATCAAACCTGTAAAAATGCATTTTATAATTATTTTTAGGCTAAATATAATTTTTGTAGGAAATGTTGTACTTTCATTCTGTACACCCCCAAACAACCTGTGGAGGTTTTTTTTTTTTTTTTTTTTTTTTTTATAAATATAGCCTTTAATAAAAATGTTCCATATTCAACCTTTAATGGTTTATGGCCGAAATCCAGTCAGGATCTTCTGGTTTGTTATGAACCAACCAGATCTCTCAGGTCATCAGGGTCAAGTCTATCTCCTGGACAGTTCCTAGAGTCAGGACCAAACAGGGAGTGTTCAGTTTTGCTGAAACTCTCAGCTGCTTTAAATCAAGGCTAAAAACTTCTGTTTCCACACTCAGAACTGTTAATTTCTCTCACTGTAACTTTTATTTCTTTGATCTTATTCTATTTTAACTTCTTCTGTTCTTATTTAATTTCTCTGATTGTTTTAAAAGTTGTTTTTCATGCATTTTTAATGCCTCTTCTGCACCCCACTGTAACATGTTTAATATTTCATGTAAAGCACTTTGAATAGTCTTGTACATGAAATGTGTTATAGAAATTAACCGGCCTTGCCAGCTTCATCATGGGACCAAATCTGCACTGCTTAAGGTTTTAATTACACCCGCCAAGTTACAGATTCATGGGACTATCTGATCTGAGTTCTTTAAGGCTGAGTATATAGTATATAAACCAGTTTCACGGCCAGAACCATGGTGGCCGCCAAGTCTGCTAGTTTTGGACTTCTGGTTACCATGGTTACAGCTTATTTCATACTGAGGACATATGCAAAAAACAACACACATACAAAGAGCTCCTGAGCGTGACAATTGAGAAATGGATATTCTGAAACCCCAAAAGGGTTCTGGGACATATTGTGCCATATGTGGTTGCAGCAGCTTGTGAAAACAAAAATATGTATGTTGTAAAGTGAGTGAACTTACTATACGACAGCAGCTGCATGACTGACCGGGTCCAGCTATACAGCTGCAGCTGCAGTCTCCACCTCTTCATACTCCATTACCACCACCCAAGTATTCTGACAGGAATCATCCAGACGCTGGTTTGGTTGAACATCTGCGTTCATGGACTCTAAACTGCTGTGTTACTGTATCAACACTCAGCTGATTGTGTTGCCATGTAAGTCTACGGTGTTCCTGTTTACCACCATGGACTCAACAAAACACGAAAATATTTTGCTAGTCGTAATATTAGGCCATTTCATCATTTCATCCTCCCCGTTCAAGGTTGTAGCAGGTGAGGAAGTAATAAACACCTCCTTTTATAAGAAATAAATGAGAATGATACCATTTTTGAGACATCACTATTCAATGTAAATGGACTCAGATCTTCCTCGACGGTAAGCGCTTAGCAGAAACTGATCAACTGCAGAAGTGAAGAGGAAATGTCCGTGAAACTTGTCTATAACCTCACAATCCGAGTTAACTGACTCCATTGTTAGTGTATTTGTTCTCATACTTGCTTGTGTACCAGAGGATTACCAGAGGTGGGCATTTGAGAACTTAGTCATTCCAAAACAATGGCACAAATCGGACTTCATCAACTAAATTGTCACAACCCTGTAAGAACCTGTTACAATTAAACATGTAAAGGGGTTGAGTGTGACAGGGCTGGGACTTTTGCTTGACATGACACCACTTTACATACTGAACACCAGTGAGAGTAAATGGCACGCATAAGATCCAGAATTATTATATATTGTGACATAATAAAAACCTTTTTAATAAATGTCAGTTTTGTTTGAGTTTGATGACCACAGTATCAGAAGATAAATGACCAAAATATAGTAAAAGGTAGCCACTGTCTCTGCTGTCCTGCTGTCCATGAATCTTCTGTGATGTCATTTCCTGATGTTCATGCTCAGATGAATCACACCATTGTTTTTTGTCATGTGGAGTTATCAATCATCAATAAGGACACAGAATTATGTATGGTTCTGTACTTCATCCACTGACAGGATACTCAAACTTTAGAAGATGTTGACATTCTCACATTTGTGACCCTCCACGGCTGTGGAAATGGTAATAACACGCTTAAATGGCGAGGCGCCATAGAGCACTGCTTGGTTGTTTGCATTCATTTACTGTAGCGCACCACTACATGGGCATAATTCTCACACACTGAGGCTTTGAAGTATACCACGTATACCACTTGGTATATGATTAACTAAAATGCAGGACTCCTTTCTTGGAAGGATGGTCGTTTGGATGGTCATTTCAGTGACAGAAAAAGTCCCAGTTTTATGCTAAATGTTGAATAAATCCAAATTTGAGGCAAGGTGAATGGATTTCTAGACTGAAAATGGAGTGAATAAAAACTAAAAATGTCCAAACCCTAGTTTACAGGAGTGGTAGGTGTTTCAGTGGCAGGAAAGTAAATCTTTAATTGTCCTGTGCAGAAAAATAAAGTTGAAATGCCACAAAAAAGAACAAAGTTGGAGCAAACAAAGAAGAGATGAAGGGTTGGTCCAGTTTTTCCTGCTTATCCCACATCATTCAGTCTGTTGTAGTAAAAAAAAAAAAAAAAAAGAAAAAAATCCCTGTTTCTATGGAAACAGCAGCTTATCAGTTACAGTGGTGTTCAGTTCAGAGTCTCCTGACATGTTCATCCAACATGGTCCATTCAAGGATCGTGGGAAATCTGAAAATGCTCTGATAAATTGTGGGAATCTTTCATAATATACATGAGGTAAAAACATAGGTCATAAATGTGTCCGGTCTTAAATATCTTCCCCTCGGCCTAAAGTTTCAAAACAAATCAGTTTCAGAGTCGAAGAACTGTGTTTGTGGGTGACAGACACAAACATTCTGCCTGAAACATAAAGTTGTCTCCACCTCTGTCTATTTACACAAGAAATCTCTATAATCAAGAAGAAGTAGAACAAGAAAAAGAAGAATTTAGTTCTCATGCTGCGCTCATTCTGTATTTTATACTGCGTTCTACTGTAGCTATATATTTTTTTAAAATTTCCATTTTACTTCCTTAACATTTAATAATATTTATCGGTATTTTTATTTGAACCTTTCTAAATAATGGGAGTCTGTATTATTATTTTTCAGCCAAAAGCCCTTCTACAGATCTGGGCATGAAAAAGTTCCTCCTTTTTCTACCAGAAGTGGTGCACTGATAGTGCACCATTACTGCACTATCACTGGCTGTACGATTTATCCCGCAAATACGTCATCACGCACGGTGTACAAGCTTGGCGTGTGGAAACGTCCTTGTTCCGGGCATTCATTTATGCTCTGAAATCGTTTCCCCGGGGCACACAGGCGTTTCTCTGTGCAGTTGAATTAGCAGACAAGTGGCGGATAAGTGGCTGGTAAGTGGCTGCAGTCGGCTGAGAGGGGAACTTTTTCATGCCCAGTTCAGTAGGAACAAGTGTTGTTAATTAGCCTTGGCTAAAAACAACATGATGCATACATCAGATGACTTTTATTCATGTGTTCGTTCATTCTACGTAAAGCATTGATGAAATGAAGCAGCTTGTGCTGCAGATAATGCCTTACACTGTATAGAGGCTGCCCCGTCTCCACCATTATACTGTACTGGATGTACTAATATCTCCCCAAGGAGTCAAAGTGAAAAGCAGAAATTTTATCTGTGAGTAAATGCACGTATAAACTCCTAAAAATAAGCTCCAGGTAAAAGAAAAAGAGAAAGTTATCCTTGAAAGAAATTGTCTATCAATCATGTTTTTCTTTCTGCCAGAACAGACTGTCGGTCCGGCATTAAACAGATTTATCAATTAGGTCTAAACATCCAGTGAAAGTGTACTTTACAGCAAAACAAGCAGATTGTAACTTTACTCAGCTGAAGATGATGGAGATTAAAACACGATTTTTTTATCAGGTAGAGCCAATTCTACAGTCTGAAACTTTAAGGGGAACTTTGTTTTTTTTCAATCTGGACCTATTTTCTAGCATGTAATACATTCATTTACTCACCCAGACAGTTTTGTTGCAGCTTGAATTCTGTCGGGAGATATTTAGATCCACTCCAGATCAGCGTATGCACGATAAAATGGCAGCAATGGGGCAACCGCATGCAGCCTCTGAATAAGGCATCATCTGCCACAAACTCCTTCATTTCACCAATGTTTTGTTACGAAACATTAGTTGGACCCCCCCATGTGAACTCGAAGTAGCTATTTTGTGGTGATTCATCCGTGTTTACAGACTTTTTTTTACATCGGCGGCTTTGATGACGTCACTATTACGCGACACCATAAAAAGTAAATGTCTGTAAATAATGACGAATCACCATGAAAAAGCTGCACAGAGGGGGAGCTCGAGCTCACAGAGGGGGTCCGACTAACGTTTCGTAGCAAAACATTGGTGAAATGAAGGAGTTTGTGGCAAATAATGTCTTATTTAGAGGCTGCACGCGGTTGCCCCATCACTGCCATTATATTGGACATATGCTGATCTGGAGTGGATCTACACATCTCCCGATGGAAATCAAGTTGCAAGCTCCCCTTTCACAGCGGAGAAACACCCTGAAAGAAACCATGAAAGCTCCAACAGCATGGTCTTATGAATGTTTCATGTATAATAGTGAGGATAATTTCCCTCCATACCTTCCCAACATTTAAAATCCTATTTTTCTGTCTGATAAAATATCAGAAATTCTCCTTTCTGATCTTGAAGAGGTTAATGTCTTTAGACTGGTCTGATGTAAAAACCGCTGGGACTATCTTCTGTTTGTTCGAGACGATGTTTATCATGGATGTGCTGAGGCAAGGCAAGTTCATCTGTACATCACATCTTGTATACAAGACAATTCAAAGTGCTGCACATGAAACTTTAAAGGCATTCCAGTGGGGTGCAGGGGAAGCAGTACGAATAAAAGAAACCTTAATGAAATAAAAAGATGAAAACAAAAAAGTTTAAAAGAAACAGTGCAGAGCTGAACTTCTGAATAAAACTTTTTTAATGCAGCTGAGAGCAGGTGGGTCTTTAACCTGGATTTAAATAAGCCGATTGTTCCAGCTGATCTGAGGCTTTCTGGGAGTTTGTTCCAGACATGTGGAGCAGAAAAGATGAACGCCGCTTCTCCATGTCTGCTTCTAATAAGTTTGATCCAAACATCTATTTCTGTCATCATACGATGGAGGAAGCATCAGATGACTCATCAGTTATCCAGCTGCTTCTTCCAGGAACAGTCGCTGAAGATTCTCCCGTTTTTCTTCTTTCTTCAGGGACATTCATCTGGTTTTGTTTGCAGTAACAATGGATGTATTCATCACAGTCAGTGGGCTCAGACTAATCGCTGCAGAGGAGGCGAGAAGAGGAGGAACAAACACAGGAGAGGAGAAGACAGCTGCCATAAATCCTCTCTGCAGGAAAACGCAGCGGAAACCGAGGACGGGAACGTGTCCTCGCCGTGTGACCTCGGCGCGCCACATCAGAAGATGAGCGACTCTGTTTGGAGGAGAAGCAGAAACATCTTCCTCGCCTTATTTATTCATGAGATGCTGACACGCATTAATGTCTGCAGGCGTTCAGGATGTCACAGATACAGAAGCTCTCCATTAGCCGGCGGAGCAGGAGGCTGAAGCTGCTGTGATACAACAACTGTTTTCAGACATGTGGACATGGACATGAAGGATCTGCTGCTGGACTTTTTGTGGGATTTCGGTTCACTTGTCTTTCCAGCGTTACAACTCATTGAGGTTTGCAGCTCAGCTCCCTGAAGATCTGGACCGTAACCTGGATCATGTCGACACCAGGAATCTGTCCTTTTTCAGCCATTCTGTTGTAGATCTGTGGCATGTTTGGGATGAACAGGCCTCATCCCAGCCAACATTTTAATGTGGGGCACCATAAAGGTTTGAAATGGGCTAAAAAATGGGCCCCATACAGGATTGTCCGCTGGTTGGATAATGGTCCCACTTTAGAAGCTCATATTGGTGTTATAATGTGAGAAACCCAAGTGGGCTCCACACACAAAACCCAGTTTGAGCCCATGCCCAGATGGTTCACATCTAACCAGGACATATTCCAGATGGGGCTCGTATGTTGGCTGTTCTTACTGACAAATTAGCTCTGAAGCCCTTTTTATGAAAATTGTCTCATTTGAGAATGTCTTCACGTCTTGGGCTGGTTTTAAAGACACACAACATAACTTTTAGACCTTAAAAATATGTGCTTCTGACTTGTTTTGATGACACAGTATTCATTATGCACATTTTCAACCCATCACTGCCCAACGGTGTCCTGGGGCTCAGATGAAGCAGTATGCAAGTTTTCCATCCAGGATGCGGTTGTGACATTCCAGACGATTATTGGTTGCACACCACGTCACTTACTAGCAAACAGATATGAACCAGACATGAACACAGCGGGTGTTTTGAACGTGCATCATGTCAGATTCGGTAAAGAAACACAAGGAAACATTACCGGAGGAAGAGAGGAAAAGGAAGGGACAGAACAAGAGTCAAGATAAGACTGTCTTTTACTGGCTGGAGTGAGCTCACAGTACAGGTATGATACAAGATGGATGCTAGTTTAGCCGTCAATAGGGGGCGCGTCACTGAGAAAACTGCTAACTCTGGAGGACTCTTATGAGTCAGTGATTTTCTTGTTTTCTGCTTTTTACTTCATTAAAACACAAGAAGTTAAAGCAACCCTTACCGATGTTGCATTCTTCTTACATTTTTCTAACTGAAATACAAGACAGACCCACCATTAATCAAAATAAAATATTATTCCAATCTCTAAATATTCAATGAAAACTCCAACCAATCCTTGAAGTGGGGTTCACCCCGAGGATTGGCCAAGGGACCTGCCTGTCAGACCTTTGCTTCTGCATTGGGAGGCAGAGGGAATGAGGGGGTGTGTCTTAAGAGTGAAGCGGGACTATTTATATTCAAATAATCGTGCTGTGCTTTCTCAAATGCAGGATCAGTAAGGGTTGCTTTAAACTATAGTGAAGTTTTGCCTAGTTTTTTTTTAAATAACTTTAGGCAATGTGCAAAATAATTTGTTATTTTAGAATAAATAAGATATTGCGGATCATCTCCAAACAAAATTTCCCTTAAAGCGCCAGTGTGTAACTAATGTGGCTTTTCATTAGCAAACATCAAGTATCGTTTTTTCATTTGAGTATTTTTCTGCACTGAAATCTTATCACAATGCCAACCCAATGAAAGTGCTCTCATTGCTTAGAACGAGTCGTTTATAAATACAAAGGTGACAACAAAAGGCAGCCATGTTGCATCACCATCTTCAAATGTGAAAGGGGACAATTTTATCGGCCTTACATGTTTCAGCATTATCATTGAGTTTTCACCCAAAAGACAAAAAACAGTGAGAATAACAGAGGTACTGGTGGGAAGTTTGAGCAATGTGTAGAGCCCTATTAAATCAGTTTTATTTAATTATTTTTTAATTCCGTTTTAATTTTTCCCATTTTCTTTGTTTTTCTGGTTTGAATTTTTGAGATTTTTTTCTTTTATCATCTTACACAAATTTAACAACCAGACATTGTATAAAACAATTAAATTAGTTTATCCAGTTATAATTGAAAACTTGAATGCTTTGACACTTTTAAACATATTTAAGGCAAAAACATGGCACTAGTTTTTCTTGTGTCCAACTGAACTGTCCTTTTTCTTCTTTTACATTGTCAAAACCTTTTTTTTTTAGGCTACACACAC
>JALJCO010002938.1:0-157500 GCA_023101725.1 Atherinomorus stipes | reverse complement strand
CCCGGAAATGACTAAAATGGGCAAAGAGCGGCCTCGGGGCTAATGATTGACAGCCAACGTACAGTACTCTGGCTAAATGCTAGCCGAGCTAACTCAAAACTAACAGGAGTTAATGAAGATTAGACTCCCAAGCAGCGGGATAAAGGTAAGGCATGTTTGGACATGCTGAAAACCACCATTTTGCTACTCTGCTGCAGACTGAGACCTTAATGAGAGCAAACAAGAAGCTAGCTGTTAGCCACCAGCTGGCAGACCAGCATCGAGTCTGCTGCATGTCAATCAAAACTTTACACCTCTAATTATGTTTAATTTCAAGATTAAATAATGTCTAAATGGATGAGTTATATTAAACACTGTGTAACTTTTCTATCTGGGATGCGACCGTGATGTGGCAGCCAACGATTGGTTGCACACCACATCACTTACTAGCAAATGGATATGAACCAGACATGAACACAAAGGGTGTTTTGAATGCGCATCATGGCAGATTTTGCATAGAATGCAAGGAAACATTACTGGAAAAGAGGAAACGAAAGAGAGGAAGGGACAGAACAAGAGTCAAGATAAAACTGTCTTTTACTGGCTGAAGGGAGCTCACAGAACAGGTAGGATGACGATGGATGCTAGTGTAGCTGTCGATATGGGTTGCGTCACTGAGAAAGTTGCGAAAAGTTGCGTTGTATGTCTTTAAGAGGGAAATTATCAGAGAAACGGCTAAGTAATTCTGGACAGAAAAGTGAGATGCAATGACAGAGATCAAAGACAGGAATCAGAAAAACAAAAAAACAAAAGTGGAATGAAATGAGAAAAAGGAAAATTGTTCAACATTGAGACATTTGTTTCAATGTATACTTGTTTGTACATTATGTATTATTACTATATATGACTTATTTTCTGTTGTTTGTTGCACACTTCCATCAGATGGAACATTTCACTATTTTCACATGCACACATCTAGATATGAAATGACAATAGGCATGCTAAGTCCACTAAAATCTAAAATCTACTTGTACAACACTTTTTTTCCATTTAAAAAACATCCTCAGGGCATCACTGACTCTACATCTGGTCCAGGTTAAGCTCAAGGTGTCCTCAGAGGGCTGGAAACAGCCCCGATCGCTCCTTCATCCAGCATCAAACTGTCTGAGAAGCTGCAGACATCCTGTACAAGCTCCTCAGACACCCCCAGCTTATCCCATCACCTCTGACCTGAAACCATCTGAGCCGGTTGCTGATTCCCTGTCCAGCCCTCGCCTCCGACAGCTGAGTTTGTCACGGGTCAAAGTTCAGAGCGATAACACGTCTGATAACATACTGCTCATTCTGAGCATGTGCAGAGAATCTTAACCTCTGATTCAGACTGAGGCTCTGCATCAGAAGCAGGTCAAAGTCACTGCAGATTTTTACAAATCAACAAAGCTGACTTTTAAAACTGATAACAGAGGCAGTCATCTGAGACAGGACAGGGACAGATGTCCTAAGAGGATGTCTAGTTCAGTTTTTTAACGTGACACAGTAGCTGCCTTTCTGATGAGAAACAGAAAGTAATGACTTCTGAAAGGAGAAGAAAACATTCAAATGAGCCTAAGAGTGACGAAAAAGAGTGAAAAGATTCAAAACGTGATCCAGAAAAACACCACGAAGAGAACCAGAAACCATCGAGTTTGGGAGAAAGCTGAAACTGACTGATTTCACATTTCTGTCCTCCTTAACAGGACGAAATGGGCTGATTCTACCTGAGCGGGAAGCTCTGTTAATTATAGAGATGAAATCATTCCTGCTGGGAAAGACGAGACAGTTTCTGATGATGTTACACAAGAAAACACAAAAGGCTTTACATAAACATGAAACGCAAACAACAGATCCATCCTGATGTTTGAAAAGGAGTGATTTCCTAAGGCAATTCCAAGGAGCAATTAAACTGTCCAAAAAACCTAAAGTATGCTACAGGCACCCCAAGCTCGTTCTGACCTTTAGTTCAATAAATGATGATGTAGTGAAACACAACTCCATCGTTGAGTTCATAACAAACTGAAGTAAATAAGTTCTGTGATCATAGATGGAGCAAGAAAACGCAGAGGATTTTCAAAAGAAAGTTTCCCAAACCTTAGTTAGAAAAAAAAAAAAATCACATTTTAAAGGCGTTATAGAAGACGTTTCTTTCAACAATTTTTTGCAATATTCTGTAAAATTACACTATGATTAATTAAAACCTTTGAATATATAAATATTATTATACATCACCTGTGAAAGTAACATGGCTGAAAAACATCTGCCAATCATCTCTGCATTCCTTACATTTTTCATTTGTCTGCTGGCTCGTCAATCACTTTTACTACCGTAGTAAGAGTGATTGGCGGTCAATTCAATGGGTAATAGGTGACACTGATCAATGAGAGTGATTGACTGGTGGCGCACTCGTCTGACGTTTACAGCAAGTAGCTAACAATCATTCTGCTAGCAGTTAGCAATATTCAGACAACAACATCTGTTTTACTTGTGTTTGTGACATGATGGAGAATCTTCACCTGCTGTCTGCTAAACACGGAGTGGCTCATGCATGTTATTCTGTGGTCAGCGGAGGGAGCTGTGAATCTAGTAGGTTGGTCTTGCGCATGTGCATTATTCAAGAACTTGTTAACAGTCTCTGCTTTCTGAAATGCCGAAACCTTTTCTACAGTGCCTTTAAATCACGATGAAAATGAAGAAATGACGAAATATGAACATTTATAAGCTTTCTACCCCCTCAAAAGCAAAATGAATACCCTTTAAAGGCGTATGACCAGCCAGGCTAGATTGAACAATGTTATCTTCACTAAACAGAACAAGTGTTAAAATGAATCCAAACTGTACATCATTCAAATACTTTCACCTTGAAAACATTCCAATATTTTGTTTAAATTACATCTTAGACTCTTGTAAATATGAAAACTACCCAGTTTCACTTGTTTGAGGGTATCTGAAAACTTAAGTTTAGCTGATTAAATGAGAAATTTATTTTTTTCAACCTGGACCTTCTTTCTAGGAGTATATACGCGCATATGACCTGCCTTTGGAACGGCCTGCCTGAGAGTCTCAACGCCGCAGAGACTGTCCATGTTTTTAACAAAAAACTCAAGACCTACCTTTTTGGTTTAGCTTCTAATTAGGTTTTAGTCCTCTAAAAGTTGGTCCATTTTAATCCCTTTATTTATTCATTTACTTATTTATCTTTTTACTTGTTTATGGCTTTTATAATTCTGTTTTGTTCACTGACCTCCTTTATTCAAGTTTATGATTCATATGAATTCTTTTTTGTATAGCCTACTGGTTTTATTTGTTGTTATTGTTTTAGGTTGTCTGATTTTTATTTTAGTAATTTTTAATCCCTCCAGTGTTTTCCTCATGGGGGTCCTCCATGTCTGGGCCTATTGCCGCTCTAAGCTTTGGGGTCGTCGTCGTGGTCGATTTCCCTGTCCGGGTGGTCGGGGTCCGGCACTGCAGCCTAACAGCTGTGGTGTGGGCCTGGTCTGCCCCCATCTGGGTGGCTTCCTGTGGTGGCAGCCTTTGTTGCAGTGAGGCGGGATGGGCCCTGATGTGGATGGACCCACAGAATATCGTTCCTTCACCTGGTGCCAAGATATTTCTCGTACTCTGTAAAGCTGTTATGCATGAAAAGTGCTAAATAAAAAAAAGAGCAGCTCGCTACCCAGACGAAAACAAAAACACAATTTCGGAAACTCTGAACTCACGGGACAATAGTACTCATTTGTTCATTCATTCTACTTAAAGCACTGATGAAATCAAGGAGTTTTACTGCAGATAATGTCTTATATAGTGGCTGCTCCGTCTCTGCCATTTTACCAGATGTACACCGAAGGGCGACTCAACGTAATATCTTCCCAAGGAGTCAAAGTAATGCAGAAACTTTACAGGTGAGTAAATGCACGTACTGTATATACTCCTAGAAATAAAGTCCAGGTTGAAAAAAAGGAAAGATATCCTTTGAACCTGCTGGACAATTGTTTAATGATTCCCCCTCTAAGGTTCAGCAACAGAAACACAGGACCCCTAGGACCGAAAGACCGGTAGCCACCACAGAACATGGATCCAAGGTAGTCCATAGGGACCATATACCCACATCTTATCTGACAGGAATGTGACCACATCCAGAACCAGAGCTCTGGTGCTTGTGTCATGAAATAACACCATATCACACAGGAAAGATGTTTCAGCCCAACGCAAACACGATCTTACCTTTTCTGCAGACTGTGCAGTGCCGAAGAAGATGGGGATGAAGGCCAGCCACACGATGCAGGTGGTGTACATGGTGAACCCGATGGGCTTGGCCTCGTTGAAGTTCTCCGGGACTCCGCGTGTCTTTATTGCATAAACAGTACACGTGACCATCAGTAAGATACTGTAACCCAACGAACAGATGATCTGGAGATCAGTGATGTCACATTTCAACACCCCTCGAGCCAGATCTGGGTTGATGGTCCTCTGCTCGTCGTAGTCTATGATGGTGTTGGGCGGATCCACCCCGAACCAGATCAGCACCCCCAGGAGCTGCACCGAGATGAGGCTGAAGGTGATGGCCAGTTGGGAGGTGGGGCTGATCAGCTTGGGCGCTGTCACTGACTTCTTGCCCTGCTCGAAGATCCGATAGATGCGGTTGGTTTTGGTGAGGAGGGCGGCGTAACTGATGCACATTCCCAGACCCAGGAAGATCCTCCTAAACGAGCACACGCCCACATCCGGCTTGGCGATCATGAGGAAGGTGATGATGTAACACAGAAAAATCCCAGTCAGGAGGACATAGCTCAACTCCCTGCCCGACGCCCGGACAATCGGCGTGTCGTTGTATCGAACAAAAGTGGCCATGACGAAGATCGTGGCGATGATGCCCAGCATTGCGAGGAAGACGGGAATGACTGCCCAGGGTGAGTGCCATTCCAGCTTTATGATGGGAATGGGCTGGCAGGAGGAGCGGTTGGTGCTGGGCCTCATGCTGTAGAGGCAGAGCTTGCAGTTGAACTCGTCGGGTTGGTACTGGTAGCCGTCGCAGGGCTCACAGTGCCAACAGCAGGGCATGCCCTTTACCACCTTCTTCCTCTCACCGGCCTTACAAGGAAGGCTGCACACAGAGGTGGGAATCTCCTGCTCCCCCCGAGGCCACTGCATGTCCTCGATCTGTGGGAGAAAATGAAGACATCCTGTTAGATCAGAGCTTTCTGTAAATGTGCCTGTGGTCCTTTCCCATCTCCAACATACTTAGAATCTCACAGTTTCAGTTTTGCCATCCTTTTGAGGGTCCAATAGTTCCACGAATGATTCTAGAAAAAATCAATCTCATCTGGACCATCCATCCATTCTGTTTAAACTGCTTACATTTATTTATTTTCTGTAACACTTATCCTGTTCAGGTTTGTGGGGCTGCTGGGGCCTATCCTAGCAATCACTCGGAAAGAGGTATGTTGGCACAGAGAGACAGACAACCATTAACACTTACATTCACTCCTAAGGACGATTTAAGGTGCATTTGCACAAAAAAGTCCCCTAGACTCTGTTTGACTGGGGACTCGGCTGGGTAGGTGGGTGGACTGAGATTGCTTTCACGATGCATTGTAGCCAAACGAGCCAGAGTCTCATCACCTGAGCAACTACTTCTTCCAAGCATGTCGTGTATATTATATCATGTTGACATAGTTAAAAAAATATATATTTTTCTTACTTTAGTGTAGCACTGGTCTCCTGTGCGGGCATACCCAAGAGCTTCCATTTCAAAGTTAATTACTAGAAAAACTGCAGTATTTCTGTGGGTACTAACTAGGAACTGGGATGTTTTTTCTGACCATATATCAATTAAAACTTTCATGTTATTGATGGTCCATGATTTACCACAAGCCATTTCTAAAGAAGTCCTACACGTGTTTGTTTTGGTAGCATTTACCAACAATGCCAAACGTTTATAATACAGTATTGACCATAATATTCACTCACAATGCCATGCTGGACCGAATGCAGTGTGGCAGTTGTAGTGTAGTTGTAGTGGTTCGGTTCAATCATACTGAGACCTGCGTTTGTAGGCAGAGCGAGTCAGATTGTTTGGTCCAAATCAAAGTCCACTTACACATTCACAATACCCCAAATGAAGTGGACTTTTCAAGCAAACAGACCCTGATTCGAATCAAAAAGGCTGGCGTGAATTTGACCTTAGAGACCAATTAACCTACTGTAACATGCAGGTCTCTGGACAGTGGAAGGAAACCAGAATACCCAGAGAGAACTCCACGCATATACGGGGAGAACATGCAAACCACCACACAGGAGGGCCACTGCTGGAACTGTTCAAACCTCCTCCACAACCGAGGCTCGAACTGGTGACCATCTTACTGTGAGGCTACTTTAAAACATTCCATCAGGGTGCAGGGGAAACAAACTTAAAAACGAATTAAAGAAATTCTGTTAAAACAGAAAAACCTAAAATAAAATAGGATAAAATGCAATGTAACAATATTCTTTTGATTAAAGGCAGTGGCAAATAAAGTTTTTAACAAACAAAGTGGTTCAACTCTTCAGGAAAGTCTGAAATGAAACAATAATTAATGAAAAAACATTCCTGAGAATGTTTTTATAAATTCATTTTCACTGTTTGCATCAAATTATGACTTTAGTTTAAATGAATATTTAATCAATTTCTAAACTTTTAATCTTTCTTTTGTAAGGTTCTATGAATTGTGTACATGCCCCCCCCCCATCTAATACTCTTTGGACTCGGCCCTGGTGGTGAGTTGTTATTCTTCCCACCAACAGAACCATCCGTCTCCTCCCTGAGTCCACACTGAGGCTGAACGAAGACACAGCGATGCTGTAAAACAAGATATCGACGAGCGGCTGTGTTGTCTCGGAGTCAGAGTTATGGCTCCGATGTGATCCAGCGCCAGCGGCGCTGAGTGAAGGAGTTGCTTTGGATCGGGCTTTTAGCCAAAGCAAAGGTCTCATTGATCTGACAGCTCGAGTGCCGCTAATGACTAATGAATACTCCATTACTGGAACATCAATATGGAGGAGTTCCTGGTGGAGAGGTGGTGGGAGGAGAGGGAGAACCACTGCAGAACCTCACACACAAACAAGAAGCAGCATCTGAAAGATCATCCACATTTAAGTTTAAATTCCTCTTCCTGTTTGTTCTTTTATTTAGTTGCTTATCTCAGCTTTAAAGACTTTTACAGTCATCAACAGTCTCTTTCACTTTAAGCCGTCTATCAGTCACAATATTTAGTCATAAATCAGACAAGCAGAAACATCAGGACTACGACATGTTGAGCTTTGTGGATGTCCAAGAATTATTACTCCAAAAGAAAAGTTCTCAGACCTCAAGCTGAGAGCCTCCTTTCCTGCAGTTATCTATTTCTCATCCTGTTATCTAAAGATCATGAAGCTCATTTTCACTAAATAAGCTTTGTTTCCTCAAGATCACCATGAGTTTGAAGACGAGTCCAAATCATGCAGGTGGTCTGCCTCTGCAGGAAGGTGGGGGTGCACCTGCTTTCCTGTTTATTTTCTTGAACTCTAACAAAGATAAACCCCTTAATTTAATTTAATTTTAATTTTAATTCCTTTCCCCCAGCAATACAAAGAGATCACATTTGTACCAAAACAACAAACTTCTTAAATATCAAACAAAATGTAATAAGCCTTATCAAGAACCAACTAATCCATTATTCATTCAATTACACAGACTCAAATTTAATGACCTGGTTGATTAGAAATTAATTCAAATCCTGTACAAAACATGGAACAAACAATTAGCATCGAACACCAGAAGCTGTTTAGAATGAGGAAAACAAATACAATCAAAGAGGTCATTTAACCTTCCAAAAACCCAAAGTAAGAACCAATATTATGCCTGAATTTCCCCTCAATAAAGGTCTATTCTATTCTATTCTATTCTATTCTATTCTATTCTTTTGATGGGTTTCTGTCATGGGTGTGAAACTTGGGAATTATTGTCCTGATAATTAGAAGACGAGACAAAAATAAGAGATAAAAATCAGATTTTTGGATGATAAATTAAAACAAGTTGCGTTACATAACCAAAGATGTTATATAACTTGAACTGGTATGAATGGTTTACTTATATCTATTTTCACTGCAAATTTAATGCTTGGTTTAACTTTATTCCTGTTTCTTCTGTATGTTATGTAGGTGTTATATAAACACATTTTTTGCTTAATTTACTCTGACACAGTCACACATGTCTTGATTGTAACAGTCGGTAGTAATCTCTCATGTCTCTGCTTTCGTTTGAGATCCAGTTCATACATACAGTCTTTGTAGTTGTGAAGATGCACTTCATTTATTTTGGGTATGACATTTCTTTTTTTTTTTTTTTTTTTCTTTTTTTACTAGTCCTGTCCAGCATCGAAGCAAGCAAAATGGAAATCTGATTGCTTTATTCTGTTGAACAGTTTTGCTTTACCAAGCGGAGCTTTATGAACATAAGGCTCCACTTGATATCATGTTTATTCATTTTATTTCTTTAATTAAACATTTGTCTATTACACCATTCCATTTCATACTGCTGGGCCTGACAAGGGAGAAATGAAAGTTAACAGAGGTAATGATAGAAAGTGAAACAGAGAGAAAGGAGTAAGGAAGAGGAAGAGAGAGAGGAGAGAAAACATGAATCCACTTATACAGTTCACTGGTATGACATTTCTGACAGGAGTCAGCAGTGGCGTCGCCACCCGATTTTCCCGGTGCTTCGGCCCTGGATGTTTTGAGTCTAGCCGCGGATGTTCATTTACTGTTTAACTACCTTTTCCTGAAAAAAATCCAGACGACCCAGCTTTGCACCAGCACTTAAACGCACCATGAATGCACGAAGGTCCAGCCTAGCTCCCGTTAGTGTGGCACTGTGAGTGAGTGTGTGTGTGAAGTCCGATTAGCCCCCATCTTTGATGTCACACGATGCTAAAGTTAGTCAGCATGTGCAGAGGAGAGCATCAGTCAAATTAAAGTATCTATCAGCAGAGGAGAGCAGAGATGGACAGAAAATATAAGAGAAAGCAGCAGTTTCAGCTCCTCAGCTTTTTCAGCAGGAAAGTAAAAGGTAAGACATCATAGTGGTGTTTCTTTTTTCTCTTTAAAAACAATATTAAAAATTTAACATGAAATCTCCCAACAAAAAACGAGGCTGAAGTTAGCAGCAACTCCTTTCTCAT
Source organism: Atherinomorus stipes (assembly GCA_023101725.1). Taxonomy (NCBI): domain Eukaryota; kingdom Metazoa; phylum Chordata; class Actinopteri; order Atheriniformes; family Atherinidae; genus Atherinomorus; species Atherinomorus stipes. The sequence continues at coordinate 148,291 of JALJCO010002938.1, read as the reverse complement.
CTTCCATTTCAATTTTGGCTGAAAGGGCAATTCCACACAAACAATTTTCTACTGACAACATTTAACGAGGTCCTGTGTAAAAACTACAACACGCAGACTTTTCAAACCTGGACTCAGATGCTCTTTAGGGACTGTAGATTCAAGCACAGATTCTGATTATTGAAACCTGTATTTTGTTTGTGAAAATGAAAAAATACACATATTTTGTGGCTTAATTATCATATAGACCTCCTTAGACCAGGTCCCAATCAAAAACCTCAATACTTGCAATCTGCAAACCTGTCTGAAATGTTCCTTAGAGGCTGGAGATTAATTAAAGCACTCTTTCTGATTTGTGAAACCTACAAATAAATAAATGAGGAGAAAATGAGAACAAACGAGGAGAAGAAAACAAATAAGTAGGAGAAAAGGAGAACAAGTGATGAGGAGAAGAGAACAAATTAGGAAGAAAAAGAAGAGCAAATAATGAGATAAGACGAGGTGGTGATGATGAGGAGGGTCAATGATGAGTCAAAGAGAAGATAAAAGGTGACTGTATGAACTGTTATGCGTGAGCACAGTGCACGTGTTTTAGCAGTACAGTATAATGGTCAACATTTCATTGTTGATTTTGTGGTTAATTATTTTTTTAGTTAAAATTACAATTTATTCACTCCATTATGTCTATTATTGCCTTCTAAAAATCATTTTTGTAGGGAAAGACTAGAAAAAAGCTCTTCTAAATTTTTTTCAAATTATTTAACGAGGTCCTGTGTAAAAACTACAACACGCTAAGCCCAGGTGGTCCTCAGGGGCTGGAGTCAGAAACATGGGCCTCATCGAGAAGAAAACTAGACTGAGTTGGTCTGAGGAGTCTGGATCAGAATAGGGACGAAGGAAACAGAAGCGTCCTCTGAGGATGACCTCACCTCCTGACCTTCATCCTGTTACTCTGCAGGTTTATCTGCACCAGCTTTACTGGAAGACAACACTCATCCTTACAGAAAGGAGGACAACTCCAGGTGTCTGAATCTGATCTATAACCCTGACAGGAACAGGTCTTGATCAGATTCTGGTTCTGCCTCCTCTGAGTTCTTCCAGCTGATTATCCGGACCAGCTGGACCAGGTTCAACAGTCAAACCTGTTCATATCTAGTAAACCATCAGGATCAGTTCTCTTCTCCACCTGTAGGTGCTGCTGCTGCTCTGCTCTGATTTTCCCTGAGTGCTGCCTTGCAGGTGGGAGCTGGTGGACCCTGACTCATCAGAGATTAATTGAACTTCACAGATGATCAAAAAAATCGACTAAACTAATAAAAGCAGCCTCAGAGAGGCTTAGCTTGGCCCAGCTTGGCCTAGTCTGGCTTAGTCCGGCTCACTTCAGTGATCTGAACTTGTGTTTGGGAGAAAATCTCAGAGCAGCTTGAGATGACGAAAACCTGCAGCCTAAACAGAAGACGTTACTGGTGCTGTGAGTGAGCTGAGTGCCTCCTGACCAGTGAAGGATGCGGCCCAGTCCCACCATCACAAAGTTCAACTTCAACAGGATTAAAAATGAGATAAAACGGGATTAAGATGAAAAAGATGAGCTGAAGTGTCTCAGAGCTCAGCTGGCTGATGCTTGCTGACTGTTTCTGTGCCATTGTGTGATGATGACGACGGCTGCTCTGTCTGAGGGACTTAAAGGACCACTTGAAGGGATTTAAGATGCGACTGTGACCCAGAGAGCTGAGGACGCCTTCCAGTGCCTCACCTACAGAGATGAACTGGGTCTGCACCACCATCATCCACTCAGACATTTCCTCCACTTCATCTTAACCGTTTCAGAACCGGCTGAGCAGCATCATGACCGGATCACACAAGCAGATGTCATTAAAACTGGAGTCAGAGAAGCATATCAGAGGAAACCACGTCCTCCTCGTGGCCTTTGCAGCGGTCAGGAAGGCCGTCGGAACTCCCCGTCGCCACAGCCGCTGCACTGATCCTGACAAGACGTCAGCCACACGGAGGAGTTGATCCTCCCTTCAGCTCAGGATCAGCCTCAGCGGGTGATGAAGCCCTGAGGTCCTGAACTCAACATCCATGCTGACTTTGTCCAAGAGATGAAATGAAATGAAGCACCACCGCTAAACGAGTCAGAGAGAAAACAGAACTTCAGTCAGTTCTGATGGAATAAGACGCAAGATTATCAGATCAGAGACCAAATGAACTACAGAAGAAGGAAAAAATATACATAGAAGTGCAAATATCTAAATGAATCCAGGTAAATATCAGAAATAGACCCTCTGCCGCTGCTGCTGTAGTATTTCTTTATGTCAGAGCATGAGGAGGGAACAAGGAAATCTGGACGTACGTACGCAGATCTTGCTGTTTGAACAGTACATGAAAACCTTGATTGTGGAAACAAGTGTGAAGAAAAAGGACTATTTCATATTTTCTGACGTGTGCTCTCTAGGGATGCCCCAATCAGGTTTTTTTTGCCCCCGAGTCCGAGTCATTTGATTTTACCAAGTCCTGATCTGATACTTTTATAATACATTAAAAATGGAAGAGAAAAGAGAGATACAGGACAGTGTTTTCCTACAAAATGTTCCAGCCTTTCCCAAACTGAGGTGTTCTAGTAAAACAAATATGCTGATATAAATAGTAATATTAGATTGCCAAAATTAATGTTGCAATACAGGGAGATTAATCTGTGAAGTCAATGTATTTATTTCCTAAAACAAACAAACAAACAAAAAAAACCCACCTCCATTATCAGTTATAATGTCGTTTTTTTTTTTTTTTAGAAAACAAATGCTCTTTTTGTCATATTTGGCATCTTCTCATTAAGAGAGGCTGATTTTGGGTTTGTAGGTGTTTTGATGAAATGGTGAACCGACCGAATCCACTAAAAAACACTTTACCTTCCATATTTATGAAGTTTATAGTACTACACTGGCTGGCCAAAAGAAAGTTGCCACAAAAAAAATAAAAAAATAAAATAAAAATGGCGACTTATGCTGCCCCACATCAGGACTGCAGGTTGTTAAACTGGGCCGGATCAGACGGCTGAAAACGCCCCTCGTCAGCGTGCAGCTCCTGGAGTAAATGGCGAAACTCGTCACACTCAGAACACCTGGAATCATCTGATGAACCAGACACGGAGCAGAGACGCCCGACAACGACGTTCCCTAGCTTTGTCTATCGCATAAAGCCGAGCCGCTCACTCCTGCATCTGCCATGGTGCAGACAGACTGGACATCCCTCGCCACGCATCAGGGGTGTCAAGACGCTGGAAATCAAGCATCTGACTTTTTAGTAACCCAGCGTCCAACTTCGGGCATTAGGCACGATTTTGGCGTCAAAATCACGTTTGGTGTGCACGCAGACTAAAGAGGAGAGGGAGCGTCCAGCTTGTTATCAATGGACAGTTAAAATCCTGCGTCTCTGATGGGATGAGGCTGCATTAGTGATGATGGCGCGGGCAGTTTCCACATCTGCGAAACTCCATCAATGCTGAAAAGTACATTTTAGAGCAGCATCTGCTCCCATCAAGACGTGTCTTTCAGGGAAGGCCTTACAGATTTTAAAGTGGGGGCTCCTGCAACAGGAGGGCTGAAAACAGCAGGAGAGTCCAGGAGCTGAACTGGTCTGCCTGCAGTTCAGACCTTTCACCAGAAGAAAACATTTAGAGCTTCATGAAAGCAAAGATCCAGTAGTGAAGGTCCAGGACTGAGGAGCAGCTGGAATCCTGCCTCAGACCAGAATGGGACAACTTTCTGATACACGATAACAAACATCACTCTGGAACTTCGTTTACGGACATGTTGCTGCCATCAGATTAAAATAAGCTCATACTTTCCAAGAAATGATAAAATGTCTCAGTTTCAACATCTGATATACTATTTATGCTTTCCTGGGAATAAAATATAAACTGTAAACTGTTTTTATTTAGACTGCACAGCATCCTAACTTTGTTGTTATTGATTTTCTGCCTGTCGTTTGTCTGTGACTCTGCTATTCGTGTCCTGAACTGCTCTGAAACACGTCTTTAAATAAGACGACTTCATCTCATGAAAAGGAAGAAAGCTTCCATTTTTCTCAGGAGGAAGCATCACACAATAGCAGAAGCAGTAGAGGAGTGAAGGAAACAAAACTGTGACGGTAAAATTCAAGGAAGAGTCGAAATAATCCAGGATTTCTTTCAGCACTAATCTGGCGCGAGGAGGAGGAGGAGGAAGTGAGCGCTCTCCATACCTCCTCCTGCTCGCCTTATCAGTCCTGGGCAGACCTTTGCTCCTCGGCTCTGCTGTCGATAAAGCATCTGCCCACCGTGAAGTCATTGTGCGCTGCGGGTCAGGTGGGCCCTGGAAGCGGGCCGGCGGGATGCTGGATCTGAGAGAAACCGCTCCAGAACAAACAGACGCTGCCTCTGCTGATAAACTCGTCTGTTTGTTCTCCTTCAGGGCCTTCCCACTCGTCTCTTTCCCACATCTGTTCCTCCAAAACGTCAGCAATAAATCAATAAATGCTTCTGTGTCGGGGCCGACATCCAAACTGAAGTGTGATATGTTTGGAGCGTGCACTGTTGGCCCTTCATCAGTTCCTCCTCCTCCTCCGTGTTCCCTCTGCTGCACTTCATTACCCATCCTTCAGGGGGCCCCGCTCCTGGAGCTCATCATGGAAACCTCTGAGGAATACAGCGATGGGATCTCCTCACCGTTACCATGGATACATGTTTTTTTGGCCTTGAGTTTTCACCCTCCTTCTCTCTCCTCGCCTCTCTGGAGTGTTTGATGCAGCTGCAGCAAACGGCTGTCCACACATCTGCTTCTCCTCCATCCGCTTGGTTCACACTCGTCAATCACTCAGCCAACGACCTGCAGGGAGGACGGAGGAGTCCTGCTCCTCCTCGTGTCTCAGAGTGCTGATTTAACCACCTCCATCTTCACTATCAGACCTTCCTGTCACAGCTTTCAGACAGCAGCATCAATCCATCGCAAGTTCACAACAAACCAGCAGCAACAGGCTGCAGCCAGTTTGCATGTTCGCTGGAAACCATCAGAACTCTTCATGATCCACTTTACAATAAATATCAGTAATACAGTAATAATGTTCTATGAACTAACTGTAACATCAACCTTAGGAGGATTTATTTAGTGGATAAAATTAGATTTTAATCCAGTTGTTGTTAAGACTGATCGGTAACACTTTATAATAAGTACACTCTATAAAGCATTTATTAAGCATTAATAACTACTGAACTCATCATTGATAAAGCTTATTTCTGACTTTCCTTTAATAGACTGAGGGTGAATTCCAATTCCTGTCTTAACCCTCAATCTTAACCCTCAATCTCAGAAAAAGTGCACTCCCGTGAAGTGCAAGTGCTGTCCCAATTCTCAGAACGTTAAGCTGAGGGCTGAATATCCCTCAATACTGAGATTCTCTGACACCACCCTTGTGAGTAAGGGCTACCCAGAATGCAAGCGGCAAAGAAGGCGAGCTACAAATCTAAGTATTTTCTTTGTTAATGGAGATATAAATATTGCATAAACCACCATATTATCTAAGTTTAGGCCCATGTTATGGATTAGTTACCTCATTGTTGCATAACATTTTTTTTTTTTTCTTAATTTTTTTTTTTTTATTTTATTACTTTTGTTTATTATATATTTTATTTCAAATAAAGATTCAATCTCAAAAAATATGATATATTTCTTTTAGTAAATATTTAATAAATAATTTTCTCTTTTTCTCTTTATTTTATTCTTTTCTTTTTCTTTTCTTTTTTTTTTTTATTTTATTAGTTGTTCTTTTTTTTTTTTTATTATTTTTAATTAATTATATAAATAGTATTAGTAGCTATAATTATTATTTATTTATTATTATATTTTTTTTTTTTATATATTAAGAATTTAGTTTATAAATTTTTAAATTTTATAATAAAAATTATTATAAATTTTTTTAGAGTTTTATAGTAGAGTTTCTTTCATCTCTTTTTTTTTTTTTTTTTTTTTTTTTTTATTATGATTTTTTTTTTTCATATATAAAGATTTTAAAAGTGGGGGGGGGGGTTTTTTTTTTTCTTTTTTTTTTTTTAAATATTAGGAAATTTTAAATTATCGCATTATTGCAATTTTTGTTTGAGAATTATTATTTTATAACTCCCCAATAATCAAATAAAAAAAAAATTATTATTTTTATTTTAACAATTTTATATTTTTTCATATTTTTATTATTAATAACTTCTTTTCCTTTTCTTTTTATTTTATTTTTTATTTTTTTATTTATTTTTTTCTTTTTTATCTTTCCTTTTTTTTTTGATATTTGGGTAATGATCTAAGCCCCCCCCTTTTTTTTTTTTTTTTTTTTTTTCCTCCTTTTTTTTTTTTTTATTTATTTTTTTTTTTTTTTTTTTTTTTTTTTTTTAAAATTATTAAAAAATAATTTTTTTTTATTTTTTTTATTTTTTTTTTATTTGTTTTTTTCTATTTAATTCTCCCTTTTTTTAGTTTTAGATTATATTACAATAAGAATTTCTCTTCTTCCTCCTACCTAAAAATCCTTTCCTTTATTCTCTCCCCCCCCCCCCCCCCCCCTTTCTCTTGGGGGGGGGGGGGGGTGGTATGGGGGGTGCTTTTTATTCGCAGCCATGTTGGTTTCCACAGGAGATTCATATGAATTTCTCAAATATGCATGAATGAGTCAAAGTAACCCCCAGGGCATGTTTTATGGGGAGGGAATGACATAAAATAATGAAAAGCTCAAAAAAGTCAATTTTGCATGTTACCCCCTCCAAACATGGAAAACAACTCATTTTATATGTTTTTTAATTTAATTTACTGCACACTTTCATTTATTATGTTAATCTTCGATTCTAAAAATTGCTCCAGTTAATTTTTTTTAAGAAGCATTTTGTTTTCTTTTCAGTCCAACTTGTTATATTTTACGGTGTGTGACAAAGAAGTCCACAGTAAAAACGTATCTGTAGTTAACCTCCAGAAGCCAACAAGCACTTTAGTCACAGGTAACAGGTGAAATATTTCATCAGCCAATCACACAGATAGAAACCTCATCACGGACCTCTGACCCTGTTGGTTTTAAATCCAAGCTGAAGACCTTTTCAGCTCAGCTTTTAAAGCAACCTTTACCGATCTTGCATTTCAGAAAGACAGCAAGATAATTTGAATATAAACAGTCCTGCCTCACTCCTAAGACACACCCCTTCATTCCCTCCACCTCCCAATCAAATCAAAGGTCTACAGGCAGGTCCGTTGGACAATCCTAAGGTGCACCCCACTCAAGGATTGGTGGAGTTTTCATTGAATATTTAGAGATTGGAATAATATTTTATTTTGATTAATGGTGGGTCTGTCTTGTATTTTAGAGTTCCACTACCTCATTCATAGCATTTTACCCTGTTAGAAAAATAGTGAAGAATGCAACATCGGTAAGGGTTGCTTTAACCTCTAGTGATCTGTCTGTTGCTGTCTTTTATTGTAGCATTCTAATAGTCAGATTTTAATTTGCACTTTTTTATAAGTTGCTTTCTGTGTTTGCTGTTGTTTTATTGTGTTTTTATTCTGTGAAGCCCTTTTTGTACTTTTCCTTATTGGAAAGGGTTATATAAATAAACAAAATTGAAAACTAAAAAAGGTGCTGATGGATCTGGACCAGTTCCACCAGCAGCTTGTTGAATGATGGCAGGAATGTCTGACTTGATTATCGACTGTGATGTCAAACACGTTGGTCCGATCCCGGAGAGGAAACGTCTGGATCACCTGCAGGACTCGGAGGATATTTCATCCTTGTTGTTGTTGTTAATCCTCTGCGGGCCTGTTTCATCCTTCAGCTCAGATTAATTCAGTTCATCATCTGTAATGTCAGCTTCCTTCCTGTAAACACCTCGGTATCAGCAGCTAATCTCCCCCTGGAAGTCCGGAGGGTTCTGCAGGACACCAACGTGAGGACTGAGAGGGCTGGGGTGTTTGTCTGAATCTCTGCAGGTCTCCCTTTTAATCAACTGGTTCTTTAAAACCAGTTTTAAAGTTTCAAAGCTTCATCAGACAGATGGAGCAAATGATGCAGAGCAGGATGAAGAGCACATACAGCACAGAGATGTGACATAGTGGTGCTGATGCTCCGTCTGTTCCTCGGCCTCCAGTCCCTCCAACCTGATGCTCCTCTGGTCTCTCTCTCTCTTTTTTCCTTTCAACTTGTCCTGTCCAGCATCATAGCAAGCAGAATGATGCACTGGCTGCTTTGTTGTGTTGAACAGATTTGCTTTGCCAAGAGGGGCTTAATGAACAGAAGGCTCCTCTTGATATTCTGAGTTTATTAATTTTATTTCTTTAAGTATTTGTTTATAACTGCATTTTACGTCATTATATAGCTGGGACTGACAAGAGGGAAATGAAAAGTTTGGAGAAAAAATGATAAAGAGTGGAACAGAGAGAAAAGAGTGAGGAAAATAAAAAGAGAAAAAACATGGATACAGTTACACAGTCAATTGATGCTTCTTTACAGAAACTCAAAAACAACATTCCATTGTCTTTGCTGGAAAACAAAACTAGCAATCCCCTACAGGAGGACCTGCAGGTGGAAAGCTAGCTGAAGACAACTTAGATAAAAAGAGCTACTGGAGTATCATAAGATCACACATACACACATAAAACGATGCAGAAAAGAGGTAGAACCAAGTCAGAAGTAGTTACACACCCAACGGGAATTTCCCCTTTCACACTCTCGTTTTCTTGCTCTCACACACCCGCCTCACTCTTCCCCTGCTCCTGAGCCTCCTGAGCCTCCTGAGCGATAACCTGGATCGGAGAAAGAGCAACAAGCTCCCGGTCCATCCCCGAGCCAGCTGACCCCCCACAATGCAACTCGCCACCACCCAGAGCCCACAGAGCCACCACCACCCACCCTCCCCTCAAGTAGCACCCAGGAGACGAGAATAGAAGGACCCTGTTGCCCCCCCCCCCCCCCCCCACCGCTCATGACTGTGTGGAATGTGTGTTGTTTGCTATTAAAATTGAGAGGCAGTACCATGTCATGTCAGGAGTCGGGTCCCACAGGCTGTAAATCAAAATGATACCTTTACTATTTTATCTGACGGTGTGCACGAATGAGCCGTTCATTTTTCTTCAAAGGTTAAAATGAATGAAACATATTTGCAAATAAAGAACTTGAATGTGAACTTGTTCAGATCACATGAGGTCCTGCAACAGCCAGTGTGTTCATTCCCCCCACACCTGCTTTACATTGTTACTCACCATGCACTGCACACTATCGTAACAAACCAGCAACGTGCAGCGGCAACGCCGGTGCAGTCGTGAGCATCAGCCGCCTCATCTGTTTACGATCATTTACAGATTACGTCTGAAAAAAGTCTGAACTTTTCTGAGCCAATTATGTCCGTCTGCACGTAAAAACATCAACTTTTAATTTAGATGGGAAGAGTTGAAGCATCTGTCCAGCGTGAGAATCTTATATTTCTATAGTTTTCAGGATCTTTAACAAAAAAGTAACTTTTGTTGCACTGAAAAAGGTTATTTTTGTCCTCTTTCCAAACATCTGTTCCACAGGCATCTATTTTGTGATATTTAAGGTCTGATATAAACTCAACAACTCAATTCTTTCTTTTCTTTCTCAAGTTCAGTCGTTCACTCTCATTATCACCCTAATTTTTTTTGAATGAGCTGAAGTTTTAACCATCACAGTAATTCTGAAAATGATCATTTTCTGTTCTCTGTCAACTATGGATAAGTAATAATGAGCATGTGTGTCCTCTGACAATTAAATACATGAGGGGGGTGGTAGCGTGGGGGGGACAAAGGTCTCTCACACTGTCTTTGTCTTCCTGATTCTCTATGCAGATGCATTTTTTATGCCAACCACTCAGAAACAGACTTAATTGTTTCTATTTTAGAAACAATGAAAAGGCAGTAATCTGATTTAATAGATTTTAATATCATCTTATTACATGACGTAAGCAGCGTGAGAGAGGAAGTCATCTGGAGGAACGCTCTCTGGAGGGCCTGTTTCCATATTTGAGATAAGACGTAAGTAAGCTGGAAAGTTATCCTGGTCCAGAGCAGTCTGGTTCACCAGTTACCATGGTAACTCGGCTGGGACTCGTGTAAGCCATGATGATGGAAGAGATCTCACTTTGATGAGCCAGACTTATCAAAATAAGCCAGACTTTGCCTTAATCCTGCTTCATGGAATACTCTAAAAATGGTGAGTAACCACAGACAGACATGTTTTGTGTTTTTTATCAGTTTTAGAATAAGTGTTGCAACAAAGTCAGATGAAATTCTGGAATTTCTCTTAATGGTCATGTAACAACAACCTGACAGACTAAACTCTGGGCTTGTTAAATCCCTTTAAAATTAAATCTTTTCTTAATAATATTGTAAAAGGTGGACAGACAGATGTCCTCAGCGTCCATCCAAAGATCCTAACACAACAGGAGCAGCAGGAGTCTGAGAGGAGGAGCAGGCCTCCTGCAGCAGGCCATTTGTTCCAGGACTCCTCCTGCAGCTTGATAAACGAGCGCCGCATCGACCAACACGCTGCCGTACAAATCTCCACAGACGTCCTGCTAAACGAGTCTGTCAGCGGCCGTGAAGGATCCTACAGCTGCTCCCTCTGAGGTGATGGACGCCCTGCTCAGACCGCGCCATCGTTCCAGATCATCTGTCAGGATTCAAAAGGAAACAGCAGCCATGAAGGAGAGGACCGCCATAATGGAGGGGCTCAGAGTCAGGAAACTCAGGGTTCTCATACCTGAGCAGCTGCTTCCGAAGGCCGAGTTTCCATCTGTTGGAGCTTCAGTTAATAATCAATCAGTTTTATGTCACAGGAAGTCCACCTGTCCTCAGGGCTGGACTGGGACAAAAACCAGTCCCAAAAAACATTTTGAGCCAAGACTGGCCCACTGAGAAGGTCCCGCCGCAGCTCGCAGGACGAGCTGAGTCAGACAAAAGAATGAAAATAATTTGTTGAATAAATGAATAATTTTGATTCACTTATTCTAACCTTTTCCCCTACGCCCTATGCCCTACTCCTTACCCCTTACCCCTTAAGTCCTAACCCTTATCTGGCCGCGCCCATCGGATATCCAGCGCCGCCCAATATCCATCTACTGCAAGCTGCTGCTGGGGCTTAGTGGGCCCACCAGGTACTGATGGAAAGATGATGAAACCTCTGAATGAAAACAAACTCATACACCGTTTTATTTGTGTAGATGTACTTTTCTAATAAAATTAACCCTGCACCGTCCTCCCAGTCCTGTTATTTTACACAGCACGAAGCGCTCTATGAACAATGTGACAACAGCACAACAATAATCAGCAGGCAATTATCAAAGCCAAATTATTCAATACAAACATAAACCAGGTGAAAAAAAATGAACAAATGCACTCTATGTATCTTTATTAAATTTGAACTGGTTTCAGCAGCTCCATACTCCATACATGCAATGTTTTACCTGAAAAAAACCTAGCAATGGTGCTGCTCTATGGCTGAATTTATAGCGCCACACCAACAAAATGCTATCAATAAAATCGTTGTACGGGGATAACGTGATTTTTTCTTTTTTAATTGATCTTGCGCTGCCGCCTGAAGGAGTGGTAGTAACTCTGCGGTCAGATTTCTACCTTGTACATGAATCCAGCATATGGAGAGCGGCGCAGACAGGTGAACAGGAGACCATCATCTGACAAGCTTTTTTCATGTGGAGCCAAGTCCAGAGGGGAAAGATAGCTGCTGAAAGTAGCTTTAAACTTTACAAATTACTGCCAATGCTACATAGGCTGTTGAAGTTTACACTGGTTAGCTTAGACAGTGTGTTTATCATCCGCATATAGCGCGTTGATGACAACCCCCTTCTCCCCCACCTTTATCATATTCTCAAAACCCAAACCCTTGGGACGGAAAAAAGTTATTTTTTAAAAATATCACGATGCAACCATTTTATTCATCACAATCTTGGCCACTATTAAAATAAGTTAAAAAAAAAAGATTTTTGCTTGCAATAAGCAAAAAAATTCTGCCAATGGCACAAACAAAATGTTCTTGAAATAAGATGCATTGTCTTAACACAAGTTTTTATATCTTACTGAAATGTTTCTCTTTAGGTGATTTTGTTTTATTCTGAGTGTGATATTTTCGCAAGAAATAAGAAAAAATATACTTGCTAAGATTTGAGTTTTTGCAGTTAATTTCTGAGGATGTGAACAAATGACGCTTCAAACAAACACAAAATACGCCAGGTAGCCACGATAAAAGCATGATAACACAGACATGTGACTGAAGGAGAGTAGATTCTCTGCCTGAACAACAGATGCCGTGTTCAGTTTAACTAAGATGACATCCATCAGACGGACACGCTTTAGCTTAAGCTAGGTACACAATGCAGGATTCCTGAGACCTTTATTAATGTAGAGACCACATGATTACAAAAGACAAATCACACAACATTTGCCTCTTCTGATCATATAGTGTGGGGTGTACACAACGGAGAACACCGCACACTAACTGATTTGTCAGAAGATAATCGGCTCCTTCACTGTCAACATCCCAAATCTCGCAATATCAAATGAGACTTCGTGACGAGACTTCAGTGACAAGACTTTAGCATAAACAAACGTAGTGGACTTTTCAGCCTCTTACATTGTGGAAAAAAACACATGAATAGAAAAAAAAAAACATTGTGGAAAAAGTCATAGAGAGTAATAAGAATGTGGCTGTGAGTTGGAGGTGAATTAAAATGGCCGCAAACATTAGATAGCTTGGAGAGCAGGGCTGTAAGCTAATGGCTATGTGCTCTTGGTTTGTGTTTACTTCCTTTTTCGTTAGTCAGCTGTTAGCTCTTGCGTTTTGATTGGCTGTTGTTCCAGGAGCGTCCATGTGATTTCCCAATGAGAACAGCGTTTTTGATTTTGCACAGCTGTGAACACTGTACGTGTTCGGGTCCTCTCGGAACACCACACACACCAGGATTTCTAGTCGCAAATATTAAACATGTTCATTATCTACGATCTCTCCTTTCTGAGGCCTTCCGAGCGGATCGGATTGGACAAAATCACTCGTAACTCACATCACACCATGAGAAGATCAGATGCGATGTTTTTTGCAAACATCCGACAATCTGGCCTTTGCTGGCTTTGATCATAAGGGGAAGATCGGGACATAAATCGGGCTGATTTTTCTGTAGTGTGTACCTGCCTTAAGTTAAACTAAAGCTCAGCTGAAGCCAGAGGGGAGAGCAGATAAAACAATCACAACAAGTAACCAACATGACGTGCCAACATGAATGATCCCACCATCACATGGCAGGAAGCCTTCAGGGTCTGTTGCTTCTCCTCAGTTCAAAATCAGGTTACCGTCCTCTGAATATGCTGATTCATGTCGATTCAGAAATAATCTGCAGAAGGACACACACTGAGGTACACTCTGTGGAGTAATGAGGAAGGATGGAGAGAAGCATTAATGAAGGTGTAACTGTCTCAACTCTGACACATCTGGAGCTCCAGTGGCTGTTTGGGGCTCTGGGGGCCGTCCAGGTAAATAATTCAGAGCCGTGAAAGAGCAGAGACGTGGCCTTGAATTCAGAGAAGCAGCTGGAAAGCTCCCCAGATGGACCAGAGATTAGACCTTTTCATTTATTTATTCAGTTTTATTTTACCAGGCAAACTTTAAGATCAAATTCTTGTTTACAATATTGGCATCAAGTCTTAGTATCAGAAACATTTTGTTTTTAAGTTTGTAAAACAGAAAAAGAGAAGAAGAACTTGAGGTTGCTGTTTAATGTTCAGTTTTCCAGTTTCATGTGACCCTGCGAAGGAAGGCAAACCTGTCTGACACCAGTTTGTCTGCAGACTCGGGACACATCACATCTTATAGCCCTGTTACATGACTGCAGCAGGACAGCATCACACGGAGAGAAAATAGACTCAATATGGATCCGATAAGATCTGATCAGCTGCTGTGTCAACATGGAGTCCACAAGCAGCGCTGCATTAAAGTACTGCGGGAAAGCTGCTTTATCTGGGATTAAATTTCATTTAAAAAATGTCATTTCACACAAATGTGTGTGTGTGTGTGTGGGGGGGGTGTGTGTGTATATATGTACATACAGTCAGACACAGTCATCCATTTCATCCAAGTCATCAAAATTATTCATTATTCATTCCCTGCCATTGAAACAGGTGAAAAATACTTGAAAAATCAGTGAAATGAGTTGAAATTGACAAATGTGATAATAAATTTGAAAAATTATAAAAATGACATTGATTTTGTTTTGTGGTTCAACTGAAATATTATAAACAAACAAAACAAGCAAACAAGCATGATGGGGCTCCTAAACTAAAATTATGTTGACCAACACTTTGAGGCAATCACAGCACTCAAGTGTTTTCTGTAACGTCAAATCAAACTTCTGCACCTGTTGACGGGTATTTTGGAGGTGTTCTAATTTGTCTTAGACAGTTTTGGTTATTTGTTTTTTAAGTATTCTTTTCAACTACAATTCAAGGGCAGTATTTTTTAAGCTAAATTAGAATTTTGTAAATTTTTATTCATTATTACTTTTTTCTAAACCTTCATGGCCCTGCGTGAAAAAGTGATTGCCCCTAAACCTAAAAACACCCTTAGCAGCAACAACTGCAATCAAGCATTAGTGATAACTGGCAGTGAGTCTTCTACAGCGCTGTGGAGGAATTTTGTTCCACCCATCTTTGCAGAATTGTTGTAATTCAGCCACATTGGAGGGTTTTCCAGCATGAACTGCCTTTTTAAGGTCATGCCACAGGGTCTCAGTCAGATTCAGGTCAGGACTTTGACTAGGCCACTCCAAAGTCTTCATTTTGTTTTTCTTAAGCCATTCAGAGGTGGACTTGCTGGTGTGTTTTGGATCATTGTCCTGCTGCAGAACCCAAGTGCGCTTCAGCTTGAGGTCACCAACAGATGGCCGGACATTCTCCTTCAGGATTTTTTGGTACACAGCAGAATTCATGGTTCCATTTACCACAGCAAGTCTTCCAGGTCCTGAAGCAGCAGAACAGCCCCAGACCATCACACTAAAACCACCATATTTTACTGTTGGCATGATGTTCCTTTTCTGAAATGCCGTGTTACTTTAATGCCAGATGTAATGGGACCTACACCTTCCAAAAAGTTCAACTTTTGTCTCGTCAGTCCACCGAGTATTTTTCCAAAAGTCTTGGGGATCATCAAGATGCTTTCTGGCTAAACTGAGATGAGCCTTTATGTTCTTTTTGCTCAGCAGTGGTTTTGGTCTTGGAACTCTGCTATGCAGGTCATGTTTGCCCCCCAGTCTCTTTCTTATGGTGGAGTCACGAACACTGACCTTAATTGAGGCAAGTGAGGCCTGCAGTTCTTGGATGTTGTTCTGGGGTCTTTTGTGGCCTCTTGGATGAGTCGTCGCTGTGCTCTTGGGGTCATTTTGGTCTGCCGGCCACTCTGGGAAGGTTCACTACTGTTCCATGTTTTCACCATTTGTGGATAACGGCTCTCACTGTGGTTCTCTGGAGTCTCAAAGCTTTAGAAATGGCTTTGGAACCTTTTCCAGACTGATAGATTACTTTGTTTCTCATTTTTTCCTGAATTTCTTTGTATCGCAGCATGATGTCTAGCTTTTGATGATCTTTTGGTCTACTTCAATTCGTCAGGCAGGTCCTATTTAAGTGATTTCTTGATTGAGAACAGGTGTGGCAGTAATCAGGCCTGGGTGTGACTAGACAAATTGAACTCAGCTTTCCAAAGATGTGATAAACCACAGTTAATTCATGTTTTAACAGGGGGGGGGGGGGGCAATCACCTTTTCACACAGGGCCATGAAGGTTTGGATCCCCCCCCCCCCATTACTAATAAAAAAATCTTCATTTAAAAACAGCATTTTCTGTTTACTTGTGTTATCTTTGTCTCACATTAAAATTTGTTTGATGATCTGAAACATTTAAGTGTGACAACAAACATGCAAAAAAAGTAAGAAATCAGGAAAGGGGCAAACAGTTTTTTACACAGCTGTATATACACACACACAAACATTATGTGTTAAGCAAGCTTTTCAGAGGTATAGGATTGTGGTTTGTCAGAGGAGAAACTGCACTAAGAGCAATAGATTCTTCACATAGGGCTACATCCACATCAACATGTCTAAAACACACCGGTTCTTTTTTTTTTGTTCTTGTCTTGTTTTTTTGTACATCTTGTTTCCCATCTATCGTATGTTATATGGAAATAAGCTGATGTTTTCAACTATTTCCAGTGTGATGGCTTTGCTTAACAGTTAGGATTTTTTCTGAAACACCAACCAGAGAGGTGATTGTTTGTTTTACCAAAATTTTATTTCACTTTTTGCATCATTTTCAACTTTTTGCATCGACTTTTTGTCCATTTCAACTCAATATCTCCTAAAAATCTAAATCAATCTGACACATTGTACCATCCAAAGAAGGTAACTTTTGAGGGGCTGTGTGCCAGCATAAACCATGAACCTTGCTACTTTCCCCCTCCCAGCATGAGCTAAATGATAAACACATCAAGAGAGATGGTACTTGCAGCAGAAAAGCCAATCAGCTGATCACGGAACAGCAGGTGAGGGAGGAGAAGAAGTCAGTGTGGATTTAAAGGGTGACAAGTGATGTGTTTGACTGCGAGAAAAAAGAAAAAAAAAACAGTGGAAAAGTTGTGGGTGTTACACCCTCTCACACATGGTGCTGCACCCATGATTGTCTCTGTTTCACTAAGGATAGAAACAGTTCCAAGCATCCTCATGGCAATGAATGAATGACAGATTTAAAAACGTTATGATGGAAGGTTAATTTTCCATGTGCAAAAAAATCTGGTTTAATAAATGAATACATTTTTAGTTACCAAACAGATTTATATATATATATAAAAAAAAAACAATGTCACCAATACAGTATATAACCAATCATATCCCTGGCTGAGCAGGGATAATCAGTTTTTAAAAATATGTCTATGTGGTCTGTTTGGCTGACTTAATGTTCCGTATAAATCTCCTTTAGAGGACATTAACAGTGCGTAGGCTCATCAGTCTCTATGTGAAGGCAGCTCAGCTTTGTCTCCACCAGAGTAACTGGAAACTGTGGAAACATTGGGTTTTAAAGTGATAAGGACTCACGTTGAGCTGCAGGGACTCGGTCCACTGGCCGATCCCCCGGTAGCCCGGCCCCGTTACGTTGTTCCACTGGTACTGAAACAGGTCGTAGCGCCCGGGAGCGTCGCCGTTTCTGTTGAATGTCACTGACGTTCCAGCACTTCCTGTAGAGGAGAAACAGCTCAGTCAGACCAGATACAGTTCAGACGTCCAGTCTCGCTGAACAGTTACATTCCTCATGTCTGTGGCCGCAGGAGCCGCCACAACCTGATCCGATTCAACTCAGTGGAGCAAACCTTGACCTGAACCCCAGAAATCATCCAGACATGGATGATGTGTCTGATGATTCCTGCAGGGTGAAGATGAGCTCTCTGAATGATAAAACACCCACCCATCACTTCATCTGGAGAGAAACATGAGGCTAAATGTCCACAATGACTTCATTTTGTTGTTTTGATATTTTTTTGTGTTTTTTTTTAAAGCTTTAGATGATGTTTATGATGACACTGTCTTTTAAATCTGCAGATAAACTAGAATAACATGAAAAAATGTGACATGGGAATTTGAAGTCACGAAATCCTTACAGAGAACACAATAAAATCCCCAATCATGACGGCTGTTCATGATTTAACATGAATTGTTAAATCATGTAAACTATGTCAAAGTAATTCCAACAACACTGAAAGCAAAATGGCCCCTGATGAACAGCCGTCCTGGTGAAAATTTTCAGAGATAAAACAAATTTTCTTTTTTCACTGTTTAGTGTAACAAAATGACTATCAGAGTTATTCGGAAGAGCAGAGTTGGGAATCACTAAGTGTTAATAAAAACTGTCCAAACCAAGTGTAACAAAGTGTACAGTACCCAGGGAGACTCCACCCTCTTCAGCTTGAATATTTCCCATCATGCTTTGTGACTTCCCCCTGTTCAATCCTGCACCGTGAGTTAAGTGTATATGTCATCCCTTTTGGGTGTCCCTAGTGTGACAGTAGTTTCTAGTGAAAGGAGCCGAATCATGAAAACTGGACCGTTGAGAGCTTTTCAGCATGTTACTGTGTTAAGTCGTTTTTTCTTCATTTGTCATTATTTGAGTAATATATAAGAATATTCAGGCCAAGCTCTAGCTTCCTTAACATGACTGACTGACACCGGTATATGCAACAAGGTGGCACCAATTATGAAGTGACAAACATGCACATGTAGCATCGTAGCAAGACGCCCTCTTTGTTCAACAGAAACTGGAGGAGAATCCTAACCTATCCACACTCTCTAAGGAAGAAACAAACAGCCTGCGGGAAGATTTCCTCAGAGACAAGCAGCCATCAGCTAACGTTCGCTCCAGAGTTAAGAAGAAAATTTTTTTTTCTTTTTTTTTAAAGCAACCCTTACCAATCTTGCATTTCAGAAAGCACGGCAAGATTATTTGAATATAAACAGTCCCGCCTCACTCCCAAGACACACCCCCTCATTCCCTCTGCCCCCCAATGCAGAAGCAAAGGTCTGGCAGGCAGATCCCCTTGGCCAATCCTAGGGGTGCACCCCACTTCAAGGATTGGTTGGAGTTTTCATTGAATATTTGGAGATTGGAATAATATTTTATTTTGATTAATGGTGGGTCTGTCTTGTATTTCAGAGTTCCATCACCTCATTCATAGCATTTTACCCTGTTAGAAAAATAGCGTAAGAATGCAACATCGGTAAGGGTTGCTTTAAGCTCTAGAGGACGGCAAGTTGGGAACGATGTGGTTGTGTTTGGCGTGGGAGTTTAGAATATGTCTCTCTGGGAGGCACAAAGTCTGAGACACACACTGTCACTTGTGGGGTCCCTCAAGGGTCAGTTCTCGGCCCCACCCTGTTCACCTTTTACACTCTCCCCTTGGCCGTATCATTTGTCAGCATGGCATAGCATTCCACTGCTACGCTGATGATACACAACTATACATTAAAACAAGCCCATTCTCATCTGCTACCCCACCTGCATCTTCATCCTCATCTCCATCCTCACTGAACATCTGCCTTGACGAGATAAAGGCGTGGATGGCAGAAAACTTTCTTTAGCTAAACGGCTCCAAAACAGAAGCCCTTTTAGTTGGTACCCCACACCAGGTCGGGTCATCCCCCATCACACACATCACCTTCTCTGGCCAAAACATACCCTTTCATCTACAGTCACCAATCTGGGTGTAAGGTTTGACACCCATCTCACCTTTGACACTCACATTAAACATCTCAGCAAGACTTCCTTTTATCACCTTAGGAACACTGCCAAGCTCCGCCCCACACTCTGTCAGATGGAGAAAAGCTAGTCCACGCCTTTATCTCCTCAAGGCTTGACTACTGCAATGCCCTCCTCATTGGAACCTCAAGCAAGAACATACGAAAACTGCAATATATCCAAAACAGCGCTGCAAGGATCCTGATGCGGGCACGCAAATACGACCATATCACATCAATCCTCCGTTCACTCCACTGGCTTCCTGTAACATTCAGGATCGACTATAAAATTCTCCAACTAAACCATCAGTGCATCCATGGAACATTTCCTCCTTATCTCAGAGAACTCCTTTCACAACATACCTCTTCACGCAACCTACGCTCTGGAAACCAATACATTCTTCAGCCCCCCAGGACAAAACTTTGCACCATGGGTGATGGCATTGTGTTCAGCTGCTCCACATCTCTGGAATTCCCTTCCGGACCATTGCAGAGCACCACAAACCAGAGACTCTGATAAGACAGGCCTGAAAACCTTCCTTTTTAGGAAGGCCTTTTAATTTTACCCTTGTTTCTTAATGTGGTCTTTTACCTGCTCTTTTTTTTGTAGCACCTTGGGATCGTTTTTAACAATGAAAGGTTCTTTACAAATAAAATTTATTATTATTATTGTTATTATTTGTTGTTGTTGTACTGGATGATGAATCAACTTGCCAGAAGTGATTGAATTATATCTTCAGGAGCAGAAAAAACCCTTCAACTTTGTATATAAACTTCACACCTGATAACTTGATGAATCTAGGGCAGTAAAGTGTTTTTTTCTTGGGGAGTACTTATGAAACCTCAAGCAGTTCCCAACATAAAAATGCCTCACGGACAGACAACAACACCGGTGAGTGATAATGTGTTCCAGCTCAATGCTAACTATTAGTCTATGATTTGTTTGCTAACTTACTTACTCAGTCAGGGTCTCTGTGGTACTATGTGTACTTCAAACTCCATATCAGACTCTGGCTTGAGTGCATACAGCTCCATCACAGGTTGGTCCATTTTATTCCGGTTGGAGTCTGATTATCCATCAATGTTTACAAATAACGTCCATGCGAGTGACAAGCCGGGGCTAAAAACAATTCTGTGACCCTTCAGAATCAGTGTCTCTTCTGGGGCGACGTCATGAAATGGGCGTAAAACATGTTGCAATTGGTCGAGAGCTTTGTGGTTCAGACAGTCAGCCATCTTACTTCCGTGTCGGAAAATAGACGCATAAAAAAATGATCTTACACCAAATTAGTTTCTATAGGGGCGATGGGAACAAATTTAGCTTATAAATGCCTGTATTTGACTTTTGGAACATTTGACAAGCATGATACAGCTCCTTTAAGAAAGATTGATAAAGATAGCAGTTGACTGAAATTATGAGAATTTGTTTGACAGCTTTCAGCATATATACTTCTCTTTATGGTTCCCAATCTCAAAAAGCTTAATGATGTCAGTGTTGATCAAGTTCAAATATATAAGGCAAATCAACTCTTATCAGTGTTAATTTGGCACTAAAAGTTCAAGACTAAGTCCCGTGTAACTTTAACACTGTACAGGGCAGGACCATTTAACCTGGCTTGGTAATAAAATTGACTAAGTGTTGCACCAGCACTGCTGAGCAGCATCTTCATGGTCCTGGACCACCTCTAGGTACAGGAAGCTCAGTTACAACCTCATCTGTGAGTGATGACTAAAACTGATCTTTTTTAATATTTCACCACATTTTCCCTTGATGAGTCATGGTGAGTGTGTTTAGATCTTCTGTATGAACCAGGACATTAAAAACACTGAAAGGTTCATGTTGTGTTTGAGTCATGTGATCTCAGTTGGTCAAACACCTGCTGCAGGACTGTCCAGATCAGTCCTGGTTGCAGCTGCAGACCTGAGAATCACCAGCTTCCCCTTTCTAAAAAAACAGCTCTGAATCAGAACGTAGGTGAACGGTGTCCTCAGGCAGCAGTTTCATACTGAATGATTTTTATTTCTCCGTCGATATTTGGCTCACGTTCGAGAGAAACTTCTGTAAATCTTTCTCTTTATTTCTGTGAGAATCATTTCCTCAGTCTTCACAGAGCAGAGTCTGAATCCAGCGTGTCTGCTGTGGGGGGGTTGCAGCAGAGGCTTGGCTCAGGAACTCTGTGGGATGTTATTGTAGCTCAGACAGCAAAGCTTCACCTGCTGTCACTCAACAACCAGGACGATGAGTTCACTGTACTCCATCGGCCTCCACAGCCACCAGATCTCATTCCTATAGAGCAGGGACTCTAAAACTGGGGGTGATGACATGACAAGGGGTTGCATAGGGTTAGAATGGCACACAACAAACAGTGTTTCCATGGTGATGAGGCAGACAACAATGAATACTGAGATACTTTAGACTTTACAGAGAAAAGCAGGTAAAAGATGAAAAGAAGATGAATATCTTTCTCCTGGTGTTACAGTTTGGGTGAATTCACACCAGGATAGTCCACTAGACTCAGTACTATTGGAGACTTGGTTCATTTGGGGGCTGCAACATTCCTCCAGACGGAGTTTAATCAGTTCAGATTTTGCTATAACAGGCGGCAGGCAAAAGTAGATAATGCCTGTGAGGGAGGGGCAACAGGAACTGGGGAAAGAGAGAGGATGAAAGCAAGGAGGATGCTGATGTTGATGTTTTTGGTTTTGTCAGATAGAATTGAAATGAGAGCATCTCAGAAAGCAGCAGGAGACATGTATGAAGGGAGAGTCGGGTAGTTTAGTGAGGTTTCTGAAAAGAACAGGGCCAGAGTCACCAACGTTAGACTAATCAAACCAGAATCGTGGGCGGATATAGCGTGAGCAATGCAGTTCTTTTACAGTAATGAGAGATGTGATCAGACCAGTCCTCTGGAAGACTCGTTCAAGTTGGCGACCTTTAGATTTAAGCAGTCTAAGCGCAGGAGTGAACCAGGGAGAAGTGACAGATCTAGTTTTAAGCGGGGCTAGATTATTTAGATCATAAAGACAGTCATTATCGTGAAAAATCTCCAACTGCAGCTGGAACTCTGTGCTTGCTAAATTGTTGTTTTTAGTACAGCAATAAGCAACCTGAGCTCATACATCCTGTGATTTATTTTTCACTTATTTACTGGATTGACAGCTCTTTTCATTTTTCATTTTTTCTTAAAGGCTCAGTGTGAAAGATAACTGACATGTTATCATCTGTGAGTGGATCCTCAGGTGCAGCAATGACTACAATACAGGTAACTACTTCAACATTGTGTACATGTGTACTCTCTTCTTCTATGATCCTTTTAAAGGCCCATTTATGCTCCCTTACCGAGCCCAGAAGTGACCTTAAAAAGTTGTAGTTCTCTCTTCATCCACAAGGGGCTGGCCCCAAAAGCGAGCAAATCCCCATAGACTCCCATATTAAAAAGGCAAACTTCACAGCAGAAATAAACATGTTTACAGCCTGGTTCAAAAAATCATTTTAGGTTTATTAGGTCAAGTTTTGATTGACAGGCGGCGGACCGGGTGCTGGTTTTAGCTGTGGAGGCTAATAGTTAGCTCCCTGCTTACTGGCAGGAATGCCTCAGCCTGTAGCAGAGTAGCATAGCGGCAGTTTTTAGTTGGTTAACAGCAAGTCTGAGCGTGTCTTACCTTTAAACCGCCTATCTTCGTTCGCTTTGGTTAGCATATAGCTTGGCTGTCAATCATTTGTCGGAGCGGCCCTGTCTTTGTCCATTTTAGCATGTTTTGTGAGTGACGACACACACAACGATGGCAACGGTCGGAAAACATCCAACTTTCAGCTCTTCAGACGTAACCAGATACTGCTTCCATTGTTTTTACAGTTTTTGTCCCTTACATACATAAACAGGGACGTCCGTTTCAAATGCTGCCTTCATACTTCCATACGTCTTCTACGTTGCCATGGTTATTAAGTCAATTCATCCACTGCTCATCAGTTCAGAGTTCCGCGATCTAACTTCAGCTTCACTCGGTTGACGGCGCTAATTCTCCGCTTTGAAGTTGTTTACAACTGCCGAACACGCCCGACACACAACCATGTCTACAGTTCTTTGTCAGCTTCTTCTTTTTCAGCTATTTTCCCTTTAGTGTTCCTCTTCTTTTTCTCTGGTTTTTCTTACACTTTCCCCATGCCAGCTTTACAGCTAAACACTGACCCTGTGGTTTCCAGTGGCATTGCTCCGTTTTCTGTGTCAAGTGATGGATGTACAAGCGATCTGAAAATAGACCAAATTACGTGGGGGGTAATTGTTGGGGCGTCTGTCTGCATATACGTCTTACTTAACTCAAACAATGCTCTCATTCCTACAGAACAAAGCTAGGAATACTTCTGTTGTCACGTTTCCAGCTGTTTGATTTGATTTAAAGACGAGTTCATAGCTTAGCTGTCAGGGTCAACGTAAACTAAATGGAGACATTCAAACTAAATGAAGCTGAAATCATTGCTAGTCAGTGGGAGATGTTCTGGAGCAGTAGAAATGAAGCAGATCTGTGATTCTGGTCTCCACCAAATGTTGAGGGAAGTTTTTATCTTCAGCTTCACCCCATGAACCCGAGCAGACCAGCTCAGAAGAAGCCGAGAACCGGACGCCATTATGAAGCTTCATAAAGCTGATTCAGCTGATAGCTTCATCACAGCCAGAGACACCACAAGTTTAAGCACCGTCACACATTACTCTGATAAAAACCTCCCTCAGGGCCACATTTACGGGAGGTGGGTCCATATCAGAGAGTTATTGCAGTAACAGCTCGCTCCTAAACCCTCTTCACGGGGCTGGGAAGAGAGTGAGCCAGAGTAAAGACGATAACATCACGCTGCTCTGCTATTATAACTCCACATTTCATTTGCATTTTGGCTGCAGAGGCAAACGTCTCTGAAGGCCGACGGCGGCCTCATAAAACAGCTCCGTCTTCTCCGATTGGCTGTTTGGAGACAGTTTATGCAGAATGGGAAGTGAGTGTGAAGAAGGCTGGAATTTCACCGCCAGGCAGACTCACTGACTTCATAATGGACTTCGTTTTGGGCAGTAAAATTCAAACTAACACCCCGTGAAGACGATCTGTCATCCCACCTTCCAGCAGCTGCTGACTGGAGTTTCTTTATCCCGGATCAACCCTGAGTTCAGACCTCCATGTCTAGTTTCCTTATTTCAGCCTTAACCCTGGGTCAAAAGCAACCCATGGTCTTTTTCTGTATGTTTTGTCTTTGAAATACAGATATTTTATTTTTCACTCTAGTAGTATTCAGTATCATCATTTGGTTGAACAAAGATCATTTTTTCTTTTTACTTTCCTACTTTATAATCAAGGACAACTTTTGTATTTTTACATCTACAAGTCAGAAATGAACCACATGAGTTTAAGGGAAAATGTGACATCTGTTTAAGTCGGAAGCAGTAATATAAGTAACTGTAAGCTAGCTGTTAACATGTTTTATTTGTCTTAGCTAACTAAAACCGATAACTCTAAGGTAACTTCTAGCTTAAAGGCAGGGTGGATGATGTTTTCCAGGAGCATTTTTTACTATATTGCTTAAAGTCTTCTTAATACCCCGATTGCAGCCAATTAATTAAATGTTGTGACACAAAAATGAAAAACAAATAATAACCTGTGGAACATACAGCACTGGAAAAACCCCATCCAATGAAATTAATTTCATTGGATGGGGTTTCGAATGGCCCGTACTAATTGATTGAATGATTATTATGTCCATCAAACTCGACTGCTGTACACAGTCTGTACAGTGCTGTATACGCGCGCACGCACTGAGATGCTCTGGAGGAGTGGTTTTGGGTGGGTTTATTTTTTAAAATGTAACTTGCTCAAACCGTTTTTCCAGGATCTTCTACCCTCCCATCAGGAAATCCCATCAGGCCAGTTGATCATCAACCCGCCGTTCAAAAACCCGGGATCGGGCGCACATCACAGTTTATCCTCCACTGTCTCGGTGGAGTGAAAGGATTCCATGTGGTCTCAACGGTATTTCCCTTCCTGTCGAAAAATGTGTCACAGCACCGAGACATACTGAGTCTCTCTGATTGGCTGACGTCCTGCGTCAAAGCGGCAAAAGTACGGATTTTTGAATGCCAAAATGTGCTGCGCCCGGCACCCAAAACATGCCGCAACAAGGTTCAACGCTCCCTGATGCACATTTACAGATGCGGGCATGAAAAAGTTCCGCCTTTTTCTGCCAGAAGTGGTGCAGTAATAGTGCACTATTACTGCACTATCACTGGCTGAACGATTTGTCCTGCAAATACATCATCATGCATGGTGTCCAAACTTGGCGTGTGGAAACATCCTTGTTCCGGGCATTCATTTATGCTCTGAAATCATTTCCCCTGGGCACACACGCGTTTCTCTGTGCGACTGAATTAGCAGACAAGTCGCTGGTAAGTGGCTGGCAGTCAGCAGAAAGGGGAATTTTTTCATGCCCGCATCTGTACAGTACATAGATTTTGCATGTAAACGCCCCTGCTGCGTTCAATCGGAACGCACCATTATGCTCTCCTTCATTTCCATGTTAAGATGTGCTACTCATTTTTTGATGGTTTTGTGTTTAGCCCTCCACTGAGCATTTCAAAGTTGAAGCCCAACTTTCTACCCCCTTGCAGTGAACAAGAAGAGCTGACTTCTGTTGGGGGAGCCAGATCTTCAGAAGGTGAGGGCTTTTTTTATGGGCTCACCATACGGCTAATCACATGTGAGGAAAGACTAGGATCATACTGTTATGTGAGAGAAGGAAGGGGAGGGGTACAGACCAGGTACACGAAGTGACAGAGAGATGGTGAGCTGGGTTTAAAGCTACGCAGTAGCTATTATTTCTATTATTATTATTATTATTATTATTATTACTATTATTTCTATATTTCAACATACTGACATCTAGAAATAAAGATGAGCAAAGAAATTACTTCAAATACTGCGCACAGTTGTGAATCAACAGTAGCCATCAGTGGCCAAAATTCTTCAAAACATCAACATATTTCATCTGTGAGTGGATCCGTAGGTGCAGCTACGACTGAACTAACTACTTCAACATTGTCTACATGTATACTGTCTTCCTCTTAAAAGCTCTAACTCTTAATGGAATACTTATCCAAAATGTTGCTTTATCTCCTTCCAAACAAAGCTGTTCCTGTAATTTTAAAGCTTAGAGTGTTCTCACTTCACACACAGAGTTGTTTCAGAGCCACCATGATAAAAATGGCAGCACAAATATGGCAGCTGCTGCGTATGTGGACCCACAGTTGAAAGACAGAAATAGCGCATTGTAGGAGAACAAAAACATAGTAGTTATATCAGTAAAGTGATTAGATACTAATTTAAGTTTTTGGAGATTATATGTTTGTTGCTGACTTTGGATTTGGTTACACGTTGCACCTTTAAACTATTCGTGCATTGGGACAGAGTGGATAAATTTGTAAATTTTAGTTCAGTCTTTGGCTTTTTTCTTTTTATGCTTTAGTTCTGTGTTCAGTAATTCAAAATAATAGTGGCTCTAATTCTTATTCTAACAACAACAACAAAAGCATAAAAATGGCTTTTATAAGACAAATAAATAATTGTTTACCAACATACAAACAATTTACAATTGCTCAATTGGGCTGAAATAAAGAGCCATTTGGGAGCCAAAAAGAGTTGAATCTTTGAAAAGAGCCAGACTTCTCTTCATGATGCTGCATTAAGTCCCAGTTCTGGTGTCGACTCATCTGGTGAGTCCTCTGAAGCGGAAATTCCCACTCAGTTCAACAGATTGAGCAAAAATGGATCTTACCAGATTAAGAATCTGCCCAATTTCCAGTTTGTGCTCTAGTGATGTGATCAGTTGTTTTGTATTTTCTTGGCTACATTTCCCCAGTTCACAGTCATTTCACCACAGATCCAGAACGGTCCATCAACCACTTTTTCTGTGACCAGAGGCATGTGTCTGTCACACATGGCTCAGCACAAACTGCCCTCTCAGGTTTTAAATTACTCTCAAATCACCTCGACATGTTTCTGCTTGTTGCACTGAGACAAACAAACATGACAAATCAATTTAGCAAATATTAAATGAATGGAAGTTTGGTCATTTTTGACTTGTGTGTCATGATTTGGTAATACAAATACGATTATCTAAAATAAACTATGAACAGAAAACTGGAAATAATGTTTTGTTGTAATTCAAACCAAAATATTGAAAGAAAACTTGGAATATTCTGTGACAAAATAAGCTGATTTCAACACTAAATGTGGGTCATTTTTGACCCATGCTGTGTAAAACCTGGAAGGTGGGTTTTATTCCAACAGCAGGAGGATTGTTGTAAGATTTAGGACAGGAGGTTCCTTTTCTAAGCCTGGATTTATGGCGTGAAGCATAGTGGGGGGGGGGTGGCCTTGGCACTCAGAGCATCACCCATCATGTGCAGCAGGCTTTATGGGAGCCATCAGTCCACTCACCGTTGAAGCTGACGTTGCGGATGTACCTCAGCAGTTTCTTCCCTCCAGCGAGCTCCATCTCTGGGCAGATGCCCGAGTTCTCCGGACACAGATCCCGCTGCATGTTGTGGAGCGCATGGGCCATGGCGTACACTGCGTCAATCACAAACTGGACCTTTCCTTCCTGCTCGTACTTGGAGTCGATGCCGATGCGTTCCTGACCTGCAAGACGGAGGGTGACTCGTACATCAGCCTGTTCACTTTTGACCTGAAACTGATCAGAAGACAGTGTTTCTACGGGAAAATCGCAAGTTTTCTCATTGATGAGTTCTGGTCATTCTGGGGAATTTCTGATGTTGAGTTTTCTAGGAAACAACAACAAAAACAAAAGCTTTAATCTGCAACAAGTTAATTATTTTAATCCTTTAATCAAGCAAAGAAAATCAACTTCAGCTTCTTCCCTGACAAAAAGAATCTGCTGCAGTAAGAGATGGGTAGAATCATGTTTCCTGTGTCCCATCAGCTTCCTCTTAAAGGCCAGGCAGATTTATCTGAACAGAACATTTCATACATTAATAAGTCCACTGTTCTGTCTATGATCAGAAGAAACATTCAGATTAGGGATGTAACGATAACCGGTAAAATGGTTAATCATGATAAAATTCGCAACGATTAGTAATACCGTTTCAAAATGTAATTATCGTGAAAACCGTGACTGATTAATGCACTTTGAAAAACTCCCAGTGATGCTGCTGATTGGCTGGAAAAGCGGCAACAGTCCCAGTTTGCAATGTTTTATTCATGAAAACATGGATGAAGGCGACAGAGGCACCCACATGGACAGTAAACTTGAGATTTTTCCCCCTTCAAAAAGGACAAAGTAGACATTTTGACCCAGGTTGGATATATTTAAAGATGCTGGGGGATATTTCTATAACACCGCAATAAAAATGATAACCGTGATCATTTTGGTCACAATAACCGTGATATGAAATTTTCATATCGTTACATCCCTAATTCAGATATAGTAGAAGAATACACAGTAATTTCAGACACATTCAAGAAAATACGCTCTAGAGTTGTTCACAAGTAATTTTTTCCAAGTTAAACTCAAGTTGTAAGTCGTTATTTTCTGTAACGATTAATATGCCACGTGACTCCTGCTGTCTAGTCTACTTGGACCACTGCATTTTAGTATTCAAGGAATTTAAAATCCATCCATCCTCGTCACCGGCATTTTGTAACAACACTGATCATTGGCTTAAACTGACTCCATGTAAAATCACTACAAAAATATAAATGTCAAACTCTCTAAAATTGAAAAAAAAAAAAAAATCCAAAAAACTCTATTTAGAATAAAAAAAACAATGTTTTCCTTTATTTAGATCCAATACCAACACAGGTCCAACCAATATGGTTAACATCACAAAGGGGCGACTGTGATCTGCTTCTTTGATGACATGATTGTAAAACCAATTGTTTACAATGTTTAATGGTTTATTGGTCTAGTTTAACATTATCCTGGGCAGTAAATGTCAGTAGTCCCAGACTCAAGAATCAGTAGAAATATGGTCTGGATCAGACTTCAGGTTTTCTGGTAGTGTGTTCCAGAATTAAGGACCAGTGTTGTGATCCAACTCTGAAGGGAGGCATGACAAAGGGAACTGTGGATAGGTGTTTAAGATGGAAATTGTTGGCATGTGTAGTCACAAATGGGGATGAGGACCAAACAAATGATGGTAATTACCAAGTGTTGGGTTAGCAGCCCGGAAAAAAGCAAGAAAAGCAACAAAACAGTCATCCTGAAAATTATTCGTATCCTCCAATTAAAGAAGGAAAAAAAATCAGCGAACAGTGAAATAAGTTGAAATTGACAAACATAATAATACACAAAAATTCTCTGAGAATCAGGACACTGATTTTGAATTATGGTTTAACAGAAATATTACAAACGAACACACCAAAAAGAAACAAGTAAACACGATGGGGCTCTGAAGCAAAATTTTTGTTGAGCAACACTTTGAGGCAATCACTGCAATCCGGTGCTTTCTCTAACGTTCAAATCTGTACCTGTTGACAGGCATGTTGGTCCACTGGTCATGGGGGAGGTGCTCTTATGTGTCTGAGACAGTTTTTGTTTTACTTTGTGAATTGTGAATTTAGCCATTTCTTTAATTAGAGGTTATGAATAATTTTGAGGACGACTGTGTGTAATCTCAAAACCAGCTGGTATCTGGAAAGCTAAACATACAGTTATCATGTACACTCTAGGTGCAACTTAGACACATCATCAGTGTTGTATCCTGGGTTCATTGGGTGTTTTGGGTCTCACAACAGACACCCTCGCCCAGGTGACCCAACTGGGCTTGATCAGGCCCCAGCTTGTGTCTAAGTAGCCTGTGTAGCCCACAGATCCCCGCGCTTGATCCACAGCCATCTTGACGCTTTTTCTGCTGCATCAGAGATGTTTCTGATGGCTTTCCAGTTCTGCAGCCCTTTCACTCCCAGCAACTTTAGTGCCCTGACAAGAGACTGGCCGACAAAGCCTCTGCACCCGACCTTAATGGGGTTAAACCGGGTCCTCTATCCCGCACCCTGGCACTTTGCTGCCAGCTCCTCATCATACTTGGCCCTCTTCCTCTCAAAGGCCTCCTCCATCAGGTCTTCCCAGGGAACAGTCAGCTCCAGCAGGACTACTTGCCTTGTTGTTTCAGAGACCAGGATTCTGGCCTGAGTGTGGTCACTGTGACGTTCTCTGGGAACTTGAGCTGTCTCCCCAGGTCAGCTTTCAGCTGCCAGTCCCGAGCTGTTGACAGCAGCCCCCCTGCCTGGCTCTGCTGCCGTTGTGGCTTCTCCCCAGCCCTACCAAAGGCGATGGACTGCTTTGTTGGTTGTATGTGCTTGCTGTTGGAGATTCCTGTACTGATGACCTGAGCAATGACCCGTAGCACTTGGTCATGGCACCAGCGGTAGCGTCCATCTCCAAGTGCCCGGGGGCAGCAGCTCAGGATGTGCTCCAGTGATCCAGCTTTCTGGCAGAGAGGGCACAGGGGAGTCTCAGCCAAGCCCCAGCGGAAGAGGTTGGACGGGCTTGGGAGTACATCATACACCGCCTGTCTGAGGAACTTGATCCAATGTGGCTCAGATCTCCATAGTTCTAACAGAACTATGACCACACAAATTAGTGCAACAAAAGATTGGCCTACTAAGCTAAAACACAAACGGAAATTGAAGCAGTTCCAATAGCTATGCTTATCACACCATGTCTATGCAATTACAACAAAAGAACCTTCTTTTGTTGGTTCTAACAATAAAGGCAATTCTGGAAAAATAGTTCGAGCAAGCTGCGTTTAAAAAAAAAAAAAACTCTCCCGAAGCCTCGCCTCCAGTGCTCAGGAACGTGCACCCTGATGACTCAGGTGGGGAGAGAGAGAGACAACTGCAGTTGAGTTTGATGGACATATCATCATTCAATCGTTCAGAACAGGCCGTTCAAGACGATTGGATGGGGTTTTTCAGTCCTGTCCGTTCAACAGGTGACTATATGTTTTAATTTTTTGTCAGAGCATTTAATTAATTGGCTGCAATCAAGGTGTGAAGGAGAGTTTAAGCAATATTGTAAAAACTTCATTGTTCACAAGTGTCTGTTTGAGCCTCTCTCCTTGTCAGCCTGCCAGTCCGTCTGCCTGCTCAGCAGACTGCAGCTGTGTGTGCATTGTTGCCAACTCTTTAGTGAGAAGAGTTGCTATTGGCTGCCCAAAGAGTTGCTAGAAGTCACTAGATGACATCATCAGCTCATTTGCATAATTGGCCTCGTACATATAATTGCAATGGACGCTGCAGCTGAGTGAAATAATGTCATAGAAGAGGCAAAAAGGGAAAATAGGACTCCCTAAATATGTTTATAACAGAAAAACAAAAAATCCAAAAACCTGTCAATATTTTCTTTGTTTTATTGTCAATAAGTCTAGTTTGATTTTCAATTAAGTCTAAAACATGCTGCAATTTTTTTGATCATTATGTTCTTTTCCTTTTTTTTCCCTTTTTTTTTGTCTTTTTGGCCACACACTTTGTCCATCCGCTTTTGGAAAAAAACGTTGCTAAAGGGCTCTAAGAACTCAGTAAATATAGCGACAAAGTTGCTAAGCTGGCAACACTGTGTGTGTGCCCCTCCCCGTGTTGCCTGCAAAAGGTAGGAATCAACACAGCAACCACAGAAATTTTACATTGTGGCTTGAACTCTGATCAGAACCAATTACAACATGAGTGAGAGTTTCGGTCGAACTCAAATTAAATGCTGAGTTGGGTGTTTTACTGATAATGTTAGTTTTATCTCAGTTTTGTTTTTCCTGGACTTTTCTGGCAGAAATCTCTTTGAAAATATGAAAGACCAGTGACTGATGTTAGCGATAACCATGAAAGAAAATCTGAGAAAATAGATTTTATATGAGATTTCCATCGCAGTTGGAAAAAGCAGCTAGACAAACAGATTTGTCTGGATGATGTTTCAGAGAAAAATGATGAGGGATAAACATGGCCGCCAAACAACCCGCATTTACATTCAGTTCACCTTCACGCAGAACAGCGTGTTCACCTCCATCAGGCAGAATGAGTGCTGGTTGACCGTGAGGCGTTTGGAATGAGTTGCAGACAATGAAAACTTCAGAAAGGAAGTTCAGAATGGCCTCTGCTGTCTTCTTTATCTGTCTTTGGTGAACAGAGGTGTGAATAAATAATGACAGGAAATAAAACTGAAGAGGCAGTTTGAGGAGGATGAGGAGGAACACTGACAAGAACAGGCTCTGCTAACAATACGACATCGAGAATTCGTTAGCGGCACCATTCACCCTCAGACACTCAGTCCAGCGTCATCAGCCTCAGCCTCATCACAAGCTCCACCAGATGTCATATGTGACTGTCAGCTTCAACTCTGAACTGTCATAACACAATCAGACAAGAAAGGTCAAATGAGTTGAAATGAGCCTTGAAAAAGGGTTGTGTTTTCATGCAAGGTTATTTTTCTGGTTGTTTGATGACACAGAAACTAAATCTGAGATTTAAACTCACAAAGTTTCGGCTGAAGAGTTGAAATATCAAGAATGAAAACAAGAAAACATTCAACTATCCACAGTTTTCTGTTTTCTTTCTTTGATTTCAGTCTGAGTCGGCAAGTCATGACTGTAGAGGAGGATTTTAAAATGACCTTTAAATAACCCATTAAAGGTTGGATATGGAATATGGACCAGAACAGTGACATCAGCATCAGTAGTTGTAACAGCAGAAAAACAACTCCAGCCGCTGAGTTGCCGTACGACAAATGACCAGCAGCCTGCACCATGTCCAACAAATAATGCAGAGGAGTTTATAACTGACAGCAAATGTTAGCCAAGTTCGCAAGTGAGTTAGCTCACTGATACAGGAGAAAAGTCGCCATTTCTGGGTTTTGATGCTGTGGAAAATGTTTATGTGGGTCCATCTACAGTAGTGTAGTCTTCACCTAAATTTACTTCAGTTTTTGCTCTTCTCAGGTCTCTCCTCTTCTGAGATGGATAACAATATCTCCGGGGCTCTGAAGCAGCTGCTTGACTTGCAGACTCCAACATTTCTTCCAGTGCCAGTCCAGCTGCACTGAACATACTATTGTAACATAGAGAGCATATTTGTGAGCCCGCAATGGTGGCCTGCATTGGCTTGTAGGTGTAAACATAATGCCGTTGTTGAACCTGTTGGAATTAGAATTTATTTTAGAATTTTTCAAGGAAATGCTGTACTTTCATTCTGCAGCACTCCAAACGACTTGTGGAGGTTTTATTTATTTATATTTTAAAATATAGCTTTTAATGAAAATGTTCCATATTCACCCTTTAAGCTGAGTCAGGTGAGTGAAGCTGGAAATATCTGAAACCTGGAGGACTCTGGGACCAGAGCTGGACATCCCTGATATAAAACTCTGCAGACAAGTTCAGACCAGTTCAATCCAGTTCCAGCCAGTTCAGTTTAGTTCCTACCAGTTCAGGCTACAGGAAGTTGTGGATTTTTAGAATAATTTTGATCAACTGCTTTATTTCACTTCCTCTTCATGAGAAACACAGACCTAGCTGGATTTATATGTGCGTGATGTCTGCACCAACACAACTGCCGCAGGTCCCGGGAGGCCTGACGCGAACCTCTTTGGGCCTGATGTGCATCTCGGCTATGCTAACACAGAGACATGGATGTGCTTCCTTCAATGTGATTGCATGCACAAAACTCAAACATCGGTCGGCATTGTTGTCCTAAAACAGAAAATACTTGCCAGAGCTGACGTGAACCATAGAAAAAACTCAGCCCTGTGGAGTTTATCATCCGATAACAGCCCTAATGAATGAATGAATGAATGAAAAATACTTTATTTATCCCAGAAAGGAAATTCAACATTGTAAAAAAGCTCACTCTTTTTTTTCTTTTCTCACTCTTTTTTATTTATTTATTTTTTTCTTTTTTACAATATTATATTAATATAAAATAATAACATAACAGTAATAAGTCAGTCAGCCAGTCTTGTTAATAATACCGGCAGATCTGGGAAAGAAACTGCAACACAACGCTGCAACCCTATGCTCGAGTATAAACAGTGTGTCAGCTACGTGGGCCTGACGTGACGCAGATGACACGTCAGTATAAATTCAGTTTAAGTCATCAGGTTGCTATAGTGATTCCCACCTTTTTGAGGAAGCGAGGGAGGTTGAGCTTTTCCAGACTGCTTTGCTTCAGACTGTGTCAGACTGAACTCTGATGGCAGCTGGACTTCCAGTTGGTCCTCAGGCGTCCTGAGCTGCAGCTGAAGTGTGATCAGGCTCCTCTGAGCTGAGTTATCAGCAGTTATTACCCTGAGGATTTGTTGCCATGTGGATGCAGGTCTGAGCAGACGCTGATGGGATCGTCCTATCTGTGTGTAGAAATCCTCTAGAGGCCTGACTCTCATCTCTAACCCTTCATATTGTGTCGCCTGAGGCGAAGCGACCAGCAGCTTAATGTTATCTCATCACCAGGAGCCTCTCAGTCCCACTCTGCTCTCCATGATCGCCTCATATCTCTTCTTCTCTCTCACAACCCCGTTGGACATGGCGGCATAATCTGCACTGTTGAGAGCAGAATCTTATCCTGACAGCAGAGTGGGTCATCAGAACCACAACAACCTGTTACTGCACACAGGTGGGACCAAAAGGTGGAGCTGCGGCTGGTTAACAAGACATTTATAGACCACCGACTCAGGATTATAACTGTCAGACAGCAGTTCATGCCATAATCTGAGCTGAAAACCTTCATTACAGAGATTTTCTAAAACCTCCTCAGAGAGCGGAGCGTCTCCACATGTCGTCTCTAACCCATTTTGGTAAATGGGTTAATAACACAAATAATCGTCCTACTTGTTGCAGTGGCATCATTCTGGAGGAAAAAAAAGAAAATCTGGTCCTCAGAGAAAATGTAGCCAACAGCAGGACGACAGCCGGCTGTTTAGCAACTCTGCTTCCACTGCCTTCAAACTCAGATTCTGCTCATTTCATCCTCACAACATTTAATGCAATATATGTTAGAACATGGACCATAAATCGGTTTGGTTATTAATATCTGTAAATCAAGGTTCTTCAAGAAATTAAACGCCTTCAAAAACATTAAATGTAAAATTTTAGAAAATGTAAAATGATTGTTTTTAAAACCTTGCCCATATCTGCAGTAAAACCTCCTAAAAAGAAACCTCCACAGTAAATAGAAAATGTCTCCCAATGATCAGACTGGTCTTCATAGATTATTATGATTATTATTGAATTTCCCTTCTGGGATAAATAAAGTACTTTTAATTTAATTTAATTTAATTTAATTTAATTTAATTTAATTTAATTTAATTTAATTTAATTTAATTTAATTTAATTTAATTTAATTTAATTTAATTTAATTTAATTTAACAATAGCTGATAATGTAAATAACTTTCCAGCCTTTATAAGGAGGACTGATTTTTATTTTATTTTATAAAACCATGAACAGCAATGGGCAAATTATTTACAGCCTAAACAGAGCAACACAAGGTTTTATGTTTTTTTTTTTTTTTTTTTGTGAGTTTTTCTTCTTTTACTTTAACAGAGTACATAGGATAAATGGAGGAAAGGTTTTAGTTAGCATGTTTCCTTTCATGTTAATACAGTAATGTATGGTGCAAAGGCCATATTCAAGACCATCTGCTGGTACCAGGATGTTATATCCATCCTGAGGCAGCTAATGATCCAATCAATGATCAGCCTGACCATAATGGAGCAGCAATGGTGGCAAACAAGAAGGCAAACTTATTCTACCTGCTGGTGAAACAGTACTGAATGCAGTGATTCATTGGATCATCTGTTGACCATGTACCATTGGAGAGGTTAATAAATAGCCTCTTTTGGCTGGATTAGATACTCCATCTGCTGTTATTTGCCAGGAGATGCTGACATACGTATAGGAGAAGCTAATGACTAGCATTCCTAAACTGGTAGACGATTGAATTAGGCCTTCCCTGTATTGTCTCCAAGTTTGGATAGGCTGGCAACCATTATACCAAAAGTGATAACCTTCTGGATTGTCTATTGCTTTGGTTAACCAAGCAATCTGTTGGTAAACAGAAATTAAGGCGTGCTAAGGAATAGCTAATTCAGTTAGCTTTGGTATGCCAGTATAAATGGGTTTCCCGTTTACAAACATTGGCAGTTGCGCGTGCAACCAGGGGGCAAAAAGCCTGTGTTTTGTTTTGGAGTCTATGGGCAAACACACACTCATATCATTCATAAAATGTAAAGTAACCCGACGGAACAAACAGAGATTGTTGTGTTTTAAATTATATTGAATAAATCTGTATTTTGATGATGAATAACAAAATACCGACGCTGCGTTGTTGTGTTATATTTCTATCACGATTACACTAACTTGGCAAAGGAGTCATCACCCGGAAACGGCATTTTTCTGGTTAAAACATGGATATTATTCATGTTGGACCTCATTTAAAAATTTGCCTGAAAAACCTGAGTTAGAAAGCGGCTTAAACTTTCGTTTAGACTCTTTGTTAAAACCAAAAGAGGCCACAACAATCTGCAGCCTGCAGCAGGTTCAGTTCAGCTCCGGTGTCGTCCTCACCTCCTCCATACAGGAGCAACTTTCACTAGTTTGGGATTAAACCGGGCAAAGACGACATCATCACTACGTTTGGAAAGGAGCTGATTCCAGCTGTTAGGGACTAACACGCATTGCTGTCGGTAAGTTTCGCTGCTTGTGTAACGTTCTGCTTTATTGTGTATGAGATCGTGGTGAACAGTAGACAGACTAGCTAACTGCTAGCAAGATAACAGTATAAACTCAAACGCCATCTGATTTACGACCCCCGTACTTGTACTAAATCTCCGGGATGCGTTGTTATGCCACGTGAACGTTCGTAAACGGCCCCACAATCAGTTTCTTCTTCTTTTTTAAGTTGGTGCCTAAGCAGCAGAGGATGGCTGTCACACACAGTGTTTACAGTTTATGTCATGCAGCCAATCGCGGCGGTGATGCTGCTATTACAGTCTTCCGACTAGAATAAGGGAATAATTTCTTCCTCCGCCGTGGTTTAATCCTACATGTGACCATGGTGAAAGACTAAATAAATCATAGTCTGAACCGGAATAAGTTATCTGTGAGGGTTTTCTGAAGATCAGTCACGCCTACTGTCCTATTTTCACCATTTTCAACTGTTCACATGCATTAATGTTTTGATTTTTGCAACCGAACAAATACCAGGACTCAAACATTATATTTCCCTGACACTTTCACCTCATATCTTGACCTAATCTGCATTAAAAGTCGAGTTTTGTATGTAAAACACACGTCTTCTCATAGTTCAATATTGCTTTTCCTCTGTTTTCTTGCCCCCTGGTTGCGTGCGCATCCTATCTGTGACGTTGCTCAGAAACCCATCTATACACATAGCATTAGACAATTCAAAACCATTAAATCAAAGCTGATCAAAGTCAGCTTTGGTTTAATGGTGGTCAACATCTCAATGGAAATGCCTAGCCTATTCAAAATGAAAGACAATAGAAAAGTATCTAATCCAGTAGGTTACTAACACAGGCATGCTAGTTGTTAGTCTCTTCTTGCTAACAGCAGATGGAGTATCTAGTTCAGTGATCACCAGCAGCTTCTGCTAGCTGTCAGGAAAGTCTGATTACAGTGAGAGTTGTAGGTTTGTTTTTTATAGTTTCTCTGTCACTTGTGGTTGTGGGATATTCCTCTGGACAACCTGAAACTTTGTTTTCCCATCTTCTGACATTCCAACAAGTGTGTATAGCAGACGAAACATCCTGATATAAAGCCATCAAAGTAACTGCGCTCCAGTTAAACCATTCCTTGTTTCTACTTTTGTGTTTGTGGCTGCAGGTGGAAAACTGATTCATTATCATCCTCAGAGATCGGATCAGGTGGGGGCCCAAAGCCATGACCGGAGGGCGCTTTCCACCCAAACTCTCAGCTGCCAATCAGTTCTGCAGGCTTCATGTTTTATCCACATCTCTCTAGAAAATCCCTGACTGGCCCCTTCCTAGAACAATGAGCCAGAACAATCTGAATCTGAGCAGAGATGCAGCCGAAAAACTGGAAAATTCCCGCAATATCTCACAGCAATTTAAGTCACGAGGTGATGTCTTCAGTTAGAATATTAAAAGGATGTTATTGCTTCTCAAATGCTTTCTAAAGAGGATGTTTGCACAAAAGAAGATGATGTAACAGGGACAAAACTAAAGGTCACCGCGAGGACACAAACCACCTAAAGATTAAATAACACAGAAGCTTTCCGCATCACAGTTTATCAAAACATAAGAAGCCAAGAAGTGTCTCAGTCAGGCGATAATGAATTCAGTTTGAACTTCAGTATGTCATCTTGACTATGTCTACATGACTAAATGCACTAAGTTGCTAGCATGTCATTGGCTAAATTGATATTTGTGTTAACAGGTGAACAGGTGGACTGGTGTATTAAAGTGTATTAAAGGGCCCTTTCCCCTTTCTCCCCTCCTCTGCAGTCTGATCTTTGTCAGGTTATATCAACAGACTTTGTTACTAAATGAGTTTTGGTGTTTCTTCAGTGTGGCACAGCTTCCTGTGGCCTGATTTTATTTTACAACAGTGGTGTCCATCCTACAACTCTCTGTGGTCCAGCTGCCAAACAGCAAAATATCAAAATCTGAGAATCAAACTGACAGTGAAATGCTTTTCTCTCCATTAAGTGTGTGGTAGTCTGAGTTCCCAGATCAGGTATGTTCTTCTGTTTGGTGTGTCGTAGTCAAAGATCTCAGGTCAGGCATTTTCTTCTCAGTTTGGTGTGTGGTAGTCAGAGTTCTCAGGTCAGGTATTTTCCTCTCAGGTTGGTGAAAGGTAGTCTTAGCTAACAAGTCGTGTATTTTCCTCTCAGTTTGGTGTATGATAGTCTCAGCTTCCAGGTCAGGTATTTTTCTCATTATTTGGTGTGCAGCGGTCTAACTTCTCAGTTCAGGCATTTTCTTCTCCATTGCATGTGTGGAAGTCTGAGTTCTAAGGTCAGGTGTTTTACTCTCCATTTGGTGTGTGGTAGTCTGAGTTTTCAGGTCAGGCATTTCCCTCTTCATTTGATGTGTGGTAGTCCTAGCTTCCAGGCCAGGTATTTTCCGCTCTCTTTGGTGTATTGTAGTCAAAGATGTCAGGTCAGGCATTTTCTTCTTAGTTTGGTGTGTGGTAGTCAGAGCTCCCAGGTCAGGTATTTTCCTCTCTATTTGGTGTGTGGTAGTCAGAGCTCCCAGGTCAGGTATTTTCCTCTCTATTTGGTGTGTGGTAGTCTGAGCTCTCAGGAAAGGCATTTTCTTCTTAGTTTGGTGTGTGGTAGTCAGAGCTCCCAGGTCAGGTATTTTCCTCTCTATTTGGTGTGTGGTAGTCTGAGCTCTCAGGAAAGGCATTTTCTTCTTAGTTTGGTGTGTGGTAGTCAGAGCTCCCAGGTCAGGTATTTTCCTTTCTATTTGGTGTGTGGTAGTCTGAGCTCTCAGGACAGGCATTTTCTTCTTAGTTTGGTGTGTGGTAGTCTGAGTTCTCAGGTCAGGTATTTTCCTCTCTGTTTGGTGTGTGATAGTCTGAGTTTTAAGGTCAGGTAATTTTCTCTTCAACAAGGTGGAAAGGAGCGCCTGTTGTGGATCTCAGAACAGGTGACAGAACTTTTATTAAAACCTCTGACAACTGGGTAAGATTGTTTTTCTTTCTTTAGGATGTGGCAGTTTACACCAGGATGAAGGTGTGCAGGTAATTTAATGTGGATCGCCTTGGTCTTCACCTACAAATCACCTACAAATCCTAAGCAGGATTATGGGAAGATATGATTGACAACCTTCAATAATTTCACTCTGAACTGCTCTGTTCTGAATGAATACTGGACCTGACCTGCTGATGAGGCCATAAAAATACCTTAAAGTCAAGCTGGCTGTAAGAGGACAAGTGTTTTCCCATTCCAGTGTAATTCCTCATGTCTTTCCAAGTGCTGCAGATGAATGATCGCTCCTCAGTTTTCCTCTCAAGTGGAAGTGAGTTTGCAGATTTCTCCCCGACTGAGCTGTCTGGATGTTTCCTCAGAATAAAGCTGCCAGCTGGAGTCTCGTCTCCGAGCTGCCGCTGTTGCTTTGTGGGAAT
Organism: Atherinomorus stipes; assembly: GCA_023101725.1. NCBI lineage: Eukaryota > Metazoa > Chordata > Actinopteri > Atheriniformes > Atherinidae > Atherinomorus > Atherinomorus stipes. The sequence goes on along the minus strand of JALJCO010002938.1, from coordinate 107,816 downwards.
CAATCATCCTGAAATGGCGCAGAAGTCAGTTTGATTATGTAATTGTGTGCTTAGTTCTGGGGGGAAGATGATCCCGGCGTCTCCATCGCTGAGGAGGGAGGGAAGTCATGGCAAACAAAAGAGCACAAACAGTTTCAGGGAAATGTGAATTGTGACAATAAATTGGGGGAGTGAAGTAATTCTGATGGCTCTGTGTATGTTTGTAAAGTTCATATCTTCAAAAATCAATCAGCCAGAGCTGGAAATTACAGAGAACAAAGGAGGAGGGGGATGTAATGAGGCTGAGCTAAAAAAAAAATAAATAAATAAATTGGGAAAAACAAGATAATACGTTTATTCAATACTCCAAACAGAACAGGTTCATTAAGCCTGTTCACACCTTCATACTCAGTCACTAATTGTGAAGCATTATTGACTGGAGCACAGGAAGGATTTTAAATTCTGTTTACCATCACAAATACAAAGATTTGCTCCCAGCAGCTCCACACAATCGATACACAGTGATGGTGTTCACACGCTACCAAACAAACTTCTGAAAATATCAACTTCTTGTCCTTCATTGTGGAGTCAAACAGAAGTCCTATTCAGGTGAGTCAACATATCTCAGTCACATGATTTACCGGAGACATGAGCAGAATCACAATCATCAGGTTGTTCCAAATGTTGATCCTGGTCATCAACCAGCCTGAGAGAACACCTGTTACAGCTACCTGTGCATTTCCTGCTGCTGTCGTCTTTCTTGGAGGAGCTCATCAGTTTGCAGTTGAAGTTCTCCTCCCAGTACTCAGCAAACCACACATTTCTCCGGTTGTTCTCCAGAGTCCGCGACATGAAGTAGGCATCAAAACCTGAAAGACAAACACATTGGTCAGATACCATCACGCTGGAGGTCTCCTCATTCCTGGAGGTTTATATCTGCTCATCAGCTCCTCTTTCATCTGCGGGAAAGTTTTCAGGAAGAACTTTTCCCTGCTCACATCCAGGAAAATGAACCTCAACCATCTTCTCAGCGACAACATCATGTTAATGTTAAAGAGAAATCTCAGCAGCTCCTGTCAGTTTAAACGGCTCGTGTAACGCTGCCAACAACGAAAAGCCTCACATATGGTAATAAAATTCCTGGCAGGAAGAAAATCCTCAGAGATGAAAGGAAGCAGAGCTGAGGATTTCCAGAAATAGATCAGATCATGTAACCTTTGCAGGGAGCACAAAAGGACCGAGGTGTGTGGAAGGTGGTGTGTAGGATCATAATCACATAAGTCAATTATGAGATTAACATTAAATACAAAGATAAACAGATTTGAAAACAAGAAGCAGGTCAGAACCAGAACTCTGGTAGAAGACATTATAAAACACCTGCGGCATCATGCCACCATGATGTCAAACCACCACCTTAACACTGCTGACTACTTGTGTTCAGTTCACCTCCAACAAGAAACAAACTGGAACGTTTGAAGATGAAATCAGACTGGAAACACTGAGACTGCAGACAGCAGAGACCTGTTTAGTTTAGTTTAGTTTAGTTTATTATGGATCCCCATTAGTCTTTACCAGTGAAGACTATTCTTCCTGGGGTCCAGGAAGACCTGTACTACAAGGATGGATTTTCACTTATCACAGTAACTTCAGAGTTAACCCTGGATTTTTATCTATAACGTTTCTTTTCTTACTGGGTAAATCACCATGGTAACCCATGCTGAACGGCTAACCTGCACCAGACCAGGTTATAATCTTGACCATCCCCTCCTGACCAGTCAACTCTCTTGGAAAATGGGCTTAGGAGTAAAAAGTTTTTAGAGATACATGTTTCTTTTAGGGGCTGTTCACACGAGGACGATTGCGGATAAAAATGGCTAAATATTTAATCGGAAGTGCCTTTCATTCACACAGCAACAGCGTTACTCTGGGTTGAAGACGCAAAAATCTGAAGACTTCCAAGTTAGAATTCCTACAGACACGACGCTGTTGAGTTCTCGTCTGCATGGTCCAAAACGCTATGTGGACCTCTCCCCATCTCATTCGATGTATAATGTAGATAACTCCCCGGCGGATCTAAGGTGGATTTTACGCATGCGCGTGAACTTGGTGGAGTTCTATCACAGCACCACCTAACGGCCTGACATGCATATCCAATTGAATCCACACACTCTTGTGTCCTCGTATGCACGCAGATTTCTTCATGACGACACTCGTGTAAACACGGATAAAAAGATGAAGAAAAGATGCCACTTTTGCGTCTTCTCTTCTGATCGTGGCCATGTGAACGTAGTCTTAATGACATCCAAAACAAAAGGTAGAGATTTTTATTGGCTGAACTGTTATGTTTGTCCACTGATGGAGACATTCTGCAGGTGTAACACCAAAGTATGGTTTTGTTCTTGACTTTTTTCCAAGCCACGGTTGCATCTGAAATAATATTAATAATGACGATGCTCACAGATGGCAAATAAGCAGAAACATTAATTTATGGAAAAACAACTACTTGTGTCATCATGGTGAGGAATTAATATTCCAACCAAAACCCAGAGATGAGCTCAAAAGACGTGAATGGAAAACCTAAAGGAGAGGAAAGACACTGAGGAAGCCCTGCCCCAAACATCTGCACTGTAATAAAGTGAAACTGGGTGATCGAGGATGTCCGTTAATACTGTGCAATGAATTAATACGTGCAATCTCACGAACTTGCACATTAACAGAGTCGGCAGTTTTCTGACAGCTTTCTTTCTTGGCTGTCGCTGTGGCAACAGTGTTGCTTTTGACCTGGGTTATGTTTAAATTCTTCATATTGTGGAGAATAACTGTCTGCTCATCCGTGGTAAAGTAGGCTGCTCTGCAGAGTTTCTCCATGTACGATTGGTCAGACGCTGCAAAAATCCAACTGTGTAGAACAATCAGATGTTTAACCTACTTCAGGATCTAAACTGGCTGCACCTGTGGAGGTGGAGCTACTCCATCCATCCATGCATCCATCCATCCATCCATTGGACGAAGGAACAGTTTTCTTCGTCCAAAATGCAAATACTTTCAGTTTAACTGGAGTAATAGTGAGATGAAAGTGGTTTTGGGAGGAAAATGCTGTGTCCTGTGTTGCAGCCAATGAGCATTAAGCCGAGTATTCTGCGACAAATTTTAGTTTCCAAATCACAATTCCATTTCTGAACATATAAACCTAATCATGTACTTTTTACTCCTAACTGTGACAATTAGTGTGTTAAAATATAGAACAGATTGTGAAGACCAGATTTTACCTCTGAGATTTACATTAACATCCTTCTCATTGAGCAGAATTTCTATACAATTGTTAGCCTTGGTAACAAAAACTCAGCTGGTACACTCAGAAAATAAAGTACTCTATTGTACATTTAAGGCTATAAAAGATTGTCAATGGGGTACTCTGAACAGCGCAGCTTATACCTTACAAAGACCAGACAGACTCTAGAAGTAAGATACTAGTTTTTAGAAGGTACAAACTGCACCGGTGCCGGTGAAACGTCTTTTTTTGTGCCGAGTTTCATATTGGACCACTTTTTCTTGACTCATTGGCAAAAGAATTATGACGTTGCTATCGGATATGGGCTGTTATTAAATTTAATAACTAATAAAACAAAAAAAAACATATAAGCCAGGCCTAGATTGAGACTTTTATTAATATCTCAGCAGGCTGTTCAACACCGGTGAGGCTGACTGATCCTCCTCCGTGCAGCATTTTCATGCACGTCTCTGACTCCGGTTTTTAAGCTGCCAAACAGCAACTCTTTAATCTTTCTCACCTCACAAATGAGGAATTCTGTCTTGATCCCCCAAAGTTTCTTTTTTGGTAGAATCTCTCCTCTCCACGGTTCAACCTCACTGGGCGAAGCCTCATAATCATGCATGTTTAAGGACGTAACCGTGGGCGTGACATTTAAATGACGATGGATTTCAGCCATAATATTTATCAAGACTCTTTTGTTCGTACGACAAGATTGGATCATTTCTACAATCATTTGATAAATGAGGGCCAAAGTCTCCAAATCCAAAGAAATAATCAATTGTTTGATTTGACAAAAAGTCTGAATGAATTTCTTTTTGACTGTTTTATAACATCACAATCATCTTAAGAAGAAACAATCTCCCTGCTTGTCATGAGCCCAATCGTCCCACATCACCCTCGTTCCAGATTAACACCCCGAGTTGATGCCATCTCACATTAATCTTCGGAATTCCTGACAGGATGAAATGAGGACGTCAAACTCTTCAGCTGTGAGTCAGCAGAGCAGGAGGGTCACATGATCTTCTGAAAGGAGGTGATGGAGGTTACAAGGCAAATGTGAAAGATCAGGAGGAACTGGAAATGTAACTGGAAAGACCCCAGATAGAAATAGACAGATGAAGAGAGAGAGAGAGAGGACATGTGAAGATGACAGTCTACTCTGTCACAAGACTGAACCAGTGAGGCAGGACTTGAATGCAAACTCCACACCAAAATCATGAAATCTGTCTTTTCATAGACCAAAAGTTTGACCAACGCTTTAAAAAAAAAAAAAAAAACTGTCATTCTAATTTCAGTTATCAGAAATGTTTTTTCAATTTTAGTTTTTGTTTTTTCATTAGTTTTAGTTAACTATAACAACCTTGACTCTGTATAGGTAAACTCTAAACAAATGATAGATGTTTTGGCTGACTCCGTCATCCTTATCTTTGAGTGTATTTTCAGTTATTTCTTCATCATATTTTCTGCCAGTGCCCTCTGAAAACACAGTATACAGTATACCCCTGCAGTATACTGTAGCGGGAAGTAAAGTTAACAGAACACAATTGCGTAAACTCTAAAATATAAAACAGAAATCATAGACATAACCCAAAATGACGAGACTAGAAACAAAGACAGACTGCAACAGAACGTAAAGCCTGCAAATCAAGTCAGAACAAAGACAGTTGAGCCAGTATTCTGCTCCATGGAACTGAGACCACATCCACCCTCATACACCCAGAACGTAGACAACGTGTGTTCAAAATTGATAAAAACTAAACAGAGTATCTTTTTTCCCTTGTTTTCTTACTTGTCCTGCCCATGCATCATAGCAAGCAGAATGATGATCTGGCTGCCACGTTGTGCCGAACAAATTTGCTTTGCCAAGAGGAGTTTTGCATATATGAGGATTTTCTTGATATTTAAATATTATGCTTTAGTTTTTAGTTAGTTTGTTGCTAAATCTACGTATTAATGCTGGATGTGAAAAGAGGGATGAGGGCAAAAGAAAGGAGAGAGTAAAGTACCTCTAATATCTCAATTTTACAGTTGAAGCAAATGTTTATCAAACAAGGCCTTCTGTCCCTCCTGGTCAGAGTCCCGTATAAGCTTTTATCTGAACCATCATTTCTTTGTTCTTCCTGTCACTGGCAAATAAATAACAGGGGGGGTGGGGGGGGTGCTAAAACTGGGGCAGCCATGATGGTCGTCTCTCCAGATGCTCGTGTCTCTACGGCTGCAGAGGGACAGCTGAGCTACGACTGTCTAATTCCAGTTTTCTTTTTCAGAGTACATGAATAATGAGGACAGAACTGACAAAAACCACACACCAAACAGAGAGGAACACGTCTCAAATAATCTGAGATTAGAGGGAGAGAAGATTATTCAACATTTAGAGAATCTAAAACAATGAAAGACGCGTTTCCCCCCAATCTTGACAGGAAACTACTCCGAGGAATTCCTCCTTGCTGGCGCAGTATGCAGAGCACACATTTGGAAAAATGTAGGAGTTCAGCACGAACTGCATCTGGATGTGACCTCGGGGACGAGCTCGGAGTTTCATCTTCATTCGAAGGCGTCTGTGGCCGACTTCACGGAGCGTAAAATGTCAGGGTTTGTCTTCATGTCCTGAGGAGATGCTGCTGAGCTGCCGAGCAGAAAAACAACCACCCCCACCACTGCTTGATAAACATAAAGAGGAGAGGAGAGGGCTTTATGAATGTGCCTGAACTCCTCTTCCTCAGCTCCTCTTACTTCCTCGTCTCTGTCAGAGTCACTAAATGTTTCTATTCTTGGGACTTTGTGTCCTCGTCTTGTGTTGAAGGTTTTTTCCACGTTGTTTTATCAGCGCGGCTTCAGGGTCGTTTTAAAACGGTGTGAGAGCCTCAGGAATTACGGAGCAGCCGGTCAGGATCTCCATCATTTGTCAGGAGGAGCTGAAGCTGCCGCTCTGACCCGAGACTCATCAGAAAGTCATCTGCAGCTGCAGCTGCTGCAGGCGTCAGGTAATTATAGGACCATCATTATGGAGAAGGCCTGAAGAGCCGGGAGGAGTCGGATATCGATCCAACACCGAGCTCGTCTCGCAAACACACCGTCCATCTTCCTGTAACGACGCAGTTAATCGGTGTCCCTCTCTCACTTGTCTCTTAGCTCATCTCCACCTGCCAGGACGGACATTTCAGCTCCTCTGTGGGACGCAAAGAAAATAATTCATGACTTTGGTCTCAGTTGTTCTGAGAGGAAGCTGAACGCCTGAAAAAAAACTAACTAATTAAAGATGGAGACAAATGTTCAAACCAGACAACCCTCCTCTTTGTTCATAAAGGTCCTTCAGTTTTGGACTTTGAACCTCTTTGCGGACGTATTTCCCAAATCAGCTGATTGAATAACGATTTAATCGTAGGAGACTTGCAAATGTTTGAGCTCTGAGGCGGTTTGACAGCTTCACAAATGATTCAGAGAAACATCAAAATGTTATTTCAGGATTCAGAAGATGCAACAAACACAACCTGAACCTTGTGTTCTGTGATATGTCTGAAACGATGAAGCATCTCAGATGAAGCAAAAACAAAAAGACTGATCAGAGATCAAGACCACAACCAGGTTACTGGGCCCAGTCTGAGAGCCTGCCCAGAGGAAAGTAATTTTGGAAAGGAGATCTCATAAAGGTCTAATTTACTTCTCCTAGATTAATGTGAGATGTGCATGAGAGCTAAATGAGATTATGGCTTATTTCTCCTGTTTCTCAACCTTGTCTCCAGGTAGAAAGTTGCACAAAATCTCAACTGAGTCTCACTTTCAGTTCAAAAGGACATCTTAATCTTAATCTTAAAGTTTTGAGATCTTTTTGAGCTACTACAGAAACATTAGGGAGCTTAATTAACTCTACCTGACCTCCATTCTTATTTTTCTCCATTTTTATTAATAGATATATTTAAAAAAAATAATAGCACCTCCCTGAAGCGTTTGGAGGGGTGTAGAATGAAAGTACAGCTTAAATATAGATGGAGCCACATAAACATTTTCCGCGGCATCAAAATACGGATATGGCAACCTTTCTCCTGGATCGGTAAGCTAACTTGTTTGCTAATGTGAGCTGTCAGTTATAATGGATTAGATTTCTATAGCGCTTTTCAAGGCACTCAAAGTGCTTTATGGTAGATCCATTATTCTTCACTCCTCAGTCGTACTTGGTGATGGTAAACTACATATGTAGCCACAGCTAGCTAGCCTGGGGCAGACTGACAGAAGCGTGGCTGCCATTTCGCGCCTACGGCCCCTGCGACCACCACCGGAACCATTCACACACATTCATACACCAGCAGTGCCCCCACTGGAGGAAAGGAGGGTTAAGTGTCTTGCCAAAGGACACGACTCATGGCTGGGGAATCGGGATTCGAACTGCCGATCCTTCAATCATTGGCCGACCTGCTCTAACACCTGAGCCACAGTCGCCCTCCTCTGCATTACATGTTGGACCTGTTGCAGGCTGCTGGTCAGTGGTCGTATCAGCAGTGAGTCTGGCATCCCAGTGGCTGAAGTTGTTTTTCAGCAGTTGCAACTACAACCTAGACACACGTGATGCCACTGTTCTTTCCGTATTCCATATTCAACCTTTAAATCGTTGAATCATTCTTAAATTCAGTGGTTCACCAGTTGAACAGTTCATCAGTTTACAAGTTAAATTATTCTGGTTTCTCAGCTGATCAGTCCACCAGTTGAACAGTAGGTGTAAACCCAAAGCTCAGTTCAGTCTTCCGCTGGTTCTGATTGGTTCCAGTTCCTCTCAGCTTCCTGATGACATCTTCTCTCTTCTGTCTTCTCATCAAAAAGTAAGTTATAGAGAGCTGTGATTGGCTGCTTTATCTCCAGAGTTTTATTGCACCGACGGTCATGAGAAAGGCAGTTGAGAAGGTGTTGGTTAACCTTCGTCTCATCAACCTCTGCAACTGTCAGCTGTCGGCTCCAGGTCAGGGTTCGTTTCAGTCTTAGGTCAAGATGCTGTGACAGAAATGGTGAGCTGCAGCAGCCAATGATTTTTGTCTCCAGTTTATCTGTCTGTGTGAAACTCAACATCCTCTTTGTCAGAAATCATACAGAGAAGACCATGTGTTGAGAGAATGACAGCAACAGTATGTCTGATAATCTGCGAGCTGCTTTACAATCTCATGTCCTAGACATACACAGTTCTCAGCTGGTGGACAGAAACAAAAAGAAAAACAAAGAGAAATCATCTGGGGTTGAGGCTCAAACTGCTGTCAGGCTCCATAACCTGAGCTACCTCCCAGGACCGCTGCCTGGGGGCCACATTTTCATCCTTGTCAGTTTCATCCTCAATCAGATGCGCTTCCAGAACTGGAAACAAAAGAGGAAAGTCTTTTAATGTTTCATGGAGATAAGACTAATCCGTCTTTGGAGAAGAATGAGTCAGGAAGAGGAAGTTTTAACCCTCGACCTCATCCAGCAGTCGACGTCTCTTCCAAAATGTTCATCAAACGTAGAGGATTAGCTTCAGAAACAGCAGCTGACCCATTTATAAGTCAGAGCAGAATCCCGTAACCCACCTGCAGACCAAATCATCCTGACTGAGATGTTTCTGTGGCCAGATTTACTCTCCTTGCCTGATATAAAAGAAAAGAGAAAATCAGTCATTCACATCGATAGAAAACCAAACAAACTGCAACCCCAATTCCAAAAAGTAGTTCCAGGGTGATGTTTACCATAGTGTAGTGTCTCTTCTTATAATATCTCTCTGTAAACATGTGGGACATGAGGAGACCAGTTGGAGTTTTAGGAGAGGAATGTTGTCCCATTCTGGTCTGATGCAGGATTCCAGCTGCTCCTCAGTCCTGGATCTTCATTGCTGGATCTTTGCTTTCATGAAGCTCTAAGTGTTTTCTATGGTGACAGGTCTGGACTGCAGGCAGACCAGTTTAGCTCCAGGACTCTTCTCCTGTTTCCAGCCATGCTGTTGTGATGTATGCAGTTTGTGGTTCAGCATTGACTTGCTGAAATCTGCACGGTCTTCTCTGAAAGAGACGTCTGGATGGGAGCAGATGTTGCTCTCAAACCACCATGAACTTTTCAGCATTGATGGAGATTCACAGATGTGGACACTAATGCGACCCCATTCCATCAGAGATACAGGATTTTAACCGTCCACCGATAACAAGCTGGATACTCCTTCTCTTAAGTCCATACTTTCCTAAAAGAATTTCACATTTTCATCCATGTAACCACAGAACAGTTTCCCACTTTGCCTCAGACCATCTAAATGAGGTCAGACCTCTGTGAGAGGTCTGACTTTTTTTTGTTCAAAACAAAACAACAGATAAGGGTTAAGTCTTGGAGGTGTTGACGTTTGCAGCGTGGACTTTTTACATTGCAAAAGATCCTCGAAAGCTAGACATCATGCTGCAATCCAAAGAAATTCAGGAAAAAATCATTCGGTAATTGAGATCCATCAGTCTGGAAAAGGTTCCAAAGCCATTTCTAAAGCTTTGGGACTCCAACCACAGTGAGAGCCATTATCCACAAATGGTGAAAATTTTTTTTTTTTTTTTTTTTTTTTTTTTTTTTTTTTTTTTTTTTTTTTTTTTTTTTTTTTTTTTTTTCTTTTTTTTTTTTTTTTTTTTTTTTTTTTTTTTTTTTTTTTCTTTTTTTTTTTTTTTTCCTTTTTTTTTTTTTTCTTTTTTTTTTTTTTTTTTCTTCTTCTTTTTTTTCTTTTTTTTTTTTTTTCCTCTTCCCTCTCTTTCTCTCTTTTTTTTTTTCTCTTTTTTTTTTTTTTTTTTTTTTTTTTTTTTTTTTTTCTCCCCTCCCCCTTTTTCCCCTTTTTTTTTTTTCTTCCCCCCCCCCCTCCTCCCCCCTCTTCCCTCCCCTTCCCTTCTTTTCTTTTTCTTTCTCTCCTCCTTCTTTTTCCTCCCTCTTCCCTTTCCCTTCTTTTCCTCCCCCTTCTTTCCTCCCCCCTTTTTTTCCCCCCCCCCCCCCCTCCCCCCCCCTCTCCCCCCCCCCCCCCCCCCCCCCCCCCCCCACATGGAACAGTGGTGAACCTTCCCAGGAGTGGCCAGCCGACCAAAATTACCCCAAGAGCACAGTGACGACTCATCCAAGAAGTCACAAAAGGCCCCAGAACTACAAAGAACTGCAGGCCTCACTTGCCTCAGTTAAGGTCAGTGTTCATGACTCCACCATAAGAAAGATACTGGACAAAAATGGCCTGCATGGCAGAGTTCCAAGACCAAAACCACTGCTGAGCAAAAAGAACATAAAGGCTCGTCTCAGTTTAGCCAGAAAGCATCTTGATGATCCCCAAGACTTTTGGGAAAATACTCTGTGGACTGACGAGACAAAAGTTTAACTTTTTGCAAGGTGTAGGTCCCATTACATCTGGCGTAAAAGTAACATGGCATTTCAGAAAAGATCATACCAAACATCATACCAAAAGTAAAATATGGTGGTGGTAGTGTGATGGTCTGGTGCTGTTTTGCTGCTTCAGGACCTGGAAGACTTGCTGTGGTAAATGGAACCATGAATTCTGATGTGTACCAAAAAATGCTGAAGGAGAATGTCCGGCCATCTGTTGGTGACATCAAGCTGAAGGGGCCTTGGGTTCTGCAGCAGGACAATGATCCAAAACACACCAGCAAGTCCACCTCTGAATGGCTTAAGAAAAACAAAATGAAGACTTTGGAGTGGCCAGGTCAAAGTCCTGACATTAATCTGATTGAGATGATGTGGCATGACTTTAAAAAGGCGGTTCATGCTGGAAAACCCTCCTATGTGGCTGAATTACAACAATTCTGCAAAGATGAGTGGAACAAAATTCCTCCACAGCGCTGTAGAAGACTCACTGCCAGTTATCGCAAATGTTTGATTGCAGTTGTTGCTACTAAGGGTGGAACAACCAGTTATTAGGTTTAGGGGGCAATCACTTTTTCACACAGGACCATGTAGGTTTGGATTGTGAGTAATTGTGGTAGTTGATGAACATGGGGTCCATACTGAGGAGGCAACTCTTTAAAGATGCCTGAATTAACAACATTGCAGGAACATGGGAGGAAGAACTGAAGAAGGTCATGCTGAGATGGTGGGTGGAGGCGTTGAAGGAGGGGGAGGAGTAAAGTGACAACAAGAGGAGGAAGAAAGAAAAGGACAAAGGGGGAGAGGAGGAGACAAAACGTTGTTGTGGAGGAGAGGGGATGTTTATCCTGATCAGTGTCAGCGGCTCAGCGGCGCCTCCTCACATCTCCTCGCTGTTTGTCAGATTAGTGTTCAGTCTCTCCAAAGCTTCCAGAATCCTCTGTGACGGGCTGCCAGAGAGCATCCCACCGAGTCAGAGGAGCTGCAGCACAACCAGGACCATCAGTAGATCACTTCCTGGGGGGGGGGGGGGGGGGGGGGGGGTTACAGAACCTGAACCCATCTGAAAATGGGAAGATTTTAAAGCGTCCGCATCGCGACATAAAACCTCCTCTGTTCTCAGATCAGCACAGTAAAATGATCAGCTCAATTAGAATCAATCAGGATCTGATTGCATGATCATGTTGATGTGGAAACACAACACTGATCTGGGTTCAGTCTGGGAAACACAGCCCAAGTCCTAAACTCTGTCTAAGATCTGGGTCAAAGATCAAGACTCTGGGTTTATCCTCGTCCTAACCAGACAATCTGTTCCAGTCTGATTGCACAGTCTGGTCCAGTAAGTCCAGTCCAGTCCAGGTCAGATGGATCCTGCTATTCTAGATCACTTAGGGCCAGATCTATCAAAGGTTTGCATGTATAAAAACGTGAATTATCTCATTGCACATGCAAAAAAATGTACAAACTGATCTATCGACAGCGTTCTTAAAGGGTTCGGTCTTTCAAATGTGCTAAATAGCGCCTCTTACCCATTTTGCACTTCTGTTGCTATGAATATGCAATATGGGGCGTTTACACGCAATTGTGCGTGTGATGGGAGGAGGAAATGTAAATATATTAATTTAGAACTCACAAAGTGATTTATCAACCGTGAGATGCATTGCATGGCTGTATTTTTGCATCTATTTTAGTACGTCTGAAAATCAGGTGCAAATTGCAGCATTGCACAGAAAAGTCTGCAGCATCTGAGGAACACAGTCCTGGAAACGCACACATATGTTTTTATGAGCAGTGAGGGCAGCGTATTTAGTTCTTATTGTTGATTTCAATAAAAATCACCGCAGAAAACCCCACTATTTAACACGGGTGTAAAATATTCAGGACAAATGAAACGGAAAGTTTGCAGCTTCTGTGGAGATTGCATGGGCAAATTGCTACATGCAAATTTGGATCTTAATAAATCCAGCCTTCAGTCTGAAGAATGTATCAGAAGTTCTGACCAGCTGTTTTCTGACTGAATCTGGACCCAGATAGATTTTAAATGTTTAAATGAAGGATTTCTGCACACAGTTGCAGAACCGGAACCAAAAAGGATCACAAGCACACACATACACATGCTCATACTAGGGTCCAGCTCTCCGGAGCTCCAGGATCTAAAGGCTCTACTTGGTAAATGGAAGGATTTGTGCTCATCTGCTGCTGGTTCTCATCCAGATTTCTGAAGAACACTACAGTGTCGGTGACGAAACAACTTTCCGTTCTGATGATGAGAAGATGTTCTTGTCTTGGTTCCGATGATGAAACAACATTCTGGTTCTGATGATGAGAGGATGTTCTGGTTCCAAATATGAAATAAGGTTTGGCTTCAGGCGTTCTGATCCTCCCTCTGTCTTGGATTCTGAGGTATCATCTGTGAATCTGGATGAGTTCCTGCTGAAGCAGAGTCAGACCGATCACGTGACCTGACTTCTGATCCACACACTTGCGGCAGGGACGGTGGCAGTAGCTCGACACAAACCAGAACAGACTCCGACTGCAGATTCAGCCGAGCGTGACGACTAATCTGGATGAAGTCTGGAAACACTCAGCTGGTGTTTCCCTCTCGTTTGACCTGTTTTGTGTTTCAGCCCAGAAATAAACCTCCTGCTATCTACCAGCAAACAGACACCTGGATGAGTGTGCGGTCCAACCCGGAGCGGGGTCTGTGAGTCATGATGCATTCAGGTGCTTCTCAGAATAACAGAGACTGTGAAACTCTGAGCTTCTGTGAGCAGGAGGACATCGTCTTGGCGGATGCTGATCATGTTTTAAACATAGAGTCAGATTAAAAGCACATCCTCGTATCTCCAGCGTACACATGGGTGCCGTGAACCAGCAGCTAAGTGCTTCAAACAAAAGGCTGGAGAGGATGAGGAGCTGGTGTGTAGGCAGGCTTCTCTCCTCACTTCATTTCTTCTGCTGCATGCAGAGCTGTTGCATCCGGACCAAGCAGGAACAGAACTGATGGAGACAACAGATCCATGCACAAGCTAATCAATGATAAAAACAAATAAAGTCAAAGGAAAAAAACACAATGAGAATACATGTTGAGGGTTTTTTTTTTTCTAATTCAGTGTCTGGTTTATTTCAGCCCACAGATTCAACCTCAAAGCATCAAGATTCCCACTTCCTGGTTTCCCTCACTCTAATTTAGCTTCATGGTTTACTTCAGACCTCATCAGAAAATGAGAAAAGATGACACGAAGCTGAGGATGGGTGAAGGCAATAAACAAAAAAGGAATATCAGTTTGATACAGATGGAAATCACTGATGGAAAAATAAAGATGTTCAGACTGAAGATGATTTTTTTTTTTCACTTCCCACAAATAGAGGTTGGTGGTGGTTGTAATCTCAAACTTGACCACTAGATGTCAGTAACTATTCACACGTCATGAAGTCCACCTTTTAGTACCACCTTTGACCCGTTTCCCTTCAGAACTGGTTCATTCTTGGTATCATAGATTCAACAAGGTGTTGGAAACATTCCTAAGAGGTTTTTGCTCCATATTGATATGATAGCATCACACAGTTGCTGCAGATCCATGATGAGAATTTACCGTTCCACCACATCCCAAAGCTGCTCTGTTGGATTCAGATCTGGTGACTGTGGAGGCCATTGGAGTACAGTGGAGATGTCATGTTGGAGATGATGTGAGCTTTTTGACATGGTGCATTATCCTGCTGGAAGTAGTCATCAGAAGATGCTACACCGTGGTCATAAAGGGATGGACATGGTCAGCAACAATACTCAGGTTGGCTGTACCATGCCACGCTGGTACTAAGGGACCCAAAGTATGTCAAGAAAATATCCTCCACACCATTACTCCAGCAGCATTGATCCAAGGATGGATGGATGGATCCATGTTTGTCTACCATCTGAATGTGGAGCTGAAATCGAGACTCATCAGACCAGCAACGTTTCTCCATCTTCTATTGTCCAATGTTGGTGAGTCTGTGTGAATTGTAGCCTCAATTTCCTGTTCTTAGCTGACAGGAATGACGCCCAGTGTGGTCTTCTGCTGCTGAAGCCCATCTGCTTCAAGGTTGGACATGTTGTGTGTTCAGAGATGATATTCTGCATATCTTGGTTTGACTTTCTATTGCCCTCTATCATCTCCAACCAGTCCAAGTACCCCCGCCTGCGGCTTGCAGGAGTCGGATACTAGGCGGCGTTGGACATCCGATGGGCGTGGACAGTTAGTGAGGTTAGGGTTAGAGCTTAGGGATAGGGGGAAGTTATAATAGACGGCCTAAAACTGTAATGTAGGCAGATTCGGACTTCCGACCCTGCCTAATGTCCGACTCCGCCTTGTCTTTCAAGCCGCAGGCGGGACCTTCTCAACCAGTCTGCCTATTCTCCAGACAATTGCTACTCACTGGATCTTCTCTCTTCTTCAGACCATTCTCTGTAAACCCTAGAGATGTTTGTGAGTGAAATTTACCAGTAAATACTCAGACCAACAACGATGCCTCATTCAGTCGCTTGAATTGGGGGAGTGGGTGGCTTAGTGGTAGAGTCGTGGGCTTTGGCGCGGAGGACCCGGGTTCGAGTCCCCGACACGACTCCTAGGTTAAACACTGTGGATCCCTGAGCAAGATCCTTAACCCTCCAAATGCTCCCCGGGCGCTTTAAGTAGCAGCCCTCTGCTCTCTGATACTCAGTACAGAGATGGGTGAAATGCAGAGCCCTAATTTCCCCTCGGGGATCATACAAGTATAACAAAATCTTCTTTCCTCCTCATATTGATGCTCAATTTGAACTTCAGCATGTTACTTTGACCATGTCTACATGACTGTGGAGATCTCAAATAAAGAGCAGGGCTGTGGTGTGGTGGTTAGAACCGCAGCCTCACAGTAAGAAGGTTTGCTAGCTCGAGCCATGGCTGGGGAGGGGGTATATACAGAAGTTCATAAGCTGAAATTAATACCTTTTAAGACCTTTTTAATACCTTCCTAACATTTTTTAATACCAACACATCAACCACGCTTTCGGACTTCAGTTATAGACATAATAACTAATAATTACAAAGGTCACAGCGGTGCACAGACTTGCTTACGACACTAGCAGAAAAAGAGACGAATCCTCACAAATGGAAAAAAAATTTCACCCAAATAGAAAAAGAAATAAATATGCTCACAGTGGCTTAATATAAGTTTTTAAAGTGTCTATTTTCTGGAACGGCAAACACGTGAGTTTGGATCATGACTATCCCCCTCTGATCTTAAAAAAATGCAGACGTGCGCAAGATCCTGAAAGAGCAGCAGATCCCTTTTCAGACCCTCTTTCCAGCTCGGCTAAGGGTGAGGTATGATGATGAAACGAAGATTTACAACACGGTGATGGAGGCCACTGAGGACATGTCCAGTAGAGGCTATGCTGTGAAGGTCGTTAAATCACCAGAAACCGTCCTGGATCAACTGAAACAGCTGACCTGGAGCAGGGTGGGGCAAGGACCAAGGAGAGGTGCAGTGAACAAGAAAGGGAATCCTGCTGCCATATACAAAGAAAAACTCAGAGCCTTCAAGAGGACATCACCTCCACACTCGGGAAATTGAGGTTTATCCACTATGTCTCTTCTAATTAAGACTTGCATTTGGCTTATGGTGCACAAATAAGTAAATAAGCAAGGTTTCTGGTGGGTTCTGCTTTTTACAGTGAGGCCTTAGCCATTAAGGGCCTCCTTCATAAACAGATGAGGAAGCCGCCTTTAAAGGCGAAACAGGGTCCACTCTTGAGACCCCTGGGCCCTGCCCTGGAAGTTGGGACTTAAGTTTGAGTTTTGTTTGCTTTTGATGTTTACTTTTCCATATGTTCTTTGTTCAGTGTTAGCAGGGGTGAGTGGGGAGCCCATTAAACTGTGTCTAATTAAGGATCACAATTTCTATGAATAGCAGGTTAATAAAACTGGTGTCAAACAACATAAATGGTTTACATAGTCCAGTAAAAAGATGGAAGGCCTTATCTAAATTTAATAGAGACAAAGCCCAAATTGTTTTATTACAGGAAACACATTTAACTGATGACGAACACGCTAAGTTGAACAAATTGGGTTTTAAACATGCTTTTTATTCTTCCCACAATTCTGGAAGGCGAAGGGGGGGTGGCAATTTTGTTATCCGGAACTCTTAATTATGAACATATATCGGAATACAAGAATAAAGAGGGTAGATATGTGATGATAACGGGCAAGATTGATGGTACAGTGATCACCCTCCTGAGTGTGTATTTACCCCCTGGCAGGGATTGGTCTGTATATAAACAAATTTTAGAAATAGCAATAACAAAGAGTCAGGGAATTCTTTTATGTGGTGGTGATTTTAACGTTACATTAAACACTAAGTTGGATTCTTCTAGTGGGAAGGGAGATGTACGAAACATTGGAAAAAGAATGATGCACCTCATGGGTGAATTTGGATTAGCTGATGTATGGAGACACTGTCATCCAATTGAAAGAGAATATACCCACTTTTCGTATCCACACAATGTATATTCTAGGTTGGACTATGTTCTTACTTTCAAAAATGATCTATTTATGCTCAAAAGCTGTGAAATAGGTCCCTGTACTATCTCTGATCATAACCCAGTCTATGCTGATATATCTCTGAACAGGAAAAATAGATCTACCTTATGGAGGTTGAACACAAATATTTTGAATTATCCCAATATTATAGAGAGTCTAAAAAAGGAAATAGAAATTTATTTAGAAATAAATGATAATGAAGAGGTGTCACCAGGAATAGTATGGGACACATTGAAGGCTGTGATCAGAGGAAAAATAATTAGTATTTCCTCCCACCTAAAGAAAGAAAATCTGCAAAAACTTAAATACTTAGAAGATAGATTATTAGATTTGCAACACCAACATTCTGTGACATTGAATGATGATATTAAATCTGATATTATAAAACTGAAAAAAAGAATTAGATGACCTACACACGATTGACATACAGAAAAAAAAAAGATTTTTGCCAAGCAACAACACTGTGAAGTAGGGGGAAAATCACTAAAACTTCTTTCTTATAGACTTAGAAAGCAACAGGCGGACAGGACTATACACAAAATAAAGAACCCTTTAAATGGTCAAATAGAAACTGAACAGGGCAGAATTCAACAATGTTTTCAGAATTACTACAGACAACTTTATTCGCAACCCCATGTAGATAATGACCAGGATATCGATACTTTCTTGTCGGAATTAGAATTACCAACAGTGACTGAGGAACAAAATAAAATGTTATTATCCTTAATAACCAAAGAAGAAATTCTCTCAGCAATTAAAAGATTAAAGGGAGGGAAAATGGCTGGGGCAGATGGATTTGGCCCAGAATGGTACAAAAAGATGCAGGATTGTTTGATCCCCTCTCTACAGAAAACATTTAATTGGGTAATGGAGAAGAAAATTGTACCTCCCTCATGGAGGGAAGCAATAATCTCTACAATTCCAAAGGAAGGAAAAGACAACCTAGAATGTAATAACTATCGCCCAATTAGTGTATTAAATACCGATTATAAGTTGTTCACCTCCATCATCTCAAAGAGACTTGAAGTAATTTTACCTGGACTAATACATAATGATCAAACAGGCTTCATCAAACAACGCCAAACTCAGGACAATATCAGGAAAGTTTTGCACATAATGAGGCAGATAAACGAACAAAAGATAGAGACTTTAGTGTTAAGTCTAGATGCCGAAAAGGCATTTGATTCGGTGAGGTGGTCCTTTCTGTATCAGGTACTTGGAAGATTTGGTTTTGATAAAGGTATAGTTGACACTATTTCAGGGTTGTATAATAAACCAACAGCCAAGATCAAAATGAATGGAGATCTTACTGAATCAATTACACTTGAGCGCGGGACACGACAGGGTTGCTGCTTATCGCCACTCCTCTTCACCCTGTTTATAGAACCATTAAGCCAGTGGATCAGGCAGAGACAGGATATAACTGGAGTAATAACACCAGGAGGGGAACAAAAATTGGCACTTTTTGCGGATGATCTACTTTTAACCATATCTCGACCTACACAGGTCCTCCCCAAAATAATGATAATACTAAAAGAGTATGGTTTGCTCTCAGGATACAAGGTTAATGTCAATAAAACACAGGTATTAACCCTAAACTATGATCCTCCGGCTGAAATCAAAGACCATTATAAATTTGATTGGAACGCAGACAGTGTAAGATACCTGGGGGTGGTAATACATGGTGATCCCACGAAAATGTTTGAGGCCAATTATGACCCCCTGAATATAGCCATTAAATCAGACATACAGAGATGGAATGCCATACCTTTTTTTTGACCTATACTCTAGGATTGAGTCGATTAGATTAAAAATCCTTCCCCGAATGTTGTATTTGTTTCAATCTCTGCCAGTTCCCATACCCTCAAAACAATTTGAAGAATGGGATAAAATGATGTCAAAATATATTTGGAAAGGGAAAAAAGCCAGAGTCAAATACAAAACCTTACAATTAAAGAAAGAAAAAGGGGGCTATGGACTCCCCTGTTTCAGAGAATATTATTGTGCAGCCCAGCTGAGACCACTGATATGTCTGTGCTCTCCGGATTATACTGCTGGATGGAAAGATGTGGAAGGGACAGCTATCAAAACAATACCAGTAAAAGCTATAATTGCAGACTCAAAATTACAGAATAAGATTAATTTGACAGATGAAACTATATCACAAGTAATGATATCTGCCTGGAATGAAGCAACTAAAATTTGTGATTTGGGAAATACCTCTAAAGTGTTAAGATGGTGTGCCTATGACTCCGATTTTACTCCGAATCGACATGATGATAGATTCAAGACTTGGATTTCAAAAGGCCTAACCAGTTACTATTCGTTTCTCCACAAGGGAGCATTTCAAAGCTTTGAGACCTTGAAAAGAAAACATCATTTATGCCCAGAAGATTTCTACAGATATCTACAGGTCAGACACTACTTTAATCAGGATGTAAAAGTACATCTAAACAACCTAGGATTGGTGGAAACATTTATATCATTAATTGAATCTAGAGCAGTCAATAAACCTATTTCCAGACTATACAACGCCATCCTGGGGTGTAAGAAAGACAGCACTGTTTATGTTAAAATGAAGTGGGAAAAGGAGGGTAACTTGACAATTCCTGAAGAAACTTGGGACCACATCTGTAAGATCCAGTGGTCGACAACAACATCAAGGGTCTGGCGTGAATTCTGCTGGAAAAGCATAATAAGATTTTTCATAACCCCTGTCCAGAAAAAATATCAGGGAACTGGGGACACCTGTTGGAGATGTGGGGAAGATGGTGCCAATCATTTTCACATTTTCTGGGACTGTCGGGTTATCCAGCAATATTGGCTCCGAGTCAGTGAACACATACAAAATGTTTTTTCATCTGTTTTCCCTTTAAACTTTGAAAACATATTTTTCTGTAACATTCAGGTGGATAACTTGAACTGTCATGACAAAAAACTTTTGTACATTTTACTGGCTGCTAGTAAAAAGGCTCTCACGAGGAGATGGCTCAAACCTGAACCGCCAACAACTAAAGACTGGATTAATGTAGTGAAAGAAATTTACACACTGGAAAAACTGTCTTTTTCAGTCAAAATGCAAAAGGATACTTTTTACAAAATATGGTCAAAATGGACAGAATATGTTAAACCTGTTAGGTCTGACTTTTTGTAAAACCGCTGTTTATGTAAATTGGTGCAGTGATGTGAATATAATTGTCAGTGACATGATTGTACCCTGCCCCCCCCTCCCCCATCCAAGTTCCTGTGTGTTTTGTTTCTGTTTGAAAGAAAGAAAAAAAAGAAAGAAAGCAAAAGCAAGAGCAATGTAATATGATTACGCCACTGTAATATAACGTGTGCTTTCTCAATAAAGTTTTAATTAAAAAAAAGTGTCTATTTTCTGTTAATGCTCCTTCAGCACCCCCCCTTAATTTTTTTAATTTTAATATTAAAACTCATTGAAATTTCCTTTTTGTGAAATTTGTTTTAAAAATAAAAAAAATTAGCATCTTCTTCAGATGATGCTATTTGCATACAATGGCTTTTACTACCTTCTACTCTGATTTCCTGCAGGTGAAAAATTTTGGAGGTTCAGCTGAACACATGTTCATGTGTTCATGTACACCTACACCATATTTTGTTTATTTTGTACATACAGATAGTTTGTATGTTCCAGCTACGTCCGGACAGTGTGAAAGTGTGTTCTCCAAAGCTGGAGAGGTATTAGAAAATGAACAGACTGACTTAGTTTCAATTAAAAATGTTTGAACCCCCCAAAATGCACCCAAATAAGGTGTAAAATAGGTAAATAAAACTGAAGGAGTTTACATCAAAAATAAAGTCAAAAACCTTTTAACTTTGTCTCACCACTGTCAAACAAAGTGACTTGTGATACAACTACACATTTTATATACAGATTTCACTAATGACTGTTATTTGTATTTTCATTACTAAATCAATACGTGAACATTTTAATAAATTGTCTATCAGTACTTTTTTGCTGTGAATATAATTATGAAATAATTTGTGAGCAATTCTCCCTTTCTCTGTTACTGCTGTGATGGAACAGATTACTGTCATTCTGAGCAGGTTTATTACACCTGTTATTAGTTACTGGATGTTTTCTTTCCTGAATGAAAACACTGACTTTTACAGAACCCAGAACAAAGTTATTTTGTGGGTGTGAGGAAGAGTACAGACCGCTTTTCCAGCGCTTTAATTGTGTGGCTGGTCTTTTCCTACACACAAAGGACTTTGCTACATCTGAATCGGGGAACATGTGAAATAGCTCCGATCCACTCAGTGGGTATTTAAAACCTCGGCACACAACGTTTGAGTTGCGCAGTTTTCTGCCTGACGTCTGCATTCACAGTGCTGGTCGGCCTACCTGTTAGTGGAGGAGCGGTGGAGGTTTGTGGAGGAGTGATGCTAGCCGTCACGCTACGTGTCCCTGGATTCCTACTTGGTGGGCGTGTTTAGATCCAATGTGGGACTTCATAGTGTTCACTCCCATGGTGATATTAATTTTATACTTGCAGACTTGACAATACGCCGCCGACTATCACCAACCACTGGCCTGAGCCTTTGCATCGTAGTTACTCCAACCAAACGTCCGAAAAATGACACTTCCCCATCTTAGCAGCAAGTCTGTCGCATATTCAACCAGTTTGTAGCTAAAGGGTCAGCTGCTTTTTCTTTTTTAAAAATCTTTATTTCGCCTTGTTTTAACAGCAGTGTAAGTCGATGGCGTCATATCGTTGATCTCCCGAGATCCCGCTCGTACATTAATTAAACTAAATGCAAGTGATTTTTAGGATTGGTCTACACACTTAGGACAAAAAAATATCAGTTTGATGGTGATTCAAAAATTTAATCCCTCACCAGAAACATTTACTACTTTTTAATACTTTTTAATGGCCTTGATTTTTGCCAGTTTCATTTACTACCTTTTCATACTTTTTACAACCCCGTGGACCCCCTGTGAGTGGAGTTTGGATGTTCTTCCCGTGTATGTGTGGGTTCTCTCCGGGTACTCCGGCTTCCTCCCACCGTCCAAAGACATGCATGTTAGGTTAATTGATCACTCTAAATTGCCCCTAGGAATGAATGTGAGCGTGAATGGTTGTCTGTCTCTCTGTGTTGGCCCTGCGACAGACTGGCGACCTGTCCAGGGTGTACCCCGCCACTCGCCTGATAATAGCTGGGATCGGCTCCAGCAACCCCCGCGACCCTGAACTGGATAAGCGGTACAGAACATGACTGACTGAATGAATGAATAAAATAGATTGTGCATACTGTGTATTAATAGTTTGCGGGTAATCTAGTAAGATTGCTCGCACAATCAGTAATGGCTGACAATACTTGCGGTGGACATTAGTGTGGGTGTCAGAGTTTGGAACATTTGTATACATAGTTGCTGCTGCATGTCAGGAGCGTGGAGTGGCCGAAGCGTTCGATACTGGAGGCTTCTGTTAGGAGGACTACGCAGCACTTGGACTGAAAGGCCAATCTGCCGGTCACAGCGAATTTTCTGTCCAAATGTTTGTCACTGTGGAACAGGGAGGAAACATAATGAAGACGCCAGCAGTTGCGGACAATGTCAAACAGATGCTCATTAAAACAACTCGCCATTGTGTTTGCCTCTGACCTGTTCATGCCTTTCTATGCATGAGCACCTCTAGTGTTCACGTCAATATTGCATCACGAGCATGCACCACATGACATTGCGTCAATGCGTGCAACCTACATGTCTTAGGTACATTGGGAGCATGTGGGCGCCATGATGCGTTCAAGGATGCGTTGCCAGCAACAACTATATTCCAGCTCAAACAGGCGCAAACAGCAGTATCTAAATGAGGATTTAACATGCGCTATTGCTTTGCCATGGAAAGTCAAAGAGCATGTCATAAGCGTATAATGAAAATTAACCCAACAGAGATATTAGTGGGAGAGGCAAAGAAAATATATAATATAAAGTTATGACAGGTATCCCTGCAGTGGACAGGGATAAGGAGTTGTTGTTGGAACAAATAAATCTGTCTGCAGTCTTTAAGATGGTCTGACATCTATTACGCACCAGATGCTGCTCTGTGACTCAATGCCAGCAGCTGCAGGGTGCAGCAGTCGGGTTTGGAGTGGAGAAGTGCACTGAGTGGACCCAATTAAAAATGTGACATTCGCAAAATAAGGGATAGTAAAAAGACATTGTTATTTGCAGCTTTAACCACCATTATGGTACAGTTGTTGCAAATGCTCCTTTGTGAAGAGTAAATCTGTGCTAATTAATGTTTGCTGTGTTGATTGTTATTGAATTAAAGAATGAAAACTGCAGGTGTTGTCCTTGCCGCTCATGAGAAATAATTTTGCATCAGTGCTGCCTGTCTGCAGTCCTGCAGCATTAATCAAGAAGCTGCAGTCGTTTGCGCGTAAAGCTGTGCCGTTAATATCAAACATGGTAAATACAGGCATAGAAACAGCCACCGCAGTCCATTTCACGTTCAGTAAATCACATTGCATTTGCAAAACTGATTCATTTGCATATCCTCCTCCCAAAAATGTATATGTTTTCGCAGAAGCGCCCATTTTCATCAAAGACAGACACGTTTCATGGATGCAGATGCTATTTTGCCTGTTTAGGTGCAATCCTTGTTGCACCTGCTTGTAAATCAGCTGCAGCAAGTTTTTGCATGTGCAGATGAGTTTGCACTCGTTTCAATAGACACAAACCTTCCAAATCAGGGTCTAGATGTGTTGAGTTGCTGCCATGGCTGATTGGCTGATTATATATTTGTGTTAACCAGCAGTTCAACAGGTGGACCTGATGAGTTGGACGGGAGGTTTAAAGTCTCATTTTCAGCAGAATCGTGCTGTTATTCTGTGAAGTGTACACAAATGAGCACACAGAGGAGTTCAGTGGTTTGAATTTGAAAGCAACCGCAACCAGTTAAAGAACAACTCCTTGGTAGAAATAATTCTTCCTCCAAGACCAGTCCGAGCAACAGGGCATGTGGGCCACAGGAACGATCCCCCCATCAATTACTCTCCTCTTCTGTCTTTGCCCCTTCATCTTCTCTTCCTTTGGTTTGTCACTTTCAATTTTTCCTTCATATTCTCTCCCCTCCAGCCAGCAGATACTCCTCCAGTGTTTGGACGGGCTCCAATATAGTATCTTTTGTGAGGTCTGAAAACAATAAATAAAAGAAGCTGACCTCCTCAGATCAGCATGGAAACCACAATTTACACGGAAGATTTGAAATGAGCCCCTGATTTATTTATAATCAGACGCAGCCTCTCTGTTTTCCAGCATGTGTGAAGCTAAATTTGCAAACCAAGAGGACGTGAGCAGAAAACTTATGTCCATATGTTTTTCCTCTCGTATCTCTCACAGATGTTACATATGGAAGATGACTCCATGATTGTTTCCAGCAGAGCAGAAGGTGGAGTTGTAATAAGATGGCAGCTTTAAAAAGTTCAGCCCAAATATCAGGAAAGATCCACAAATCATCCATCACACAGACAGTATCACAGCCGTTTCCACGGCTACAGCTCCTCCAGGTCTAAAGTTTCCAAACTCTGAGATAAAGTTTATGTGAAAGATTCATCTGAGAAAACTGAATCCAAACTTCTAAATATGAACAAATAAAGCTCCGGATTTCAGCGTTTCTGCATCCAGTGGAAATAAAGGAGAAAAAATCGATTTGAGAAATGAGAAATTCTTCATATTTACAAACATCGTAGGACACAACGCAGCTGTGGATCTGTCAGCACATTTGGTTGAGTTGACGTTCGCCGGCTGCGATACCACTCATCTTCATCTGAACGCTGCCATCAGCTTCAAACACGGCGTCAGCACAGTTGGTTCTTCTGATCAGGAGTTTGTCACTCGTTACGTTGGCAGGATGTTGGTGAGAGGGAAACAAATCACCGGGAGGAGTGACTTCATTTTTCCCCTCCAGTTTGTCTGTCTGATATAACTTTACAGCAGCTAGTTCACTCAGTGAACCAGAACAACTACAACTCCTAAAAAGTTGGGACGCTGTATAAAATTTCAGTGAAGTCTCATCAACCCATATTTTATCCCCAATAGGACAAAAACAACTTATCAGATTTGAAGATGAGACATTTTCCAATTTAGTGGAAAACATGAGGTTATTTTGAATCTGATGGCAGCAACACATCTGTACAAGGTTAGAACAGGGGCGACAAAAAGCTGAAAAATGAAACAAAATCAAAAACAACTGGAGGATCATGTGACAACTTATTAAATTAATGGGCTCTACACACAACTTCACTACTTCCTGAACTTAGTAGAGCTCCTTTGTCTTATGTCTTTCATAACTGGACAAACTGATTAATCCAGGTTTGTCTGGCCATTGTCGTCATGGTTACTGAGGTCAGACACACCTGGATTAATTAATCTCTATTATGCAGGAGTTGCGCACTTTGGCACGATACCAACGGCTTCAGAGCTCGTGCTGCCAGGTGATCCTGTGCTGAAATCCAAGTTAAAACGTGATGTTGGCAAAAAGGGGAAATAAAAAGACAATTAATGCAGCTTTAGTTCTCATTAAGCTCCACACTGGCTGAAAACTTTCATTTATCCACAATATTTTGCACCCGTGTTAAATAGTGGTTTGCTGTATTGATTTTTATTGAATCAACAATGAGAACTAAACATGCTGCCCTCACTGCTCATGAGAAATGATTTTGTGCGTGCCCAGGATTGTCCCACAAAGAAGTTGCAGTCTTTTTTGTGCACAAAGCTGCAAGTTGCACCTGCTTCTCAGACATACTAAAATAGACGCAAAAAAACAGCAATGCAATGTGTCTCACGGTTGATAAATCGCCCTTTTAGCACGTTGTTGATAGATCAGTTTGTACATTTTTTAGCGTGTGGAGTGAGATAGCTCACGTTTTTATACACCCGAATCTTTGATTGATCCGGCCCTGGGAGTCTCTCAGATGTGTACTGGACAGGGGTTCACTAATCTGAGATGACTAAATTGAAAAATTGTGGATGTATGGGCATCAATTTCAGAAAAGTGTTCCTTAATATCTACAGCTATCAACAGTGCAGATATTATCAAAGGGGGAATCTCTGTGCGTATGGGAACAAGTTCATCATGAAATCCACAAATGCAGGTTGAAACTCTTTCATGCAGGTAAGAAGCCACGTGATCCAGAAACAGCGCCGGACCACGGCTCATTTACAGTAATAGGATAAGTAGAAAACTGCTCTGTGGTCAGATGGATTGGAATGTGAAATTCTTTCTGGAAGCTATGAGCGTTGTGTCCTGCAGACTATACTGTAGGAGGAGAGGGAGCATCCAGCTTGTTGTCAGTGGACAGTTAAAATCCTGCATCTCTGATGGGGTTGCATCAGTGTCTATGGCGTGGGCAGCTTTCACATCTGTAAAGTTCCATCAATGCTGACAAGTAGGTTTTAGAGTAACATCTACTCCCATCCAGACATCATCTCGTTCAGGGAAGGCCTTGCAGATTTCAGCAAGACAATGCTGAACCATATACTGCTGAAATTTATTTAAATATATATATATATATATATATATATATATATATATAAATAATTTTTTTTCACACATTTTGAGAGTTCAACACACTAGCCTGATCTGATTCTGAATCTTAATTTAAATCATAGCTTGAAGGTGGAATTGGGGAGTCAGGAGATGTCACATTTGTTATATATTTTTTCCTTTTATTTATTCTTATTTTACTTTATTATGACACCTCCTCTAATCAATTAAATTCTTTCAATCACATTTTTAAAACAAGATAGCATACATTTGTACACCAACTTACCAAATTAATGAGGAATTGATCATTTATGAATGTCAGTGGAAATCACAAAGGAAACTACTTGGTTATTTCTCGATTTCTCTGAATCATGGGAACGTTTGGTTCTTTATCTGTTGGACGGCAAATAAAACCAACTCAGTAGATTTGAAATAAACTGTGAAACAACAGATAATTTAATTTGTCCTTGAGCTTTACCCAGTTATGTAACTGCAAACAAAGTTTAACCAGCATTTTCTTTTTATTCCGTCACTCTGAGCCTGTCACGGGTCACGTCACACCCAGCAGCAGGACTGTCAAACAGGTGCACGTGCTGTATCAGTAACCATGGTCCGAATTACACATTAAGAATAGGGGGGGGTTCTCCAGGTTCTAAAGGGAACTCAATGCAGCGCATGCGCGTACTTCTTTTAACTGGAGTCTTATATTCTTCTTCATCTTTACAGTATCTTTGTAGTCTTCTCTACAACTCAACAGTCCCGTTAACTCTCCCGTCCTCATCCTGCCTGCTCCCAAATAACTTCCCCTTCTGTCTCCTTAATACAGCAGCACATGTAAAAAAAACATCATTATTCATGTAGGCCTAATAATGCTCAGTATTAAGCTACATAACCACCACAAAGCAGGCTGTATTATTAAGTCCTAAGATTAAATTTACTCTTTTCTTGGCACCTAAATAGAGCCTAATGTCTGACTTCCTTTTGCTCATGTTGGCTCTGTGAATGAAGTCTAGGTATAGTTTATTAAAGAATAAAGGAATTTAAACTACTAAAATATGTCAGCTTTCAGTACACATGGATGTACAGTTCATTCACATATATGTTAAACAACCTAAATAGATTACACTCCTGCGTGAGTGAAAATTACTGTAAGGGTTTTTTTTTTTTTTTCTAAAGCTAACATCAAAAAGGCAAAAGCCTTTCTAAAACACCAACATTAAAATTATGTAATAGTTTAACAGAGTGTTGTATGCTAATACACAAATAAACAAACAAAACAACACTACAAACATGCAAAAATCTGAATTATATTTCTCTTGTCAATTCAACATGATGTTTTAAACTTGAAATATTTCCCTTAATTTATACAGCCAAAATAATATTAATTTAATCATACACTGTTTTCAAAAACTAAGTATAAAGCTGGAATTGCAGCGTTGTTTGGTACAGAAACACATCATGTAAACTTTGATCCGCGCAGCCCTGAATATTTATGAAAATCGGTACGGGAGTGAATTAACCTGAAGTGACAGAGAACACAAGGACAGCCTGACAAAAGTAAGGAGTTATTCTATCTAAAGGCAAGAATATGTCGGACAGGACAGTCTACACTGTTTACTATGAGGCTAAACTACTATTTAGAGTGCTAGCGAGGTGGATCCATGTCCTCTCCTGCTGCAGCATCGTGATGAAGCTGGCTTTGCAGCATGTGCGACCGGTGTATGAATTATTATATTATCATCATCATTTTGATTTATTTTATCCACCTTCTCCGTACCTGCACAGAAGTCTGCTGCATATTTGGGTTGTGATGTCCAGGTTGTCCCACCTGCCTTGCTGCATGTCTTCCCTCTTAAACTCGGTCAGACGTCTCTTTTCTTCTAACCCCTTTGAGCTGTTTGGGTTTCAGTGCACCTGAAGATGATGTGAACGTTCATTCCTTGAAGGTCCGATACGTTGTATAAAAAAAACTGCATCAATCGATCCACCCTTTATTAAATACTTCTACATGAGCTGATCCACAACGTCTGGAAACTAAGACAAAAAAAAAAGGAACGGCGCAAAATGCAATGCGGTTAAACTTATCATCTGTCACTAAAAGGGAAAAATAAAATCTCTGAAAATGAGAAACTAAGAAATTGTAATAGTCACAGTAAAGAGTCAAACTAGTTAGCTAGTTATTTACATTCATCTACATGCATGGGGCGCCCCCCCTCCTTTCCGCTCTGAGGACTTGAGCCAGTCACAGCAGATGGACAGTAAGATGGTACAGTCTGTGCCAGGGGAGTCTAGCATTTCACTACAAGCATCTTAAGGGCATAAATACAGTATAAAGTCTTTCATTTATTTTAGTATTTATGATTGTAGATAACAAAGTTACATGTTGCAACCCCCCCAATCTGTTATTTGCACCTCTTTCAGGGGGATGGAGTCTTAATTGCGGGGGTTTATTACCCCCCCGTAATTCAAACTATGTCAGTAACATTAAACCAGCACATCGATGCGATGCATCACCAAATATGAACAGTATGTAACATATTATGATGAATTTATTGTTGTATGCTTTCTGAACTCGGCTCAGTTCAGCGCTACAGCCGCCTTCACTTTCCCGCCTGGATTAACAGACTTCTGCGTGCGTTATTTAACTCCTGTACTGCATGGTGATGCTGCATCATACCCAAGTGTATCTATCTGCGGCTTGCAACCCAGTGGGCGTGTCCTATAGTGGGCGTGTCCTATAGTGGGCGTGTCACATAGTGGGTGGGTCTGGTGAAGTTTAGGGAAAGGGTCAGGGGTAGGGCTAGATTTTACCGTGCTCTCATTGGCCTGGTGGGCGTGTCGTCGAGTAA
The DNA here is from genome assembly GCA_023101725.1 of Atherinomorus stipes. Taxonomy (NCBI): domain Eukaryota; kingdom Metazoa; phylum Chordata; class Actinopteri; order Atheriniformes; family Atherinidae; genus Atherinomorus; species Atherinomorus stipes. The sequence goes on along the minus strand of JALJCO010002938.1, from coordinate 78,298 downwards.
CGTCACTCTACGACACGCCCCTGTCTTGTGAGCCGCAGATAGATCCTTCTCCATCATACAGCTCTGAGCTGCGTGTGGGACTCCGGCGGCTCATATGAGGCAGAATCAAACACATAAAACTGTAACTGACAGAAAACCACAAGGAAAAAGAGGTGCTGCCGTCAGGCCACATCCCAGCCACAGAGAGGAGCAATGTCAGCCATGGCAGCCCGCTGCTGCCGTGTCAGTGTAAAGGAAACATTTATCCAATACCTGATCGGGATATAATAGCCGATTCCGATCCAGTCTGAAACCATGTGATCGGCCCGATTTCCAATCACATGATCGGATCAGGACATCCCTAATTAAAATTGTCTTTATTTTCTATATTTAGGGTCCTACAACATTTTTGGACATTCTGTACTCAGCAAGACATTAAAAATACATGTCTATAATCAGATCAGAGAGCTACTGACCTGTAAATGAAGGGGTCACAGTCCCATAAACAGCCTGAACCAAGACAGTGTAGTTCATAGAAAACACTTGCAGCATGTTGCACTTTTTGTTCCGTTATTGGAGGTCAGTATGACTCATGAGAGAAAAAACCTGATCTGACTGGTCTGTAAGCTCTTCTGGAGGGCAGCAGGACGTGTTCAAGATGGTTTTAACTGCTGATGCAGCAGAGACCTGCACATGGCATCCAGGGAGGTCAGAGGGCAGCGGATGATTCTTTGTGCAGTGTTTATGGTGGTCTGCAGAGCAGCCAGTAAACAAGTCCATCAATATTCTCTACAGAGGAAGCAGCAGGGTGTTTTTAATGAAGAGTCTCAGGGCTGCTGGGGAGTTCTGCAGGGAAGCGGATGCCAAGGAACTAAGCAGTCCCTGCTGATGGAGAGGTGAACGGGGTCTTATCGCTTTCTCCACAAGTCTGAGATGAGATTTTTTGTTTTTTGTGAACATTTCCTCTCCGTAAACTCCTCCAGAGTTGAGCTCATCAGAAACTCTGATGAAGGCGGAGGTGAAGGAGTCGGCCCCCACCTCCGGGTCACTGTCACAGTTCTGTAATCTGGAGCTTGCAGACCCGTCCTATCACAGGAGAGGATCACGCCCGACAGCAGAATCCAGAGTTTTCCATCCCAGATAAAGCTGAACACACCTGAATCATCCGGGAAAGTCAGTAACATCCAGAAGCATTTTGACAAGCTGTTTCTTATCAGCTTTATGACAAATAATTTATATCCAAATATGCTGCAGGTCACGCTCCTCCTGTCCCCACCAGCTAACTACAGAAGCTCAGAAGGGACAAACCAAACTCTGAATCCGAACAGAAATTACATACATTTTTCAGGGTGTAAAATTGTGTTCTGCTGGTGTCTCCGAGTGTCAATGAGTAAAAATAAACAAATTGTGCACGTACTGTATGGGGGTCATATTCTTGCACATATTCATATTTAGCTTTAATAAGAGATCAATCTGACCTGCATGGTTTGTTTATTTACAGGGTGATCTAGGTTTTAATCACATTTAAGTCAAAACTGCCTAAACTAAGATCCAAACACTACCAAGACCAGAAAGTATCAAGACCGAGACAAGACCAAGACCAGCATTTCTGCAGGAGTTGAAGAACTTAAAAACCATACTGGGTTCAGCTGCTGAGTATAAATCTGAGATTGTATTATTTGGTACTTGATTGGTACTGTACTTGAAGGGGGTGTATGATATATTTTTGTGAAAATATATTATATATATATATGCATATACAGTGGGTACGCAAAGTATTCAGACCACTTTAAACTTTTCACACTTTGTTTCATTGTAGTCATTTGCCAAAATCAAAAAAGTTCATTTTACTTCTGATTAATGTACACTCAGCACCCCGTCCTGACAGAAAAAAAACATAAATGTAGAATTTTTTGCAAATTTATTAACTGATTGACTGCCAGACCTTTTCCGAGCAGAGCGCTCCATATTGCCAGAATTTCAAAGCATTTTAACTGATTTTTGGAGAGCCACAGAATATTGTGTACTATGCCAATACAAACACTGAATGTACCAAAGGAAAGCTTAGACTCTCTTCTTTTATCAGAAAAAAACATTTGTCTCTAGCTTTTTCCATTCTTTAGTAATCTGCAGTAGAACATGGGTTTGTTGCAGGGAAAATGAGGAAAACTAGCTTTAATGCTGCAATGCACTTCACATGGAAAAGGGTCGTTGCCAATATTTTTTTACTTTAGTAACACCTACATCATCTGAACAGCTGTTTACTTCTATGAAACAACAAATACAACACTGAGAAAAGAGTTTTGGTGGCAAAATAATTATTCACTAGCTAAATAAGCCACAAGAAGTTTGTTGCACAACATAATATTTGACAGAAACATAGAGCAGAAACGTCTTTTTCTGTCCCTCCTTTCTTCTCACATACCGCTTAGAATTAACTCCAGAAAGTGCAATCTTGGTCTCATCAGACCAGAGAATCTTATTTCTCAATGTCTGGGAGTCCTTAATGTGTTTTTTTGGCAAACTCTATGCAGGCTTTCATATGTCTTTATGTCTTGCACTGACTCTGCCATAAAGCCCCGACTGGTGGAGGCTGCAGTGATAGTTGACTTTGTGGAACTTTCTCCATCTCCCTGCTGCATCTCTGGAGCTCAGCCACAGTGATCTTTGGCTTCTTCTTTACTTCTCTCACCAAGGCTCTTCTCCCACAATTGCTCAGTTTGGCTGGATGGTCGGGTCTAGGAAGAATTCTGGTCGCCCCAAACTTCTTCCATGTAAAACTATGGAGGCCACCGTGCTCTTAGGAACCTTTAGTGCTGCGGAAATTCTTTTGTAACCTTGTCCAGATCTGTGCCTCGCCACAGTTCTGTCTCTGAGCTCCTTGGACAGTTCCTTCCACCTCATGATCCTCATTTGCTCTGACATGCACTGTGAGCTGTAAGTTCTTATATAGACAGGTATGTGCATTTCCCTGATAAATTCCAGTCAGTTTAATTAAACACAGCTGGACTCCAATGAAGGAGTAGAACCATCTCAAGGAGGATCAGAAGAAATGGCCTGTGAGTTAAATATGAGTGTCACTGCAAAGGGTCTGAACATTTTTGACGATGTAATATTTCAGTTTTTCTTTTTTAATAAATTAAAAAAAAAAATTCTACATTTCTGGGTTTTTTTTTTTTTTTTTTGAGCTGAGTGTACAAAAATGAGAAATAAAATGAACTTGTTTGATTTTAGTAAATGGCTGCAATGAAACAAAGAGTGAAAAGTTTAAAGGGGTCTGATTACTTTCCATAGATAGATAGACAGATAGATAGATAGAGTATATACATATACAGCAGAGAAAAAAGTATTGAACATGTCAACATTTTTCTTGAAAAATATATTTCTATATTCTATATTCTATATTTCTATCTTTCACCAGATGTCGGCAACAACCCCAGTAATGCACACGTGCAAAGAAATGCTAACATTTGGGCAGAAATGAATTTTAGCTGGACCAGCCAGGATCATTTTCAACAACCTGTCTTCAAAGACTGAAATGTTCCTAAGGACTGTGATTGCAAATATAATTGCAAATCTTTAGTTGTTCTTTAATGTTTCTTACACTCTTTGCTTTTAATGCTTTATGTAAAGCACTTTGAGTTCTCTTGTTCATGAGATGTGCTATACAAATAAATCCACCTTGGCTTGCAAAACAATCTTTTAAAAAGGCTAACTTTCAAGAAACCTTGACTCCAGGTGAATAGAAGAGGACCTGATTCATTCGTCTTGCCAACAAAGCAGCTTCAGATGATTTCACAGTTTGAGCACATCACATGTATCACATGTATCTATGTCTCTAAGATAGTTTTACCCTTTAACCCTTTCATTGCACATGCTGGAGATCCTTGCTCAGGACCGTTTGTCTTTAAGGTCAGCTCTGACTGGATACAACCATCCTCACTCTAGCATATCCTCACTGTTCATCGCACCTTCCAACAGGATGCTTCTCTCTGATTCCAGGAAACCCAAACATGGATGTTCCATCATCTTCGTGTACGTCCTAATTTCCCTTTTTCTCAGCTGGGCAATTCTCTGGCTTCAGAGTGGATTCATTTAAAGTTACACAAACAAGATGACCTGACATTTCAACACTGAAGGGAAGGGGAGCAAATTTCTTTTTATTCTCCTCCGCTCTCCCTTTTCTCAGAATTATTAAAGGGGAGACGGCAGTCCGGAATGGTCCGTGACTTTATCTGGAAAGGGACAGTTTTGGTAAACACTCTTTTTAAATGCCACACTAATATCTACCGACACAAAAAGAGAAATACACAAACCATTGCAAAGCCGAATTTTCCAGTCAGGATTAAAAAAGTGAAAATATTATTAGCATTAGCGCCAGCATTAGGCAGACACAACTAAGCAAAAGCAATTTCTGCTGTTATTTAGTTTTACTGGTTTTTCTCTCTTAGATTTTTGTGGTGAATTCTGTTGAATTTATCAAACAAACAAGCTAACAAACAAGTATGTTGAAGGTTTGCATCGTGATTGTACTTCAGATGTTTTCATAGTAACAGCAACCCTTTTATGACCTCACCATCCACTTGTCTTCCCCATTCATGTACTATAGTTTTAAATCATGCTTCCATTCTTCTGTTCTTTGACTTTTAATGTCTTCTTTTCTTTTGCACTGCACTGTAATGTTTTTGATAAGCTGTCCTCTACGTGAAATGTGCTGTACAATCAAACTTGCCTTGCTTACAAAATCACCTTCACATCTGCACAAGTGATCTAATAATTAGTTACTAATTACAAACTCTTCTACCAAGGTGAGGTTGTGGAAGACAGTTTTGTGTCACAGATTACAGTAACAAGACAGTAGCTACAGTCGTCCTCAAATGTATTCATTAAAGAAAAGGCTATATTCACCATAGTCACTCAAATAACAAGAAACTGACAAAGAAGTAATCATAAATAAAATTCACTAAATTATGATTTAGTATTATGCAGTATATGGGGAGAAAATGCATCCTGCCTGGGCTCCACAGTGTATTCCTCACATCTGGGGTTCCCCTGGGATCTGTCCTGGGACCACTTCTGCTTCATGAGTATCTAAATGTTGTGCAAGTTTTCGTTTTTATATACTGTAGATGGACATGTCCAGATCTTCATCTACACCTAATCAGGCCGTCAATTAGTACTGTTCAACATCAACTGCCTCCACATGTGTCATTTTGTGTTGAGGTGGTGGGGGCCTACAATAAACATGATACACAGCAGAAGTTATTCACATGTCCCTATAACAAAACTAAAAAGTGAAATGAAAATATTAAACTTCACCAGTTTTTTCAATTGGAGCCTGAGCATTGTTAGAAACATGATGTGAGGATGAATTGGCCCAAGGGAGAGAGAGAAAAAAGAGAGAAACAATGTAACTCTGCAGCAGATCATTCCACCATGAAACATGCTGGTTTTGTCATGGTGTGACCCAGCTGTATCAGGGGGGCTTTCCATCTCTATAAAAGATGTTTCTTAACTTCACCGAGGCGTTTCCTGTTCAAATTAAGGTTAAACTGATTAAACAGATTTAAAAGTGGGGATGAACTCACCGCTGATGGTGGCCCTCTTCGGCAGGATGGTGATGGCTCCGACAGCAGCGTCCTCCAGCTGGTTGATGGGACTGTTCTTGGCCCCCCAGCTGTCGGAGCCGATCCACAGAAAGTGACCGATCTGATCTGCTCTCTTGGTGGCGTTCAGGATCCCCCTGCATCCCAACACAACCATCACTGAGTCACAGCTTCTTCTTCTGGAAACATTCACTTTCTCAACATGAACTGCAGCTGAAGTCTTGAGGACCGGCCAGCTGGAGACAACATCTCATTTACCATGATCCCCGTTGGGCTGAGTGTAATGGTTGGATTGTTTTATTCTCCAAAGTTTATGACTTTGGAACACATAAGAACAAACACATCTGCACATTTTGTCAGAACCAATATATAGAAAATCAATATCTTTATTCTGAGTAAAAGATTTTTTTTTTTACTTGTCAACTGATTTTTTTCATACGTAGTTGATTGGATTTAAAGTAAGTTTCTTTCAGTTTCATGAAATAAAATAAAATAAGATAAATTCAATAGTTTAACTAATATAATTAGTAAAATTAATTTGTATTAATTTACCTATGTTATTTTTTAAATTGATTAATTTACTGAATTATTTTCTATTCAATTATTCACACTCATTCACTCATTTATTTACTTTGTAATGCATTTATTTATTTATTTGTGTCTTTGTGTGTTTATTTGTGTGTCTTCTTACTAAATCATGAAATAAATCACATTTTTCTGTTTTTCTTTGTTTATTTTGTAAGTGACTTTTATTTTTTTTTTTCTTTTATCTTTTTCAGGTGGAGTCTTTATTGACTCACTTATGAAATTATGTTTACAATTTTGTCAAGATGAGACAAAGTTTATCAAAATATAAATTACTTCACCCCTTCAGACCTGCATTTTTTCTGCTGGGCAAAAAAATTTTTGTCCAACTGATTTTAGCTCCTCTCTAACATAGAAACAAATTGGATTTTTGTTTTTTTTTGCCAACTCATGTATTTAGTTGTATTTTTTCATGTCCATTGCAGTGGACGCCACGACTAAATGGGCGTCAAATGTTATGACCTTGTAATTAATCAGGTGTGACCTGAACTACTGGATGTCTGCATACATACTACTACGTAAGGATATTTAGGGAAGGGTCTTGCACCATTTTTGCATTTATTGCACCATTTTTCAACTCTTCTGCTTTGCAGTGTAAGCTCTGAACAAAATTCTGTTGTATTTATCACGATAAAGCAGGGGTCTCCAACTCCAGTCCTCAAGAGCTATCGTGCATGTTTTGGTTGCATCCCTTCTCCAACACACCTGAATCAAACAAATGGCTCGTTACCAGACCTCTGCAGAGCTGGATGATGCGTGTTGGGAAATTAGCTATTTGATTCAGGTGTGTTGGAGAGAGTATGCTCTAATTACAGGATAGTAGCTCTCGGGCACCAGACTTGGAGATCCCTTGTGATAAAGACTATAAAAGATTGACTTATTGATATTTGTGAGACCATCTACAATTTTGAACATGTAAATGAACTTTACAGATGTATCCCTGCATTGGTTGAGAACAGCAATGAGCTACTTACCAGGAAAATCAAACCTGCGGGAAGAGAGGAAGATGCTATGACACAATCTAAACATAAACTTGATAGACGTATGAGATAACCAGCTGCCATTGCAAGTTCCTCTGGCATGCACACTTCTCCAATGTACCTCTCTGAATTTAATAACAAACCAATCACATTCTTAACTCATTTTGTGCATTCTCTTATTATGTATTATTTTCTATTTTTGTATTTATTATTTCCTTTTATCAATTATATATCATCTTATTATTCTTATGCATTACATGCAACTTAAATCTTACATATAAGACATAAAATTGATGAAAACCTTACACTGTGAATTAAAAAACATAATTTTTGAACTCACCATCTACATTACTTGTCTCATCTGACTCAATTTCTGAATTCAAGGAGTCAAGTTTAGGCAACTCTCCATTTATAAAACGTTCCAAAATGTCTTCAACTTTATGGTCTATAACAACATTATGTACAAAAAATATATACACATTTAACATTTTATAGATATGAATAAATATACTGTGATAGCAAACTTTACCTTTGAAAAGCTTGCAGGTATATTATTTCTTTGCATACTGACACTAAACATGTTGGTGTTGGCTAGTATCGCCAAAATCCTGATGTCCATTGCAATGGACATCAAACTTTGAAAAAATCCTGCTAATTGGTAAAAAGAGTTTCAATCAAAATAACTTGAAACACTATCACTTGTAACAGTTCAGATTATTCTAAGAGCAAATTTGTTTGACTTGCATGAGCATAAACTAATATTTTTGATTGAAACTGGTCACTTACTCTTCCCTCTCACCAATTGCTTAGCCCTGCTTGTCTTGTCTGAGGTCTGTCACTTTTTCAGAACATGCTCAAAGTCATGAATTGGTTTAGACTAGATAATCAAGATCCAATGAGCAACCAGCAATGGTGACATGCCTCAATCACAGTGTTTTCATTGGTTTAGAGCAACAAATATGTCATGTCCATTCAAATGGACGCAGGGGCTGAAAAAAGGCTGGGTATGGCTCAGTTTTTCAGTCTTTTTGGTCACAAGTGGAAACATTCAAATCTGCCACTTACAACATTGACACCCCCCCCCCCTCCCCCCCCAGAAAATGAAAAGAAGAAAAAAGAAAAAAAAAGAAGAAAAGAATGGATAAATGAAAAAATAAATACATGTTTTACCCTTAAAGACTTTCCATGTCCATGATTCATTTATCTAAAAACAAACTATTAGCTTAAATCTGAAATTTTATTTAATTTCTTGTCTTTCTGGACTTCCTCCTCCTCCTCTTCCTCCTCAGTGTTTGCGGAGAGTAAATCTTTGCTCCATCACCTCAGACAGAGTGACTCTGACCTGACTCTGATCATCCAAACATCACTCATTCAGCCTTCTTTTTATACGACAGCTGTTTACTACCTGATGTCTTCGTCGGAGGCGAAGAGGACGACCGCCCGGGCGTACCGAGTATCCAGCAGCATACGGATGATTTTATCAAAGTTGGAGGGTTTGTGTTCGTGGGGAATCTTCAGGGACTGAGCGATACAGATTCCACCTGAGGAGACAAAAAGGTGAAGCAACCGTCAACCTGCTGCTGGAGTTGAAGAGTCATTTACTGGTTTCACTGGACATAACTTCAACCTTTTCATATGAGAGGAAAGTCTGAATGACTGAGAGGAGGGAGAAGAAAAAGGAGGAGGAAGATGCAGGAGAAGAAAGAGGAGGAGGTGGAGGAAGAGGAGTCGCTGCTCTGTGACTGCTCTCTGACATTCAGGAAGCTCCTTCATCTCTGAAGCTGTTGTCTTCAGACTGAGACGCTGCAGCTTTCAGGAAACGTCTCTCAGCTCCGTGTGAGTTTCCTCTGATCCAAGTTAACAGGTGAGCCAACGCTCGGCTCACCTGGACCGACCCGTTCCGGCCAGAACCCGCTCACAACAAAACAAACGACAACATGACAACAGTTCAGATGAGACAGAAGCAGAGCTGCAGGAACTGACATGATCAAACCTGCTCTCATCAACAGGAACACGTCAAACAATCAAGTTGGATCCGGAGGTTCTGTTGCCTCCGACCGTCTCTGCTGTCATCAATGTGCCAACATACGCTGGTTTTATTCATAACACTGTCTCATCCTTTCAGTTCCTTTATGTCTACATTCATTCTTGGAAATAACCTTCCCAAAAACAAATCCAAGAACTAATAGGCAGAAAATTCAATTTTATATAATGAGGTCTTTATTCAGCCCATAAACAAAATGTAAATTCAAAACTAAATAAATACACAATTTGCACTTCTGTGTGATTTAGTATTGCGCAATATATCAGAATCATTACTGTGCAGAAGGTGTCCACTTGGGGGCAAAAGACAACGAGCATATTTTTACCAAGAAATACACAGAGAAGAAACTGGATATGTCAGATATGATACATAAAACATTCAAGGGTTGAATTCTGACGAGAGTGATCAGCAAATATCAGATTTCTCCAGTATTAACTCCTCTTCATCAGACAAACTCAACTTTTCTACCGTCACAGAAACAGGAAGTGATGAAAGCCAGACTGGATGTTTCATGTTTTAGCTGAATATCTGATCAGCTGTCAAAACATTTGGCTTTAAGGTTCGGATAAAACCAAGCACCAAACTCCAGCGGAGAGCATTGAAGCCAGTCCTGGAAGTCCTGGAAAATGCTGAAAAAATGCAGTTCACCCGTCATCCAGCTTCAAAAAGGAGCCAATCCCCATTGACTCCAATGTTAAAAAGACCAACTTCACAGCAGAAACGAACATGTTTACAGCCTGGTTTAAAAAATCATTTTAGGTTTAATAGGTCAAGTTTACCTTCATGTCCACTATGAAGGGGGTGAATTATTTTTTAACTTGTTTAGATGTTATTAAAGCTTGAAATTATACATAATTAGGGACATGTCCTTCTGATTGACAGGCAGCAGACCGGATGCTCCCTGTTTGCTCCCAGGATGGCCTCAGCCAGCAGCAGATGTAGTATAACTGTGGTTTTCCAAGAAAATACAAAAATGGACAAAGCACAGCCTTGGGGCAAATGATTGACAGCCAATGTACTGTGGGCTGAATGCTAGCCGAGCTAACTCAAAGCTAACAGGCGCTAACAAAGATTAGTCCCTGAATAGGCGAGCTAAAGGTACCGTACCGTACCGTACCGTCTTCTTCCGCTTATCCGGGATCGGGTCGCGGGGGCAGCTGCCTAAGCAGGGAAGCCCAGACTTCCCTCACCCCGGCCACAGCCGCCAGCTCATCCGGGGGGATCCCGAGGCGTTCCCAGGCCAGCCGGGAGACGTAGTCCCTCCAGCGTGTCCTGGGTCCCCCCCGGGGTCTGGTCCCGGTGGGACGTGCCTGGAACACCTCACCAGGGAGGCGTCCAGGAGGCATCCTAACCAGATGCCCGAGCCACCTCATCTGGCTCCTCTCTATACGGAGGAGCAGCGGCTCTACTTTGAGTCCCTCCCGGATGACCGAGCTCCTCACCCTATCTCTAAGTGAGAGCCCGGCCACCCTGCGGAGGAAACTCATTTCGGCCGCTTGTACCCGTGATCTCGTTCTTTCGGTCATGACCCACAGCTCACGGCCATAGGTGAGGGTAGGAACGTAGATGGACCGGTAAATCGAGAGCTTCGCCTTCTGGCTCAGCTCCTTCTTCACCATGACGGACCGATGCAAAGTCCGCATCACTGCAGACGCCGCACCGATCCGTCTGTCCATCTCCCGCTCCATTTTTCCCTCACTCGTGAACAAGACCCCGAGATACTTAAACTCCTCCACCTGGGGCAGGACCTCTCTCCCGACCCGGAGAGGACATTCCACCCTTTTCCACCCATTCCACCATGGTCTCGGATTTGGAGGTGCTGATTCTCATTCCGGCCGCGTCACACTCGGCTGCAAATCCTGAGGCCACCAAACCGGATACCCTCAACACCTCGGCTGTGCCTAGAAATCCTGTCCATAAAGGTTATGAACAGGATCGGCGAAAAAGGGCAGCCTTGGCGGAGTCCAACTCTCACCGGGAATGGATCCGACCTACTGCCGGAAATGCGGACCAAGCTCTGGCACCGGTCGTACAGGGACCGGACAGCTCGAACAAGGGGGTCCGGCACGCCATACTCCTGGAGCACCCCCCACAGGAATCCCCGGGGGACACGATCGAACGCCTTCTCCAAGTCCACAAAGCACATGTAGACTGGTTGGGCGAACTCCCATGCCCCCTCCAGGATCCTGAAGAGGGTGTAGAGCTGGTCCACTGTTCCACGACCAGGACGAAAACCACACTGCTCCTCCTCAATCCGAGGTTCGACTATCCGCCGGACCCTCCTCTCCAGTACCCCTGAATAGACTTTACCAGGGAGGCTGAGAAGTGTGATCCCCCTGAAGTTGGAACACACCCTCCGATCCCCCTTTTTGAAGAGGGGGACCACCACCCCAGTCTGCCAGTCCAGAGGTACTGCCCCCGATGTCCACGCGATGCTGCAGAGGCGTGTCAGCCAAGACAGCCCCACAGCATCCAGAGCCTTAAGAAACTCCGGGCGGATCTCATCAACCCCAGGGGCCCGGCCACCGAGGAGCTTTTTGACTACCTCGGCGACCTCAGCCCCCGTGACAGGAGAGTCCACCCCTGAGTCCCCAAACTCTGCTTCCTCCTCGGAAGACGTGTTGGTGGGATTGAGGAGGTCTTCGAAGTATTCCCTCCACTGGCCCACGACGTCCTGAGTCGAGGTCAGCAGCCCACCATCCCCACTGTACACAGTGTTGACAGTGCACTGCTTCCCCCTCCTGAGCCGCCGGATGGTGAACCAGAAACGCCTCGAAGCCGTCCGGAAGTCGTTCTCCACTCCTCCCATGTCCGAGTTTTTGCCTCAGCGACCGCCAGAGCCACGCTCCGCTTGGCCCGCCGATACCTGTCAGCTGCCTCAGGAGTCCCACAGGCCAGGAAGTCCCGGTAGGACTCCTTCTTCAGCTTGACGGCATCCCTCACCGCTGGTGTCCACCAGCGAGTTCGGGGATTACCGCTACGACAGGCACCGACAACCTTACGGCCACAGCTCCGACTAGCAGCCTCAGCAATAGAGGTGCGGAACATAGCCCATTCCGACTCGATGTCCCCCACCTCCCTCGGAACATGGGTAAAGGTACTAAAGGTAAGGCACCCTGGGATTTTCTGTTCGCTGCATGTGACACAGTGAAGATGGTGAACACCCAACTGGCTTCACTTACATAGCTTTTCAGAAACCAATGGGTCATATGAGCAGAAGGTTTGTCCCTCTTTATTTATGGTCTATGGATAAAACACTGAGATATCACGAAGATCACGCATGACCCAGAAACTCAAACTGAATGAAGATCTGGACCATGTCAGGCCAAATGTGGGCCGAAGAAAACTACAGATGGCAGCCATTTTTCAGTCTAACCACATCACGTCTGACACACTCCAGAAACTGGCTGATGGTTTCTGGTTTCATCCTCCAGATCTGAATCAGATGCTCCACAGAGGACGGGTCAGAACCAGGAGCTGGTGTTACTGCTGAAGCTGCCGTCTGTACAGAGGCTGCTAAACGGGGGGAAAACATGGAGGGAAAGCCAGTCTTCCACAGAGGACATGATAAGTTGTTTTTTCTGTTTCTTGCAGATGTTTTACATCATCTTCTGATTCTGACGGTCACTGAACATCTTTGTCTCAGTCTGTCATCATCTTGAAAACACTCTGAAGATCTTAGTGGGGATTTTTATTCCAGTAAAAGCTGTTCTGTTTTTCAGGTCTAAACTTGTGTGTGGTTCTTCATTAATCAAACTTTCTTAGAAACATTTCCATATTTCCAGTTTCTCTGTTTTTTCCAGAAACAGATTGTGTGTCTAGCCAGTGCAAATTCAGATTATATAATTACTCACATTCCTGGAGAACAGAACAAGTTGTTAAATTCCCAATTTGAGTAAAAATGTTCTGACCCACTGAACACACAAAAAACTGTTGGCAGATGAGGGTTTATGATAACCATTCTGGTTTAAATATATGAGAACAAAATATCTTCCAGAAAGAAGTTTTTAGGAATCAGAGGTGGTCTTGTATCAGAGAAGACTACAGGTCTTTTTGACAATTAGACTGTTAGGACATTCATTCTTTTAAAAAAAAAAAATCATTGCTAAGAACGTGAATAAGCTCGTACCTCGTTCATTACTGTTGACAAACTAACTGATCCTCCTGTCAGTTAACCCAGAACTTTTATATAAATGGGCTGGTAATGAGTTTGCTTCTATCTGACACTGCCAAAATTCAGAAAATCAGGCAGTCACTCTGTTTCCATGCGAGAGGCAGTACATATGGACATATGTTATAATTGTGTCCACTCAGAGGAAAAATAAGCATCATAACACAATTTTCTCCAATCAGTCTTAAAAATCTGGATGAGATCATTGGCCATGTGAAATCCACCACCTGCTGTCTTGACACCTGCTAACAGGGTTTTTCAAAATGTTTGATGATGGATGGCCTCAGATATTTTACAGATTGTATATGCCTCTGCTTTCAGGGTTCTTACCTCAAACCCTAAAACACCCTTTATCAATCCATTCCTGACAAAAAACAACTTTACTCACGACCAGCTATAGGCCAAAATCAAACCTCCCCTTTCTTAAGAACATAGAAAAGGCTGTTTTGCAACATCACACACTACTTTCTGATGCTAAATAACAGTTTTAATGTCTACCAGTCAGGTTTCCGGCCATGTCACAGCACTGAGACTGATCTAGTTAAGGTCTTCAATGACATTCACTTGAGCACAGATGGTATCAAACATTTCAGTCTTGGATGCAGCTCAGTGCTGCATTTGACACAGTCGACCACAACACCTTAAAGACACACAACGTAACTTTTAGACCTTAAAAATCTGTGTTTCTGACTCATTTTGATGTCACACCAACACTCATTATGCGGATTTTCGAGCCGTCAGTGCCCAGAGCCGTCCCGGGGCTCAGAAACAGCAGTATGTAAGATTCCCATCCGGGACGCGACCATGACGTTGCAGCCAACTATTGGTTGCAGCACTGCGTCACTCACTAGCAACCGGATGTAAACCAGGTATCAACATCGCGGGTGTTTTGAACGCGCATCATGTCGAATTCGGTAAAGAAACGCAAGGAAACATCACCGGAGGAAGAGAGGAAAAGAAACAGAGGAAGGGACAGAAGAAGAGTCAAGATAAGACTGTCTTTTACTGGCTGGAGTGAGCTTACAGCACAGGTACGAACAAGATGGATGCTAGTTTAGCCGCCGATAGGGGGCGCGTCACTGAGAAAACTGCTGAAAGTTCCGTTGTGTGTCTTTAATAGACTGGTTAAAAAACTAGGTAGGACTTTCTGGCACTGCAATTGATTGGTTTGAGTCCTATTTAAAAGACAGACTACTTTCTAAAGGTAACTATGAATCTGAGCAAACAAAAACAACCTGTGGAGTTCTCCAAGGCTCCATCTTGGGGCCACTGCTGTTCAACATCTTCATCCTCCCATGCACTCAAATTATGAAAAACAGCAAAATATTTTACCATAACGATGCTGACAACACACAAATTTATCTCACCAGGAGACTATCGTCCAATGTAAACATTGATCAAATGCATTGACCTAATTAATGTGCCACAACATTCCTCAGTTAAATGAAGACAAAACTGAAACAACAGTTTCAGTTTTGTCTTCAGGACTCAGACCTGAATTTCAGCTTCACAGTAAGACATTTGTGAAGTCAGCCTTTTACCACTAAAAGAACATGCCGATGATATGAGGATTGATGTTTAAGCTGTATTTATAGAAATAAAACTTGTCCATGCACTTGTTTTAAGTAGCCTAGACCGGTTTCAAAACTTTAACATGCCAAGGCCCCCCAAAAAGCATTAGCTTCTGGCCAGGGAGCCCCAAACCTACAGACATTGCTACAAATGTGCAAAGAAACATCAGCTTTAAAAATACGTTCTATTACATCCACCATTCAATAATTATTACATTTGTTTAAAATAACAAAATTATTAACCAGCATCTTTCAGTTCTGTTTATTCCCACCGAAAACTAAACTTTTCAACAAACTGTTGACCGAGAAGAATGGAGGAAATCAAACCTCTCTCTTGTGTGTCTGGGAGTGACAGACAGATTTTACAAGTGGGAGGGATGTGCTTGGTGGCTCCTTCACAGTTTGTCAAGCCTGGCTTAATGTCTGCCAGTGCCACATGCGCGACAGTGTCCTCTTGTAGACATGCAGTATGTTTTGTTATAAGGACTTTTAAAGTGGAAAATCCAGACTCACACAAGTAGGTTGTTGCAAAAGGGAGAAGGCATTTCAGTGCCCTGTCAGCCAAGGTGGGACAGACCTTTCTTACATGTAGCCAGTAGTTAAACAGAGGTTCAGTTAAAAATCCCCTGAGCTTGTCATCTCAGTCAGCTCCTCTTGTGACTTTAAATCCAGACTAGAAGCAACACCAAGGCCAAAGGGATTCCTGACCCAGTTTGAACGTGTTTTCAAGGCCAGGGAAATAGTCTTTGAAATATTCTTGGAGATATTCCAGGTGGGAGCAGTTCAGTGGAGAGATGAAGCCCAAGTCGGCAGCTCCTGGTGAAGTAGTGGGGATATCACTGGATCTTCCTCCTGGAGCTTGCTAGACCAGAGTATAATTAAATTTGGGAAAGCTGTCCATCAGACAGCTACAGTTAGTCCAGAACGTTGCTGCTCAAGTTCTCACTAAGACCAAGTAAGTGGATCGTCTAACTCCAGTCCTCAGACCTTTACACTGGCTTCCTGTTTGTAGAAGAATTCACTTCAAAGTCCTGCTGTTGCTCTACAAACGCTGAATGGTTTAAGGCCAAAATACATTCAGGATTTCCTGGTGTGTTCGGGACAAAACAGATCATTTTCGGTTCCCAGTCAGAACTAAACACGAAGAGGCAGCATTCAATTTTAATACTCATCACATGTGGAACAAACTCCCAGAAAACTGCAAGAAAACTGTTTTAGTTTGCCACTTCTGCTGGTGACACTTGCCCAAGATGACATTTTAATTGAATTTTAGATATTAAAAGATAGATGGCAGAAAACTTTCATCTCAGACAAACTGAAGTTCTAGCCATTGGTCCTGAAGCACACAGAGGAACTGTTCCTAAAACTTACACAGTTTTCTTTTAATCTATCTGAAGAAGTAACAAGCCTTTGAGTTGTCTTTGATTCTAATCTAAACAGAGATCTCACATTAAAAATATAACAAAGATGAGGTTCTTTCATGTCAGGAACATTTCCAGAGCGTGACACTTCCTCTCCCAGGCCAATGCAGAGACACTGATCCATGGCTTTATCACCTGGAGAATAGACTATTGTCATGCTCTTTTCTGCTCTTACAAAGACAATAAATCCTTTAAAGCTTTTGCAAAACTCAGCTGCTCGTCTGCTGACAGGACCAGAAAGAGAGCTCATATTACAACCAGGGCTGTCAAACGATTATTTTTTAAAATCGTGATTAATCGCAGAAGCGTCACAGTTAACAGCTCTAAGCCCATAATGTAGTATATTTAACCATATTCTTCATTGGGAATCAAATGAACACATAGTTTTCTTTTTCACCTTTTTTTTAATTACAAAAAGTGCAATGTAGACCAACTTCCAAATATTAGGAAGAATAAAGTAATGCGGTACATCAGCACTTCCAAATCCAAGACCATGGTCCTCGCCCGGAAAAGGGCGGAGTGTCCCCTCCAGGTCAGGGGTGAGGTCCTGCCCCACGTGGAGGAGTTCCAGTATCTCGGGGTCTTGTTCACGAGTGAGGGAAAAATGAAGCGGGAGATGGACAAACGGATCGGTGCGGCGTCTGCAGTTATGCAGACTCTGCATCGGTCTGTTGTGGTGAAGAAGGAGCTGAGCCAGAAGGCGAAGCTCTCGATTTACCGGTCCATCTACGTTCTTACCCTCACCTATGGCCATGAGCTGTGGGTCATAACCGAAAGAACGAGATCACGGGTAGAAGAGGCCAAAATGAGTTTCCTCAGCAGGGTGGCCGGGCTCTCCCTTCGAGAGAGGGGGAGGAGCTCGGTCATCTGGGACGGACACAAAGTAGAGCAGCTGCTCCTCTGTATAGAGAGGAGCCAGATGAGGTGGCTCGGGCATCTGGTCAGGATGCCTCCTGGACGCCTCCCTGGTGAGGTGTTCCAGGCACGTCCCACTGAGATGAGACCCAGGGGGAGGCCCAGGACACGCTGGAGGGACTACGTCTCCCAGCTGGCCTGGGAGCGCCTCGGGATCCCCCCGGATGAGCTGGCGACTGTGGCCGGGGAGAGGGAAGTCTGGGCTTCCCTGCTTAGGCAGCTGCCCCCGCGACCCGACCTCGGATACGTGGAAGAAGACGGATGGATGGAAGTAATGCGGTGCTTACTTTGAGAGATTAAACATATCAGGCCACTCTCTTAAGCTACTTTAGAAATAAAATTTCAAGCTGGAAAAAACAGCAATCAAGTGATATGTATCACTGGTACTGCAGAAAATTTCTATCTCGATTATGACAAACAGAACGGTCTAAAAAAGGTGTCAGCAACTAAGTTTGGCCTGGGGTTAAATTTTTTCCTGACAAACTGAAGGTGGGCCAAAGTTACCATGCAATTTTTTTTTCTAAATAATTTTTCTCTCCCCTCATCTCTACATTTATTTCATAGCTTATTTGTGTGATACTTTTGAAAAAATGTAATTCAGTTAACTTAGTTGATTAAAATCTATTGGTGGCACACAGAGCTATAGTTGTTTTTTTTAAACTCTTCATGAGCCATTTAAGTTTCTGCTTCAAGCCAGATGGTCTGAAGTCAAGCAGATGTGCTTAATTTGACCTCATTTTGCCAGTTCACGACATAAATGTTCTGAAGTCTTTGTGAAATTGTTGTTTTGAGGTCGCAGATATTAGTTGAAACGTTATCTATGAAGGAATAATGAAATAAGTTTATCTCCAGAAGGAAAACGTGTTGGAACATGTGTAATGTCATTTGTAGATGTGTTCCAAACACAAGAGTTTATTTCTATTTATACATATTTAACACTCTGTTGGATGTAGTGTGCTTTTTGTAGCCTACAGCAGGTAGAAGAGAAACTGTTGGGATTAACAGTCTGACTGCATTTTTAAAGGAGTGATGACATAGCAGTAAAAACTAGTTTATGTTGTTGGCATTACTGCATAAAAACGGCATTTTTTACAGAGGGGTATTGTTTTGAAACGCCAGACCTCACTTCCTCAGTAAAACAGTTGGGTCCGGTGATGATATGGAGCTTTACCCGGAGACCACGTTGACTTCATTTTGATTGGCTACACCTTATTTGGCTATGACCTTATTTGGAGAATCTAGGTCAAGCTGCGGTCGGAGTTTGCTAAAGGCTAACTGCTAGCAACATGGGCAGTTCAGATAGTGAGCTACGTTTATCAGACAAGACAGCATTTAGAAAATAAATAAACTTACAGGTAATGACAAGGTTGTGGCCCCCTCCCTCAGTGTTGCTGCAGCAGTTTTCCTTTAAATCCATTTGTTTGAAAACCCAGACCTGACTGCACAGAAGTTACTACTAGCTCCATACGCACAGCTGAATCAGACAGGGAGGGGAGGGGGGAGCGGACAGTGCATAGACCGTTAGGAGAGGAGGGGGAGGGGGGGGTGCGCTGTTTACTTGATAGTGTGCTCTTATTGGAGCAATTAAATTACGTAGAATGATAGAACTACGTAGAATGATAGCCTGCTGTCTGATTCAACTGTTTCTGAGCAGAGAGACAAAGCTGACAGACCATAAACAGGAACTTTGATTCTCACTCTGGACATTCACATGGCCTCATCGGTGCACAACAGATCATATTATACCCCCAAAACCCCAGAAAAGTGAAATTTGATGTCATGACACCTTTAAGGCAGAGATGCTGTGAAATAAGCAGCGCACAGAAGAGCGTTCAGTAACAACAAACCGGTTATTCTCCTCGTCTCTCTGTCTGGTCTTTTTGATCCTAACGCAACAATTCTGTGAGTGTTTAGTTTCTGCGCTGCTCCACATCGTTTAAAACTCCGACTGATCATCTATTAAACTTGCTGCACTGGTCTCTTATTTATTCCTCAGGTGGGAACTGAGGCTACGTTCACACGGCGGCGATCAGAAGAGAAGACGCAAAAGTGGCGTCTCGTCTTCATCTTTTTATCCGCGTTCACACGAGCATCGTCATGAAGAAATCTGCGTGCATACAAGGATGAGGATGCAAGTGTGTATGGAATTTGATTGGATATGCACCCTGCAGGTCTTTAAGTGGTGCGTTTTTTGTTTTTTTTTTAACTTATTTTAAGGCAATGCGTCTTATTTCAAGAAATCTTATCAAGAAAATTTTGCTTGTCCCACTGGCAGATTTTTTTGCTTATTACAAGCAAAAAAAAATCTTGAAATAAGATCTTATATCTCACTGAAATGTTTCTCTTTAAGCAATTTTGCCTTATTGTGAGTGTGATGAGATATTTTGTCTAGAAATGAGAAAAATATACTTGCTAAGATTTGAGTTTTTGCAGTGTACAATCGTTCGTCTCTGTTCGCTTCAAAATCAAAACAATATGGCAGCGATGAGGAGGAACTTTGTGTGGACAGGTGAGGAGGTAGAATGAGTTCTCCAAACGACACTCAATTACAAGCTCGCAACGTGGAGATCCGGTAGGCCTCCGTAGTCCGACGTTGTTTTTCCTGTATTTCCTGTATTGTGTGACGTCACATGCATGCCACACCATCATTTCTGCGTTTTGGACCGTGCAGACGAGGGCGCAACAGTGTTGCGTCCTCAGGAATTCCACTTTGGAATGAGTCTTCAGATTTTTGTGTCTTCAACCCAGAATAACGCCGTTGCCGTGTGAACGAAAGGCACTTCTGATTAAATATTTTGCCGTTTTCCCCCTAATCGTCCTCGTGTGAACGGCCCCTAAAACACAGAGAAACTTTAGTTTTTGTGGTCCTCGCCTGCGGAACAGCCTTTCAGGACCTGAGGGGCTGCTGGGAGTGTTGATATTTTCAAAAGAAAACTTAAGACTTAGCTTTTTATAAAGCTTTTAACTGATGTCTTTAGTACTCATAACGTTTCACTGACATTTATTTCTCTCCCAGTCTCTTGCTTTAAATCTGGTTTTATTATAATTTTGTGATTTTGTTTTACCATTTTATTTAGTAATTACTTTTTTAATACATCTATAATTTCCATATCATTAATGAAGTTGTTTTAATATTTAACCCATGTCAATTTTCTGGTGTCCTATTTTATGTTGTTTTATTTTTACTTATTTTAAACTATTTCTATATCATTTTTAGATTTTATTTTGTTTTTATTCTTTTTTCTGATTAATATCTCATACTATAATTTTAATTTCCCTGATGTGATTGGTGAACAGGACAGGATGAGAATATAGTTATAGACATGTATGTGCTTGTGGTCATACATGCAGTATATGTGAGTGGGAAGCCTCTGTGCCATGTTTGTGTGTTTATGTGTGATTCGTGGGTTGTGGTCTGGGGGATTTGATGAGTTAAGATGGATTTTTTGTTGTTTTTAATGTGTTGTGTATGAAAAGTGATTTTTAAATCAAGTTTGATTGATTGATTGACTGAGTTGTTTGTAACTTCATGACATCGTCCAGGTGGTTTAGTCTGCTTGAGTAAAGTGCAGTGTGAGAGCAAAAAAAAGGTGCAAATTATTTTCAGAAATTACGGCCCGATCGAAACCAGTTCCCTGAACTATCCTGGTGTGAATTTGCCCTAAATTCACTGTCCTCCAACGGCCTCCACAGCCACCAGATCTCAGTCCAACAGAGCAGCTTTGGGACGTGGTGGAACGGGAGATTCTCATCATGGGTGCAGCAACTGTGTGATGCCGTCATGTCAATATGGAGCAAAATCTCTGAGAAATGTTTCCAACTGCTTGTTGAATTTATTACACCAAGAATTAAAGGCATTATAGAAGATGTTTTTTTCAACAATTTTTGCAGTATTCAATGAAATTGGGTTCACTACTTCATACGCTATGATTAATTAAAAGCTTTAAAGGGATATTGTGTAAGTTCTCCTGTGTTTTATTCACAAAAACTGATTATTTGGTTCAAAAGTGTTTTTTCATTAATCAGTAATCACTCCCATCAACAAACTGAAGTGCTCCTCTAAGTTCCAAATTTGCCGTGCGTATCATTCATTTATACATCGAGCGGGGCGGCTCGGTGGAGGCTGCCATGTCGTATCGCCATGTTTTTGCGTTCGGGAGAAGCGTGACAGTAGGAAAACACAGAAACTCGCCGGACACACCGGAGTTTTCAGCTCAGTTGGAGGTAATGCCTTTGAAAAGTCATCGCGCTGCAGTGGGGAGAAACTAGCGTCTCACTGATGCTGGGTTCACGAGCAGTCGGGCAGACGGCCGTTGGTAACAAACCAGATGTCATTTTAATCAATGAAGCCGAGCAAAAGACGGTAAAACATGGGTCAGGGAAAACAATACGACATCGCCATAACAACAAATCAGATGTGGACTGATGTCACTGTAACTGACGGACCACATCTTCACATAGAGGCCGGTGATAACTTTACATGCATCGGATGTCGTCGGTCTGCCCGGTTTCACGCGAATGCAGCATGAAAAGTACGAGGGAGCTGCTCCCGATTACACAGTGTCCCTTTAAATATATAGATATTATTATACTGTACATCAGCTGTGACAGTAATGGGGCTGAAAAAACATCCGCCAATCATCTCTGCACGCCGTGTGTTTTTCATTTGTCTATTACTCGTCAATCACTCTTAAAATTGTAGCAACAGTGACTGATGTCAATTCAGCAGGTAATATGCAAGACTGATCAATGGGAGTGATTGATTGGTGAGAGAAATGTTATGTGCCGGAAGCTGCGCATTCTCGTCTGAAGTTTATAATGGGTCGCTAACAATCATTCTGCTAGCAGTTAGCAACGTTCAGACAACAACATCTGTTTTACCAGTGTTTGTGACATGATGGAGAATCTGTATCTGCTGTCTGCTAAACACCGGAGTGGCTCGTGAACGTTATTCTGTGGGGAGGGAGCTGTGAATCTAGCAGGTTGGTCTTGCGCATGTGCATTATTCAAAAACTCGCTAACAGTCTCTGCTTTCTGAAATACCAAAAACATCTTCTACAGCGCCTTTAAGAAATTCTGGAGGAAAAAGGGGTCCAACCTGGTACTAAAAGTGGACTTGATATAATTTACATACAGTTTCATTTTCAGCCATTTCTGATGTCGGGATATTCTCACATCTCTGTTGCCTTAGAGACAAAAACTCTTCTGTTTACTGTAGCTTTATTAAACATAATGGCCTCCTCATTTTGGGACAACTAACCAGATCAAACCCTCATCTTCTGTTCAGAGACATTAAACACTTCTGAAATGTAAAAACTGAACACACACAGACTTCAGTAACAGACCCTCAGTAAGGAGATGAATCTTAGAGGCAAAGCTGTCAAGAATCTTTGATTTGTACCTGGAATCAGACGTGGAGCCTTCAGCTGGAGGAAGATGCTGGTAAATGTCTCTTAGATCTGATCCCAGATCCTCCCCATGACCAAACCCCATGCTTCTGCAGGGGTGAGTGCGGGGCCTGGCACTGGGCCTCACTTCCCAATAAATAAATTCTTTTATAATTCAGTTTGGCCTATTTATTTTCTGAAATCTCTGATTCCTGAGGTATAATTTATACCTCTGGTTTATAATAAATCTGATTGTCTGGTCTTTTAGAATCTCTTAAATGACAATCAGGTTTATTTTGACGATATCAGCGTAGGTCGGCATCACTCATCCTTCCTCCAGAGCTTCTGTTCAGATCTGCATGACGTCTCCGGGCCTCCTCATCTGAGATTCTGCTGCAGTGCTCTGCATCAGATATGAGCCGAGCTGATCTGGGATCAGTCAACAGATGAATTAAACATGGAGTGTCGGGTCTGCAGCGGCCAGTCCCGTCACATCTCATATTTACAGCTGAAATTTACTGCACCAGGATTAAATCACCTCCACATGGTCTGAGAGTATGAACAGCTTTCAGGGTCTGCTGGACTTCACACCGATCGCAGCCTCACACACTCACACTGCTGGTGAAATGCTGGAGGATGTGAAGGGAAATTCCTCTAAGATCATTTCAGTCTGTTCTGGTCATTCTCGTCTTCTAGCTCCTCAGAACGTCCTGCTGACGTGACCTGGTTTAGAAGCAGGGAACTGCTTGTTTAATTAGACGTGGTAGCAGTGACAGAAGCTGGAATTGGACCGAGCGCTGCAGAAGCTTTAAGACCCAAAACCAAAGCAGCGTCCGGTCCGGCGGATCCAAGAGGAAAGGATGAAAACATCAATGTGGATGTAAGGTGGAAGCAGCAGGAATCCTGAGGGCAGAGTTCATGCTTCCCTTTTTATTCCTTTATTTAGTCGAAAATCTGCTGCTGCCTTTCCATTATGTAGCGTGTCCTGCTCCAGCAGCCAGACCCACAACTTTGGTCCAGCAGGTTTGGTCCAATATGATTCCACCTCCTCGAGGATGGAATCAAGGATGAAACCCTGGATCCTCAGACCAGGTCTAACGCCAGCAGCACACAAGAGCTTTCTGCTGTGTTAAATGACATTTGTGGCCATTTTGATCAGTAGATAGCTCACCGTGTGCGCCTGGTTTTTGGTGAGTTTTCTGCCTCACGAGGCCTTGAGGTGAAAATCAAACACGTTTAGATATTTTTTGCCTCACGAGGCATAAAATTCACAGTGTACGCTCAACTTCAGGTGTCTGCTGAGGTCAGAAACTCTAGCGACCAATCAAAACACAGCCGCAGATCACATGATTTTAAGACTGCAGCTTGTGGCAACGTAGTTATGAGGGACGAAAAATGACAAAACAAAAAATAAATATATAAATAAATAAATACATATATAAATAAATAAATGCACATATAAATGTATAAGTAAATAAATGAATAAATATAAAAAATAATAAATACAGAAATAAATGTAGAAATGCATAAATAAATAAATATATTTTGGTCATAAAAAATGCCAACTTTATTTTTTTTTACTTGTATTTGTCTATTTATTTATGTATTTATTCATGCATTTTCTCCTTTTTGTGTATTTATTCATTTATTTATTTTTTACATTTATTTCTTTCTACATTTATTTCTTTCCACATTTATTTATTTTTCTACATTTATTTCTGTATTTCCACATTTATTTATTTCTGCATATTCTGCATATGCTAATAAGGTGGGTGGTTCTAACATTTATCTTCAGCACAATTGGTTAGAGTGGTACATATGATGCATTTCTTCATTAATTTGTATATTTATTTATTTTTAAATGTATTCATTTATTTACTTATACATTTATATGTGCATTTATTTATATATATATATATTTATTTTTTGTTTTGTCATTTTTCGTCCTTCATACGTAGTCCGTTACATTTTAGAGGATAATTTAGTAGAAATCCGAACAGATGATACCTGCTTATAATGTTTCGTCAGACTTCAACAACATCCATCCAAAAATCATCTCTGTCTAAGTTTCATTCATTTTTCTTACATGACTTCTTCTTCTTTCGAGCTTGATGGCAGTTGGCGAACTTTAAGGTGCACTACCACCACCAACTGGTATGATTATACTACAGTATAGTACAGTATATTACATACGATTTACTTAATGGAACAACAACATAAATGAAAATTAAATACAATAACACAAGTCAGTCTCTAACAAAAAGATCCTCAAAACTTTTCTCCCATCAGTCTTTGGATCTTTTTGCAAAATATTAATCAAGTCTTCCAACGTGATGACAGAGGGCTGCCATCTTAGTAGCAATAATAATAATTTTATAATTTATTTAATTGTTTAGGATCATTATCATTATTATTTCTTTAAAATAAAACATTGTTCTTCACACATGAGTGTGAGTTAGTATTTCCACACAGATTTATTTGACACAGGCGTGTTTGTGTTGATACGATGATGACTGCTTTTCTTTACCAGTGGAGGGAAGATGGCGTCTCATTCTCATTTACACCCTCCACCTGCAATCAAAGCGCCTCCACAGCTGTGAGTGGAACTTCTTTGGGAGTGACACTCAAAAGTAAAGGGGTAGTGGGTAGGGGGCAGTTTGGGCCCAAGACTTCATATTTCAAGCACTGTTGTGAATGTACGGTGGCTGTTAGTGGCCAAAATTCTCCCAGACACAAAGATGTTTCCATCTGTGAGTGGATCCAGTGGTCTCAGGTGTAGCTATGACTGTACTATGAGTAACTACTTTTAAAGTCTTTTAAGACATTATTCATCCCCAAACAGTGCTCTAACTCCTGCTGGTACAGCAGTTTTAAAGTTCAGAGGGTTCTCACTTCACTGACATTGTTTTGTCTATTCGGGGACACTGTAATAAAAATGGTGGAACAAATATGGCCGCCTCTGTGTATGTGCACCCGCAGCAAGTAGATATAACTGACTGATTCTAAGAAAATAAACAGGTATTGTTGTGGGGCAATTATACATCAATAGAAACAAAGTTTTGAATTATATATTACATGTTTTTGCCAATTACTTTGGTTTCCTTACACACTGCACCTTAAAGAAAAAAGAAAAATAAATATATCTCTTCTCTTTCTGCGTCTGATTCGTTGCTTTCAGTTCCAGAGCCTTCATTAAGGATGCAGCGTGGTAACAAAATCAAAGGTCACAACAGATGGATTTCATCCATCATTAAACTGTGTTTCACTGAAATAACTGTTGCGGTTCTTCTCCAAGAATGAATCAGTTATGTCTTCTTGCTGTTTGTTTACATACACGGCAACTGTCGTATTTGTGCCATCAAATCAGTAACAAGAAGACAACACTACACATGTACATCATGTTGAAGTAGTTACCTGTTGATGAAAATATGAAGTTTATTTGCAAAAACAGACAAACACCATTGTGGAAAAACGGAGTTAACTGCTTTTTGTCGCTGGCGAGTACAAACCTCCTATCTCCATTTTACATCATTCAAACCCTCTACTTCATGTGAGCTTGATTTGGTGAAAATATTCAAAAAATAAATTAATTTATTTGCAAAAGCAGTTAACTGTTTTTTCTAAATGGTGTTTGTCTGTTTTTGCAAATGAACTCTTCTTATGTTCATGGCTGGAAGAATTTTGGCTATCATACACTCTGTTTGAAGTCATTTCTTTGTATTTCTTCACCAGTAAATGTCAGTAAAGCTCCTTTCAGACTTGCACTGGAAAGCGGTAATTTTGCAGACTCTGTCCTTTATAACGCCTGCATTCACACATGCGTACTGGTCTTTTACCTCGAAGATGTAGCAGACATGCACCGCCTGGACCCCATGTCATATGAACGGAAATGTTGCGGCACGTTGTTTTGGCTGAATGCACAAGAAAATGTTCCAGACAGAGTTGAAGGGAGAGCGGGGCTGTGCTGACTTTTCCACAACATTTCCTGATGTCTGAAAACGCCCGCAACGCGATAAGTCCGCAAGGAAAGGACATGTTTGAAAAGACGAGTCCGGTTAAAGAGCGGATGGACTTTACCGCTTATGTTCCACAATGCAAGTCTGAAAGTGGCTTAATTCTTCCACACTGTTTTTTTTTGTCCGTTACGGTCGGTAAATGGGAGTTTCTGTAGACACATTTAGCGCTTTCACAGTGACCAAGAAATGCCACAGTTCTGATTCCCATACCAAGTTCTGAACCGGCTGAGACAGACTGGTTTAGAACCAGTAAAATCAGCTCTTAACGTGCACCAAATACATATTCTTTTATTAAGACCTGGGATGTCATCAATTGGTAAATGTCAGGCCAACGTTGACTGTCAGCATTCTCACAAGTACTGTCTTATATACTGTGCTTCAGTAAACAACATCTCTACTCAGTACTAGGTCTGTTACCGCCACTACTACCCCACTCCCTCCACCACTAATACCTCTATTACCGCCACTACTGTAAGCCATTATAATTTATATGTTTATTTATGTTTATATGGTTTACAGGTAAAAATCCCAAATGAATCACAACAAAAACAAAAACACAACATGCAACAACAGTAATACTGTCATAATACTACTATCACAAAAGCTATCTATCACATAATACTACTCGTAGTATTATGATATTACCTGTACTACTGTCTGTATTACTACATTGCTATACCATTACTACAGTTTTGAGTCCTAGCTGCCAGTTTCTGTAAGTCATACCAACCTTTAAAAGGATCTGAGTCACCAATAACTAAATATTGATCCAGGTGATTATTCTTCACTTTAGCTTTGTCCATAGAGGTGCTTGAGTGTGTGTGTGTGTGTGTTTCGGGGGATGTTGTCAATGACTGAACAGAGTTATGGCCTCATTCCACTACAAGTAGCAGCGCTGCGAGTTATGGCAGCTCCCAAGGTCAGTGTGTGAAGCAGAACCAGCGATGTCAGGGCCGAGCTGAGTTTCTGATTCAGAATCACTTTCCTCCTCAATCAGGAGGTGATCAGCTGAGCATCATCATTCAGAACCGCATCGTCTTCTTCTCTCTGAGCCAGGAGGAGAGAAGAAAGCAGCTGCAAGAGCTTTTCAGTCTTGAACATGAGCCGACTGATGGACCCGATGCCTTCAACCGTAAAAGTCTGAGTTCAGACAAACTTTGTGTTTTTGTAATTTCAGGTGGTTTGGATTTCTGTTAATTAAGTAAGAAAATGTCATTTTCAATGACAACTTTAGAATTTCCATTTTCATATGAGTGTTTTTGTGTCCCTTGCAATGCTCTGACATTGTCATCTATTTATTTTGACCTCATAATTTGAAAAGTCTTTTTCTTTAAAGGCAGGCTAGTGGATCCTGGGAAAAAGGTTCGAGCAAGCTACATTTAAAAAAACACACTCACTTGAAACCACGACTCCAGAGCACAGGAACGTGCGCGCCGATGGTTGTCAGGGAAGATAACCGAGAACTGCCAAGTGGATAGCTTGTTACAGTAGCTTGCCAGTAAACAGCAGAGGCAGAAGCTAAAAACAGTTATAATTATCTCACCTCCAACTTTCCTGTGGTGTAAAACATCCTTGCTGCAAGCACCAGCACCTATTTATTTAATCAATCATAAATCTGTTTAACCTATTTTACAATTATGATTCTTGGTTTTAGCAACTGATGTATTTCAAAACACACACACACACACACACAAGTAAAAAATGATGATCTAGATCAATATTTAGTTATTGACTACAGATCTTTTGAAAGGATGGTCTGAGCTGCAGTTGTTTCACCTTAAGTCTGATCTCAGATTTGTGATATTGTCAGAGTAGAAACACGAAAAGCATCACCTTACAAAATCATCCTCCTCTTCCTCCTGCTGAGATCTGAGCATCATTCACTGCAAAACAGCAGCAAGATATTTTAGTTCCTCAGATACATCCAGAGACGGAGGAGAGGGACGCTAGAGCTTCAGCATCATGATGTCTGGAGGAATCTGCAACGTAGATGTTTCAGAATAATGACATGTAGTTGAGAGAAGATGGCGACGTCACACACAGCTGCACATCCAGAAAGGTTTTTAATGGGATGAAGAGGATAAGGCAGAGGTTAGTGTGGGGCGGACGATCAATAGATAGCACTTACTGCCATGTCCAGCGGGATTATTGTTCAGTTTGGTTTGAATCAGGGTGGGAAATTCAGGACTCTTGGGTGTCTGGAATTCCTTAAATAACAACTTTGAGTTCTTTCCAAATTTAAAGATAAAACTATGTTTACAGATTATAAAGATTATAAAAGATATGAACGTTTAAAAAGCTTATTAGTATTAAAGGCAAAAAGTCCTTCATGTTGCTGATGAAATAAAGGATAAACTGTGTTAATACAGTGTATCAAAATGAAAAAATAACTGTAAAATCACACCGGTGAAGTTGTGCTGAAAAGAATTAAATCAAGCAAGGCAGGTAAACAGCTTTAAAGGTGAAATATAAAGGTGAAAACAAAAGTAGTGTAAAACAAACATTTATACTCCTCGTCCCCACAGGGTCCAAATGTATGACAAAGTAGATAAGTCACGATCTTTGAAAGACTTTTAAAGTTGGTGTTGTTTTTTTATTTAACCAACTTTGATAAGTAATAGAATTTGTGTGTTACTCCAGTGTGGCTTTTCATTAAAATCAGTTTCTGGAGATGAATACAAGTTTTAATACAGAGGAAGACCAACAATGACCCTGATTAGCACGTTTAGATGTTGTTGCTGCAAGAGCCTACGGGCTGAAATGTGACTCTGTTTTCAAGGGTAACAGAGGATTATCCATCAAACCGTCAAACTCCACTGTTACACACACACACACACACACACATACAGTCATCCTCAAAATTATTCATCCCTCCAATTAAAGAAAAGGCTAAATTCACAACAGTAATTCAAATAATAAGAAACTACAAAAAAAACGAATAATAAATGAAAAATTGCAAAATCAGAATTTAATAATGTAAAATATTGCTTATGAATTGCGGTTGGAAATAATAATAGAAAACAATGTTGTGTTTTTAACATTGATTTCAAACCACAATTCAAAATCAATGTCATGATTTCATTTTCAATATATATATATATATATATATATATATAAAAGTTGTGTGAAAAAGTGTTTGCCTCCCTCCTGATTTCTTATTTTTTGCATGTTTGTCACACTTATATGTTTCAGATCATCAAACAAATTTAAATGTGAGACAAAGATAACCCCACCCCTTAAAACATAAGTTAATTGTGGTGTATCACATCTTTGGAAAGCTGAGTTAAATTTCTCTAGACACACCCAGGCCGGATTACTGCCACACCTGTTCTCAATCAAGAAATCACTTAAATAGGACCTGTCTGACGAAGTTAAGTAGACCAAAAGATCCTCATCATGCAGCGATCCAAAGAAATTCAGTAAAAAATGTGAAACAAAGTAATTGAAATCTATCAGTCTGGAAAAGGTTCCAAAGCCATTTCTAAAGCTTTGGGACTCCAGTGAACCACAGTGAGAGCCATTATCCACAAATGGTGAAAACATGGGACAGTGGTGAACCTTCCGAGGAGGCCGACCAACCAAAATTACCCCAAGAGCACAGGGACGACTCATCCAAGAGGTCACAAAAGACCCCAGAACAACATCCAAGAACTGCAGGCCTCACTTGCCTCAATTAAGGTCAGTGTTCATGACTCCACCATAAGAAAGAGACTGGGGGGCAAAAATGGCCTGCATGGCAGAGTTCCAAGACCAAAACCACTGCTGAGCAAAAAGAACATAAAGGCTCGTCTCAGTTTAGCCAGAAAGCATCTTGATGATCCCCAAGACTTTTGGAAAAATAATCTGTGGACTGACAAGACAAAAGTTGAACTTTTTGGAAGGTGGAGGTCCCATTACATCTGGCGTAAAAGTAACACGGCATTTCAAAAAAGGAACATCATACCAACAGTAAAATATGGTGGTTTTAGTGTGATGGTCTGGTGCTGTTTTGCTGCTTCAGGACCTTGAAGACTTGCTGTGGTAAATGGAACCATGAATTCTGCTGTCTACCAAAAAATCCTGAAGGAGAATGTCCGGCCATCTGTTGGTGACCTCAAGCTGAAGCGCACTTGGGTTCTGCAGCAGGACAATGATCCAAAACACACCAGCAAGTCCACCTCTGAATGGCTTAGGAAAAACAAAATGAAGACTTTGGAGTGGCCTAGTCAAAGTTCCCACCTAAATCCCATTGAGACACTGTGGCATGACTTTAAAAAGGCGGTTCATGCTGGAAAAGCCTCCAATGTGGCTGAATTACAACAATTCTGCAAAGATGAGTGGAACAAAAGTCTTCCACAGCGCTGTAGAAGACTCACTGCCAGTTATCACAAACGCTTGATTGCAGTCACACAGGGCCAGTTAAGTTTGCCCCCCCCCCCCCTTCAGAATAAAAATCTTTATTTAAAAATTGCATTTTGTGTTTACTTTTGTTATCTTTAAGTAATAGTTAAATTTGTGTGATTATCTGTATCATACAAGTGTGACAAACATGCAAGAAATCTGAAAGGGGCAAACACGTTTTCGCACAACTAGATAGATAGATAGATAGATAGATAGATAGATAGATAGATAGATAGATAGATAGATAGATAGATAGATAGATAGATAGATAGATAGATAGATAGATAGATAGATAGATAGATAGATAGATAGATAGATATTAATTTGTGGAATTAATGCTATAATTATAAAGAATACATTAAGAGTACATTAATGCATTGCAAAATATTATCTATTTAAATGACATCATAAGCCACTTATTCACTGTGGTCATTGCCAGTTGGTGATGGTGATGCACCAAATCATTGCCTGCCAGCTGGTAAGAAAATAAGACAGGGTCATTGCATTTACATCATGGCTAATTTGGAGCAGGTTGGAAGGATCCAGATTACCTTTCAGCCCTTTAGACGGGAAGTTAGTGAGTAAAAGACAATCAATTAAAATGATGTTATTTGCAGACAGAGCAGAAAGAATTTCTTGTTTCATCGAAGCACCTGAAGCACCATCTCAAGCACGCATTTGCTGAGGCTTCAGTTTCAGATGTAACACCTAGCTTGCAGTAAGTTGGATCTGTTTCCAACTTACTGCTTTCAGTGCAGCCAAACCTCTTTCACCAGTCGTACAGGGACCAGACATCTGGTACCCCCTCCCCCAAAGCAAGGATTCTTATGCTTCTGTATGTTCTTATCTTTTTATGTTTTTATCTTTTTTATCTTTGTGAAGCACTTTGTGATTCTGTGTCTGTGAAAAGCGCTTTATAAATAAAGTAAACTAACTTATTTATACAGTAAGAAATGAAATGATTGTGTTCATTTTCTAACACACTTAAATTCAGTGCTGTGATGTGGTCACACCAGAGAGACATGAGAAATGAAACATCTTTTTATTAAAGATCTGGTTTTTACTGTAATTAACGTTTTCGTCCTCCACATCTAAGGCCATCGTTCTCAGCTGGGAAAAAAAGTGGAGTTCTATCTGAACAGCAACCATGTTTAGAAGTAAAAAGCTCTGATGATTATTTCATCACCTCTGCGTGTATCGTCGATGAAAGAAACGATATAATTCCATCCCATAAATCCTGCAGCTGTCAAAGCGATGCTTGATGATGTTGATCCTGTTGGTCCGGTTCTTTTTTTTCTTTTTATCGAGTCCTGAAGAATTTCTTCCAACCACCTGTTTTTAGTCATGTGATGTTTTGCAGCGAGCTGAAGGAAAAGATGTAAATGCAGTGACCCTGTCTTATTTTCTTACCAGCTGGGAGGCAATGATTTGGTGCATCACCATCACCAACTGACAATGACCACAGTGAATAAGTGGTCAGTTAGTTTCTGTCAATCATCAGCCCCCCCCCCCCCTGCTGGCCAGAACAAACAGAAGTGGTGCATCTGGTAAGAAAAGCAGTGAGAAGATGAAACGTTCAGGACGGAGACGGCGCTCCATCCTGAACGGGGACGTTACCCCCGAAACAAAGTCAGTCTAAATGTCAGAAACATCATGCATATTTCAGCAGCTTTGATCAAATAACATCTAAATGGTTTTTCAGCCAGAGTGGAGGAATCAGAGGCAGAGACACTTTCATCATCATCATCATCATCATCAGAGCTGCGCGGTGCAGCAGCAGAAAATCAAAGTGATGTGTTTGGTGGAGAGAACGGCTCTGTGTGCTCATTAGTGATGTCAGCTGCAGGTCATACGGTTTACATACCACACCGGACACAGACCAGGTGTGTGTGTGTGATCAGAACCTGCAGGAGGTTCTGACCCGTCTGAGCTCTCAGCAGCAGAAACTTGTTCTGAGCTGAACTCTGTGGTTGGTTGTCTGTTTCTTCATTGTTTCCAGTCTCTTCCAGGACGTTCTGATGATTCCGATGAGCCTCAGGCTTATTGGACTTGTCGTGTGTGGATGTGGGTGTTGGCGTGTTTTTGCAACATTGTGGGGACCATGTTCCGAATTTTACCATCACTGTGGGGACATCTTGCCCTCGTGGGGACATTTTCCGAGTCCCCACGGGTCCAAACCCTGTTTTGAGGGTTAAGATTAGGTTTTAGAGATTACGCTACAATTAGGTTTTAGTTAGGATTAAGACAAAGGTTAGGTTTAGGCAATCAGTTATGGGTGTTAGGTTTAGGGTAAGGGGCTAGGGAATGCATTATGTCAATGGATGTACCCCACGAGGATAGAAAAACAAACATGCATGTGTGTATATATACACACACCTGATCTCCAGGTAAGACTTCCCGCCCAGCTGAATCACGAGCTGAAGCTTCATCTGACCAGCAGATATCACCCGCAGCATTACCTTCATGTGATCAGAAGTGAATATAAAAGAGACGGTGGTTCCTGTCCGTCAGTCGGACACAAGACAAGTAGTTTTGCTGCGTGTAATTGATGGCAACACGTTGAGCTGAGCTGCTCTGCTGACAGGAGGTGTTGAAATAAAACAACAAGCTGTAAAGTGAAAAGTGAAATCAGAGCAAGTGGGAAATAAATTACAGGCCGCAGAGCCAGTAAATCTCAGAGACTGGTCTAAGTGGGTCAGAGTATGGAAGCAGGAAGGAAGGAAGCCTCAGAAGAAGAAGAGACAAAAGATAGAAGCTGTGAGGCCCAGAGGGAATGAGGATGTTTTTTAACCTGCACTTGGAGACTGAAGTTCTGTTGCACCGTATTAACTTGAACATGCTTCCTGACATATTCTCTCTTCTTAAATCCAACCAATCACAACCAGCCATCCATTCTCAATGGCCACAACCTATAAAACCCTTACAAAATCAATACAATTCTACAACGAGGAAGCTTAATCACAAGAGGAAAATCAGAGCACACCAAATGACGCTCATTGAAACTCCAAAAACCGAACTTCAGACTGTCCAGGCCTCAGTTAGCATGTTACATGTTTGAGTTCATGACAGACCAGTTAGAAAAATTCTCCACAAGCATGGCTGGTTATGAAAGGTTGCAAGAGAAAACCTCCTCTGTAAAATAGCATGTGGTACAGCTTAGGCTGGCAAAGCCGCATCTGAACAAACCACAAGACTTCTGCAACAAAACCAGACTTCCAGACATAGAAGCACGGTGGTGGAGGGATGATGATCTGGGCAACGTGCAGTCATGAGTCTGAGTCTGTTCACATGCACATGATGATGATGATCATGATGGAAGTATCAGCCAACCATCAGGCTAAAGGAGGTCAATGATCAACAAACATCCGGGACTCTGCGGTGAAGAGGAGTCTGATTTCATGTTTTCATCCTTTACTCTCCTTCTAGTTGAGTTCCAACTGGAAGGGAAGTAGTTTGTGTGAAATGCAGAGTAACTGAAACACACCTCTCCTCTTCCACCTGCAGATCAGCAGCTCATTCTGTCAGAAAATGTCGCTTCAGCTTCCTTCTGTTCAGGTTGAAAACAAAATGATTTATTTAAAACTCTCTTTGGTGCGGCTCCATGTTCATGAAAACGCAGCGGAGGAAAATATCCAGAACGATCCTTCTAATCGGAAACGGCTAAATAACTGCAGCATCTTTATTTTTGGGTTGTGGTGTCAGCAGAGGACGGCAGCCTGCTGTCACGCTCATCAGATACTCGTCATCAGTGTGAAGCCCTTCTGCTGTGTCACAACCAGCAGTCATGAGCCTGAGCTGTAAAATATTAATGGTGAGGCACCAAAAATATGGAAGAACAACATTTCCCACGGGGCAGGAATTTTTCCTGCACGGAGGCGGCAGAGATGATTAAAACATGCACGCTGAAAGAATCTCTTCCTGCTTTCATCATTCCCTCATTCCTCCTCTCTGCCGGAGCGTTTTCTGTCCCCAAACATCCTCCTCTGTTCTGCTTCCAGCTGCACTCCCGAGTTTCCAGCAGCTCCATCACTGTCATCGTCATGGACAAACATCTGGCTTCAGTTTGGGAAATGCAGCTCAAATCCTACTTTTAGACTTTAGTGGATGGATTTAAAGTCTGTTAGTGATAACAGATGAATAACTTTAACACAAATCTTTTTGTGTGTGTGTGTAAATTTACCTGGAAGACAGTCAGAAATGTAAATGTCACCCTGGAAGAATACCACATGACTTTCAGAGAAACCAGACTGTAGCAGCCAGTTCATCTAGGAATGACTGAAGTGGTGTCTGATGAGGAACTGTGCAAAAGTAGAAGCTTTTGCACAGTTTTTGAGATGTTTTAAGAGAGACTTCATTTATTATCACTCACACCTTCTGCTTTAGTCTTAGTTAGCAGTTGTTTTAATTTATTTCACAGTGAGAAATTTTCTGATCAGTTTCTCTTAAAATTATAATGAAAATATTCTTTCCATGTTTTCCTGTTACTAGCTGTTAATATTTTAATGGAGCCTTTGAATAAGCAACTGAACAGCTAACAAATCAAATGCATAAAAAAGGCAAAACTGAATATTATGACGCTTTAGATCAGGGTTTCCCAACCCTGGTCCTCAGGGACCCCTGCCCTGCATGTATTCCAGGTTTCCAACTCCACCACACCTGATTCAGATCAACTCAACTGCTCATCAACTTCCTTGCAAGCTGCTAACGAGCCTTTCATCTGAGTCAGGTGTGTTGAAGTAGGAATATCTGGAAAACCAGCAGGGGTGGGGTCCCTGAGGACCAGGGTTGGGAAACCCTGCTTTAGATACAGTAAGAGACATTTTGATTTTACAAATGTGGCTCTCAGCTTTTTAGTTAGAATATATTCTGTCTGTTTTTGCTCATTTCTTCACTTTTTCCTGTCGTGATTGTATCTAAATCCGTCTCCTTGTCTCTGTCCGTTGCTCTGTGAATCGGGCCTGTACCACTGCTTTGTTTGTGGAGCGTCCCTTTCTTCTTTCACAAATTAATATGATCCAAATTTTCCTCGCATGTGATTGGCTGCACCAAGGGCTTTTGTTATTTTCAAACGTACACCATTACTTTGAAAGTCATGTGCACATGCATACATATTAGCACAGTGTTTCCCAACTCCAGTCCTCAGGTCCCACTGCTCTGCATGTCTTGGAGGCAACCTGAATTTTTTGCACCTGAATTAAGCGAATGGCTCGTTAAAACGTTGCAAAGAACATGTACATACAGTATATATATATATATATATATATATATATATATATATATATATATATATATATACAAATATATGTATGGTTACTGCCTTAAAACCTTCTGCTACTACTGTTAAAATAGAGCAGGGGTGTCCAGCACCGATCCTCGGGGGCCACAATCCTGCAGGTTTTCTGTGTTCTCGCTCGAACACACTTGACCCAAAATAATGAGTGTGCAGAACTTTATAGGCTTTTCGATCCATTTAATTTGAGCCAGGTGAGTTGGAGCAGGGAGGCATAGAAAACCTGCAGGACAGTGGCCCTCATGGACTGACTGTGGACACCCCTGAATTGACTTTAAGTCCCGCCCCCCAGGGTTACAGTTGCTAAGTCTGACAAGCTTTTTTTTCCAGTTAATTTCTGCCTGCATCAACATGGACTGATCAGCGATTTCAGTGAACATATTTCGAAGGAAATTGTGTTCAATTTCTGGGGTAATAGTTGGGAAGGATC
Source organism: Atherinomorus stipes (assembly GCA_023101725.1). Lineage (NCBI taxonomy): Eukaryota > Metazoa > Chordata > Actinopteri > Atheriniformes > Atherinidae > Atherinomorus > Atherinomorus stipes. The sequence goes on along the minus strand of JALJCO010002938.1, from coordinate 41,523 downwards.
AGAGAGAGGTCGACAGAGAGGACTGCAACATGCATCTGGGACAGGGCCTTTTCTGTCATTGCCCCTACCCTCTGGAATTCTCTCCCCCAGCACATCCGCAGCACAACTGACCCCACCGCTTTTAAAACAGAACTTAAAACTCACCTATTTCATTCCGCTTTCATCACCTAATGTCTTTGGACTACTATGTTTTAACATTGAACTTTTTAACTTTTGTTGAACATTATTATTGAACTGTATGCTATCTTATCTTGTTTTGCTTTTGTTTTTAACTGTTCTCCCATCTTGTTGTTTTATCTTTTGACTTGTGCAGCAGCTTTGAGTTTTATGAAAAGCGCTATACAAATAAAATGTATTATTATTATTATTATTATTATTATCTGAGAAATACGTCACCATTTGTCAGTGGACAAATGTTGATGAAGAGGATATTGAAATCGAAGTGAAGGTTCAGCGTTCATACAGAAAGACTCAGCAACCCCACATCTTGATGATACATGTCTAGAACCTATAAAGGAACAACAACATTCTTGCATCGCAGAGTAAGTCAACATATTGTTTTATTTTAAGCTGTTATGTACGACTCCAGATAGTTTTGGTTTCTGACGTGTTTTAGCCTGTTATTTGATGTTTTCCCTTTGGGTTCTAGCTAACCAGGATTTTGTTCCCACATCGTGAGTTTGATCAATTTATTACAACTGATCGGGGTAGCGGCTACCAGATCTGATCAGGATAGCAGATACTGCACTGAGAAACTTGCGTCTGTCTGTATTTTCACCATAGAGAGGGCTGTGTTATATAGCTCGCTATGTTTGGCAAACAAGGGGACTTACTAGTGTTTATCTGGTATTCTTGTTTAGCCTCTAGTGACACACAGCTACCTTACTCCATGTTAAAATGGTCATTTTTAATTAATATTATACTGCTGTCTAGTCCACACAGCTAACAACTGTGCTAGTTGGTGTTAACGCCACCTTGGAACAAACAAAATTAAAAATATAGCGATGAATACAACTGCTCAAAAATGAAAACATAAAGAATTTGATGGGATGTAACTGACACATTATTTATGGCTGCCATTGTTAGCACATAGCTTCAGTTTTAATTTGTAATCAATATAAAAGAAAACAAAGTAGCCAACTTATAACCACCCATACAGAAAAATCAGTGCTCAAATCTTGGCTTTTACTCACAGTTGTGGAAATAGTAAGAAAAACTATAAGACAGATGAAGGTAATTTCAATTGGTCATGTAACTTAGAACTGAAAATTAAACTTTAAAATGAGACATGCAGCTTCACGTATACAGTCATGTTGCATTTAAGGGCAGCTGGGAAGTAACAACGGTATACCTTACACGAGGATGGATCGGGACTCGTTAACTGCTGAGAGTCTATGTGGTCTAACGACTGCATGCAGGGTGTTTAATCGGAAACAGAGACGAAAGTTCTCCCAACAACCACATAAATAAAACATATCAAGTGGTCGTTGTCTGCATGCTGACAGCACACAACAGCAATCAATGCTTCTGTCCACGGTGCTGAAGGAAACAAAACACCTGCGGCGTTTTAAAGATTTAATTAATTGAATTATATGAATAAACACACAAGGGGGACGAAACAATGCTTTTCCTTTTTAGAAATATCAGGAACAAAGTGGAAAAAATGTTCCCTGAAAGTAGACTTTTTTAGAGTATCATCTCCACTTTGCTCCCCCTAATTTGAACCCTGACTGATTGTAGTATGTTGCAGCTGATTGCAGCTGAAGTCTGAGCAGCAGCGGAAGATTCAGTTCTCCCTGAAAGGAGTCGACTCCTCTGGTTTACTAGAAAGATGCATCAGCAGTTCATCCACCACACCGACAGGACACGTCTTTTTATGGGCGTTTCAGGAACTTTTGAGTTTTCTTTTTCTTAAAAAATAAAATGTCACTAAAAACTTAAATGTTGCAATACATTGCCACAGCGACCTTAGCTGAATTATCATCCTTCTGCAAGTCAACATCTAAATTTGTTAAGATCTTATTTAAAAAATGTTTCTTTTAAGCCCCGTTTCCACCAGCGGGTCTGGATCGGGTCGGGCCACGTGCTTTTGCGTCTCCACAGATAAAAACTGGGACGGGTACCCTTATATCCGACCCAACCCGACCTACTTTTTAGGTACCCCTCTGTAGGAGTACTGATCTAACCGATCCGGACCAAAGAGGTGGAGCTTAACACACTGCAATATGTTGATTGGTTGAAAAACATGTCACTTCCCACACAACCCCGGCATAAAAAGAAAGCAGGGGTGTCTCCTTTGTTTCTGTCACGTGTCGCGTGGTGCTTTGGTTAAAAGGTGTTGCACGGTGATGATGTCACACGATCACGTAGCAGCGCTATCCGGTTAATACTCCGCCTCCAGGAAAAGGGTACAGTTTGATGTGGGGACGCAACATTAAAACAACACATCTGTACCAAAACCCACCTGACCCGCCCCGACCCAGACACGCGGATGGAAACGGGGTTTAGTCAAATATCGCATAAAAACATCACCACAAGTGTGATGGTAATGACACTTCACAGTTTTTTGCTAATTGTGCTAAAATGGCAGAGTTAGCAGAAATAATCTTTTAGAAAGCGCTGTAGAATGTTTTTATATAAATATGAAGTTTTTACACAAAAATCTTTAAATATCTATAAACTGCAAGCTGTTTGGTAACGGCATGTAATAAAAGTATCATGCAACTTGTGAGTATGAATAAGGGAAAAACTTGATCCGGTATTCCTTCAGTCCCGCATGTGCTTGAGCGGCAGCACAAATTGAAAGAATCAGATCAAAGCTAATGAGGATCAGGTTTTTCTCCTCTAATTTTCTTTATCAGAAGGTGCAATGATGCACCAGCTGTCACGCTGATTCATAACCACGATTGGTCAGCTGGAGGTCTGAAGAAAAGCAGCAGCAATGACTTTCCTCCTGCTTCTGATTTTTAAAGTTCCAACGTGGCGCTGAAATGATGTCTAAAATAAAAACAAGAGTATTTGTGTGCGGCTCTGAGTCCCCGCAAAAAAAAGCTCCTATTCCGTATTTATGCATATCAGACACAGTTATGCCTAAATATGGATTTTCCATTCACTCAGTCCACATTGCGCTCATGTCCAGCGAAGCGTGACGCCTGAGACTTTATCTATAGAAGAAGACAGTTTGGAACACAACTGAGTTTTCAGCATCTCTAAAATTATTATTTTCATTTAATTTTCAGTAAAATCATAGGATGGGTTTGATTTCTGTGTTTCTGCTTTTTGCTGCTGCAGCGCAGACTGCCAGCTGGAGCCTGCCGGCGAGACACGTGTGACAAATCTGGTGTACAGGTCTGACGACGCAATCAGTCAGTCTTCAAGATGATATTTTATCACAATTCCTTTAGTAGATTTATTTTGAAACACCCGGAAGTGTTTATTTGTTTGTTTAAGGGTGCTCAACTGGAACTGAGCTATCCTGTTTTGCTCGCGCTTGACTGTTATTATTATTGTTACGGTTTCTGAACGGCGACTTCAGGCCTCTCTTCTTGTGACCTACACCTTCCACTCATCCACCTTAAAGAGAGACAACCTGAGTAGAATCAAGCTGAGAAGGTGCTAATTACAAACCGGTTTGGCGGGTCTGCTGTGTGACGCATTTCTGGACGAATTTACATAAGAACGCACTCGTGTGTCGTCTGGTAGGACTGGTGTTAAATAACTTGTTGCCAGCTGAAAGATAATCACCCATGCAGTAATAATCCAATAGGAGGCTGTTACCCATTTGCTTAGTTAAATCCAGGTGGCAAAGAAGTGTAGAAGTAGATTGATTGTTCAGTACAAGAATTAAAGTTTTAAAGCTCTATTCTGAAACTCATCTGTTGAAATGTTAAAATGAAAATGAATGAAAAAAAAAAATCTAATCTTGATATTTATGCTTGGATATGATCAGGGATGTAACTACACATCGATCTATGTCATTGTATTGATCCAAAATCCCCAAATCGATAATATACCCACTTTTATTTTGAAAATGGATATTTTTTTAAAGTTCCTCTGACAAGTTTTCTGCCTGAGTGGAGATAAAAACTTTGTTTACTAATTGTAATGTTGTCTTATACGTTTCTAATCAATCGATGGCTCCTAAATTAAATCGAATTGAGATCGTATCATGACTGATTTGAGATATCAACAAACATCACATATCCTCTGTATCGATATAATATCGCATCGTGATTAAACCAGTGATTTAAAGCCCTAGCTATGATATAGTTTGCGCCATTATTTCCAGCTGTATAAAGTGTCCAATTTGGAATATTTCCAAAATTCCTCAGCTTAACTTCTGATAGAAAGTTTCTGGAAGTTTACCGGAAATTTTCCTCCCCCATTCCGAAACAACATCTAAGTTCAGATCAAGACTCATAAAGCTCCTAAAAGCAGAGAAAACGTCTGTGAGAGGAAACTGATGCTCTCAGGGTCAGGCTTAATCTGAGTGGTTACTGCAGAGTCCTGTCTCACATCCAGTCATCGAGTTGTCTCCTCACTGCCGACAGAAGCTGTCAATCACGTCGTTTTCTCCTCTCTAATGTAGAACTGAAGCTGCTGTCCATCAGGAAGCATCACAATGTCCAAACACACCTCTGTGATCACTAATGACCACTGACAGCAGGGCCGAAGGCTGGAAGCTGCAGCAGCTGTCTGACACCGAACACACATCATCAGGAAACATCTCAGAGGAAAGTACCTGAACCACATCACCACCTGAACTCTGTGTGTTCCTCTCCCACTGAGAGGAAGATGCTTTCATCTTCTTCCATCTCAGAGTCCATCACTCCATCATCCTCCTCTCTTCCAGTCTGAGGACAAAGTGTTCCTGTTGGTAAATCACATTTTTCAGACAACACACCATCTCTGCTCCAAGGTTTATCATCAAGTTCAAAATAAAAAGGAACAAACTTTACTTCACATGTTTGTAGTTTAGAAACTGAGTTTATTTCATGTGAAAATAAAGAGCAGAAATCTGAGGATTAATCCGATTTCCTGAGAAAAACATTTATGCATATCTATGATCACTAGGGGCGATGACGATTCGAGGACTGTGCTTCCACTGCCAGTTTTCTAGTTGAATAGTCGCAACATGTGGTTACCAAACATAGATCATACCATTCTGGCAATTGGGGGGGGGGGGGGCTGAATGTTTTATTTTAGATCGCATTTCTTTGTTCTTTAAATAATTTGTGTCATAGGCCTATTAGCAGTTCTGTTGAAAAATGAAAATGATGTGTTCCCTTTATCAGTATCCTTACGACATGTGGCAGGATGCACAGAGGGCGGGGTTTAAATCCCCGTCTCCCGGTGGGTCACGCTGCTGATCATTCAGCCAAAGGGTCTCTGTGACCAAGTAGCCAGAGCGCATGATGACGAGACCCCCAACTGTCTCATTCGCATCATTGTTGTAGCTTATTCCACTGATTGACTGTATCAATTTGCCAAGGAAGAAACAGTCTGACTGCTGCAGACGCAAACACCGAGCCAGCCCCTCACAGATGAGGGGGAAATACAATCTCTCAAGACTTGGTGGCTACACATTTGTTGACCATAGGTTGCCACTTGGTCAAGATACACAGACCTATATCATAGCAAGTATGTTAGCTATAATAAACTTGCTATGATATGATACTTGCTATAATATACTGTAATCATAGATACATTGGTAATTATAATGATAATTTTTACCTTATTAATGCATTTAACCATTCCCCAGATAAGCTAGAGTGCAGTGAGCTGCCATGTCACAGCGCCCAGGGAGCATTTGTTGGATGTTAAGGCCTTACTCAAGGGTTTACACTCCCAGTGGTTAAATGCCACACCTGGGACTCAAACCCTGCTTTCCTGGACCAAAGCCATGCAACCAGGGTTTAAATCCCCAGGGTGGCACTATGTTATGACACATAATACTGTATATTATATATATATATATTATATATATATATATATATTAGCTTTGCAGCCATCTGCTGGGGCAGCAGCATCAGAACCAGAGACTTGAAGAAACTAAACAAGCTGATCAAGAAAGCTGGTTCTGTGCTGGGGATAACTCTGGAGCCGCTGGAGCTGATCGTTCAAAAAGAATGCTTCACAAGCTGATGAAGATGATGGAGGACACTTCCCATCCTCTCCACAACACGGTGAAGAATCAACAGAGTGTGTTCAGTGGGAGGCTGCGTCAAGTTCGCTGTAGGACGGAGAGATACAGGAATTCATTCCTGCCAGCAGCCATCACCCTAAAGAACAAGACTAACTGACTTTTTGTTTATTTATAAAAAAAAAAAAAAAAAAAAAAAAAAAAAGTGAGCTTTTACAATACTGAATTTCCCTTCGGGGATGAATAAAGTATTTTTCATTTCATTTTCATTTCATTTTCATTTCATATCATGACTAAATTGTACCATATAAATGACTTAAGATTAGATAGATACCTTATTAATTTCCAGGGGGAAACTACTGATATGCAAACTAAGTCTATATGAGTATATTAGGGGTGCAACAATACATCCTTCTGCATCGATACATCGATATACTGTAGATTGATGTATCGATCGTAAATCAATTTAAAATCCCAATATTGGGCAAAAATTTATATCAAACCCACTTTTATTATGAAAATGGCTTTATTTTGAAGGTCTCAGATAGATGTGACACAGGGAGATTGTGCTGCAAAGCTTTCAGTTATGTTAAGAAACAATAACCTTGTTATTACTTGTACATCATTTTACATTGATCGGGTGCTAAATCAAACCGAATCAAAAATGTATCGTGACTGAATTTGAAATATTAGTAGACATAGATATGCCTCTCCAATGTATTGATAGAGTATATTATCTTATCGTTAATCCAATGATTTATACCCCTAGAGTATGTATTACATAAGGTTAAACTTTCAGGCCCATTGTTTTATGAATTCATCTCGTACAAACTTATTAGTTGGCCAAAATTGTATTGTGGTGTAGTGTCATATAATATAATCATGCCATGAGGGGTAATATTACTTTGTGTCACTGAGAAAATGGCTTTGGTTTATTCAGACAGAAACAACAAATAAAACAACAAACAAAGCAAAACAGGTGGACCAAATGAAAAATGGTCTGAAGTTTTAGGCATTAAGGCAGTTCTGAAGGGAAAAGGGGGCCCAACCCGGTGCTAGCAAGCTCATACAGCAGCTTTTTTTAGACTCAGCAGAAAGTTCTTCTCTCTTACTGCCTCTTTGCAAGAAACTTAAAAGAAAATCTGTTCAGCAGAAAGACGACAGGTTTCAGAAACAAGGATAAACCTGTAGCTCAGAAACAACTCCGACAGATCCCCGGCTCACACCCTCACGTTCATCTTGGTCATGAATGAACTTTCACTTCATCTGAAGCTGGAGTCTTCAACTTTTGTGTGTGTGTTGGTAGTTTGAGGATGTTTTACACCAGAGAAACACACACGCACAGATACACACAAAGATAATAAAACGCAACGAGTCGCTGTCGTCACTCAGTTTAAAGTAGAAAAATCTGTCAGTGGAGTCCATAAATATTTGTCCCTGTCCAATGAATAAGGAGCTTTCCGCGCCCAGATTTCCCATGAGGCCTTGCTCGGGGGAGATGCATCACACATGACGGGTGGAAAAGTGTGTGAGGACGCAGCCTGTCGGAGCTGAGGGAGATATTTCAGCCTGCCAGCTCTCAGAAGGAGCGCTGCCTCATTAGAGATGATGAATGTGGAGAAGCAGCGAGCGGCGGCGGAGGCAGACGGGCGAGCGTTCGCCACGATGCGGCCCTGACCGCTCTGATCGCCTCGCATTAACGACGCGTCTGCACATTCAGAGAAAGTTGAGATGCCTCCCAGCCACAGCTGGAGGTGTTAAGTGTTCACATCTCCACTCGTAATGACGGGCAGAGTCCTGCAGGAGGCTGATGGTCATCGAGGAAACAAATCAAACATTTCCTCATCTGCCCTTCCCATATTTGCTTTTTGTCCCCCCTCTCCTTCATTACAGGCGAGTGTTGATGAGTTTAGGAGGGGGGGTGCAGCCAAAACAGCTCCATCCACTTCAGATGCTCATTAAATATCACTGGGTTTTCTACAAAGAGAGGAGCGAGCCGGTGCTTCAGCTGTGAGATTAAACACACCTGAATCAACACGGGGATGATGATGGCTGCTGCAGAGCTGGATTCCTCCATCAGACGTGTTTGCAGCTCATAGATCTTTAAAGACACCGCCTGACAGTGTAATCAGCTCTGGAGCTGTTTGTGTTTTACACGTTCAGACGTGGAGGGAAGTAATGAGCACAGACAATGTCACACACACACTCAGCTACATGTTTGTGTGTTTCAGGCTATTAAAGATGGATGGGCAGTGTGTTAGGGCCTTTAACTGGATGCTGATCCAGTGAAACCAGCATACTGGTGATGGGAGTGTGTGGCTATAAGAGCTCATACATCGCAGAGGAAAGGACAGGCAACACTTTGTTCTCCTGCTTTGTTTCTCTGAACGAGCTGCTGTACAGACGAGCAGATTCACAACCAGAGACTTCAGCCCCATTCTGACGGTATCGGTTATAGGAACCGCATGTGATAAATAATTCACCCCAGGGCCGGCTCCTGGAACACATACATGAGGGGGCATGCAGAAATGTGAAGGGGGCATAGTGTGTACACCTCATGCTTCAGCCCATTTTTTGTTATCAATAAGTGTTTTCTTAATGGGACTGGATTGTTCGCAGAGTTTAACTCCCAAGAAATGAATTGCAGTTTGTCAGGCCTCTCCACTAAGACCTGTCCAGCTTTGATGTCCCACCTGAAACCAAAGCTTCTGCTGGTATAGCTCTTAGGGTCACTGAGGCACGCAAACCCTGCAATCCCTTATGGGGAAAACAGAAAATATCAGTTCTCATAAATAAAACTAAGAAATGAATCAAATATCTTTTACCGAAGATTTAGCATCCAAAAACATAAGAATTGTGTCTTATTGGACAGCCATTAGACATCTATGCATCTCAAATCAGTTTGAACCTAATAAACACACACACACTGTGTGATGAAAAAATTAAGAGACCACCCTTGTTTTCTCACATTTCTTGGTAATTTTAATGCCTGGTACAAGAAGTACATCTGTCTGGACAAATATAATAACAAAAATAGCTCAGAATTTAATTTAACTACTGATATCTGCCATTTTCCATGCTTTTCTTGATAAGTGATTTTGGTTATTAAGTTCTAACATCAATAGCTATGGCATTGTACGGCCAAAAACAGTTTTGAGGCATTATATTTTTTTTTTCTGTCTCTTTTAGTCACATGATTCACACCACAGTTGGTACTTGATTGCATAACCATTATTTTTTATGACAATGGTGGTCTCTTCATTTTTTCCATGGCTGTATGTTTTCTCAAACAAACGCAACCAAATAAGCTGACCACCTGACCATTAAACCCCTGACCACAATAAAGTTGCAGTCCCTCAGGGGGAAATGGGAAATATAAAAAATAATAGGCTAAATAGGCCTAATAAAAATAAAGAAAAATCAAATATTCTTTATCAAAGTTCTGACAACCATCAACAACGTATTTTTTTATTCTAAGCTACATCAAGCTGTCGTCTACAGTCTGAGTTTGGTTAAAACAGATGCAGAAAGTCACATGAAGCTGTTTGAGCTGCTGAAAGCAGCAGGAGTGAATAAAGAGGAAAAACTTACAGCACGGGTCAGGACGTTTATTCACATGCGCGCTCTCTAATCCTCCCCCCCCCCCTCTTTCATCCACACTGTTGGTGACAGCAGCTTTCTCAGCAGCATGTGACGTTTGGCCTCCACAGAAAACGGAGCGACCTCCCCAAAACTTGATGTGAAAATGAGCTGAAATTAAACCTTTTCTTTTGCTCTCGTGCGCTGGTCCGCAATTGCACATACAGGCCTACATTATGAATGAATAAATTTTCTTATTCCTCTCGTGCACGGTGCGCCCGTCACAAAATGCGGTTTGGGCACTTGAACACTGCATATTATAAACACTGCCTCTGCAGACACCAAGCCATCAGGCGATCGTCAGTCTGACTTTACAACATGGACAATGTGACGTGATATTTTAATTCACTCATCCATGGCAGAAACATTCTGCTCTGAAACGCTTCTGACAGACGGAAAGTGCAGCGCAGCTCCGCGGTATTTCCACGTTTGGTATGAGGATGCAGCCGATGGTCCTCAGAGCTGAACCAGCCTGCAGAACTAGGTTTGAGCAGAGCTCTGCAGACAGTAGATCCTCCTGCAGCCGACACCCGGCACGCGAAGGGGGCGCACAGAGTAATGTGGAGTGGTGCAGGGAAAAGAGCTTAGGAATCGCTTGCCTTTTCGTCAGATTTGATTTAAGGGGGCACAGTGTTTGTTTGGGGGGGCAGTGCCCCCTCTTGCCCCTGCCTGGCGCCGGCCTCGATTCACCCCCCTACGTCTGTGTTTTCTGTGGCACATTCACACGAGATAACCAAAGTTTGAGGACTAACCAAAATTTACAGATATCTACTGGATATGATGTCACCGTGCTGCGCATTGCGTAACCTTCTCACACTAGCTGCATTTTCATCAGCAGCAGATGATAATTCAGAGGCAAAGTCTGTGTACATCCAAGCTACAAATGCGTGGAAACAACATAAAATACTGGTGGACAGTTACCAATGCATCAAGAACTCCATGACCGCGTGTTGTTTTCCAAAATAAATGCCATTTTTGGATTTTTCATGCAGGCCTTGACTGGTGAAACTTCCCAGATCACCATTCATCATCATATCGTTCAGTTCATATCCTTCATGCTGCATTCACGTGAAACCGGGCAGACAGCAGACGCACAACAGCCGCTGCATGTGAAGGCATAAACAAGCCTCTATGTGAAGACGTGGTCTGTCAGTTACAGTGAACTCAGTCCCCATCTCTGAGATGTTGTCATGGCGATGTCGTATTGTTTTCCCTGACCCATGTTTTACCGTCTTTCTCTCAGCTTCTGTGATTAAAATGACATCTGGTTTGTTACCGATGGCCGTCTGCCCGACTGCACATGAACGCAGCATCAGTGTAATGCTGGTTCCACCTCCCTGCACGGCGGTGACTTTTCAAAGGCATTACCCCGAACTGAGCTGACAAGTCCGGTGTCTCCGGTGAGTTTCCGTGTTTTCTACTGTCACATTTCTGCTGAACATGAAAACATGGCGACACGACATGGTAGCCACCACCGAGCCGACCCGTTCCATGTAGATATGAATGATACGAACAGTAAATTCAGAGCTTAGAGGAGCATTTCAGTTTGTTGATGGGAGTGATTACTGATTAATGGAAAAACACTTTTGAACCAAATAATCGATTTTTGAGAATTGGTAACAGGAGAACTTACACAATGTCCCTTTAAAGGTGATAGTTAATTTTTTTTCATCCAAACAATATTTTCTGAAAGAACAATACATCCACAGAACGTGGATAAATATTTACATCTGATTACCATACCAATGTCAGGATTCTTCGCAGTTAGCATGAGGGTCAGAATTGTAAGCTCAATTGCTGTAGAATTGCCATCTTCCTTGCCTTATTGCTCAAATTCAAGCTGACAAAAATGAAGCAGGATGAGGGTGAAGGTAGCAAAGGGGATCAAAAGCCCAGTGGAGGTTTCCATTTTCCTCCTGGACATGTAAGTTAAACATTGTGATTAACAGTTAGCTAATGTTGCTAATGCTAATTAAGTAAGCAAGTGTTAGCACGCCACCTTCTTACAGGGAGGAATTAAACTTGTAGCTATCACCTATAATGTTTTGGAAATGATCGTAAACATCATAATTAAGAAAAAAAAATTTTTTTGCATCCTGTATTCCTCACAGAAAAGGAAATAAAACACGCTAAACAAATGCCGTCAAATCACGTGTCAGAATCTGTTTGTTTCTGTCCAAATCACAGAGATGTCTGCAGTCACATTGGATTGGTATTATCACAGGACCTCTGAGTTCAGCAAGATATAGTAGGTAAGTGGGACAAGTTTTACTTCACAAATTACTAACATGGCTGATTTGCATGAGATTAACATTATAAACAGTCACTGTAATTATTACAAATTATGTGCGGTCCCTAACTAATCTCATCAGAACAGGGCTTAAGTCATGGAAAATTACCTGATAAAGTATTATATCACATCCAAAGTGTCTGAGGTACGCATAGTCAAATCTCTTAATCTTAAAAGACTTCTTCAAATCCCTGATTTCAGTGATTAACCCTTTCATATTCACATTAAGAAAAAAGCAAGAAAGGAAATGTTGAGATTTTTTTTTTTCCTTGAGACAATAATATGAATTAGTATTTCTAACAAACTGTTGAGGTAACGGTGAAGTGATCAAAACCTGAAACAACAACAAAAACTTACTTTTGGTATTACCCCTAACCAAGTATTTGAGATGGCAAAGGGTTAAACTTGGGAGGAAGTTTTGAGTAAACCCAAACCAAAATTTAACATCGAAATGACAGAAATGTTGACATCTGGTAGAGATACACCCAACGGTGTTCACGAAAATAATAAAATATTGCTATTTTTGTCATTGAAATACGTGTATAAGTAAAAAGCCCAGCCTACTTTGGGGCTCTATAACGGAGGCATAATTAAACATAGAAATATCATTCGAAGTTTAAACAAGTTACAAAAGATGAAGGATTTAGTGTCTGAAAGTACATTTTGATATTTTTCACAGATGTGATACAATCGCAGTGTAAGTTTTATGAAATTGTAGAAATTGCCCTTAGAGTCATGACTCAAGAGTGATGATGTCACACACCTATTTTGCCCTTTGAAAATATTCAGAAAACTTTAACACCTTTCTCCCCCTGCAGATTTTCTTGTACATTGACAAGTTATACATCAAAACGAAGGTATTTTTCTTTTCTTTCACACAATCTAACCAAAACTGTGATAGGTCTTATGGTTTTCTCACAAATTGCCTTAGATTGCAGTGTGCCAACTGCTGGCTCCACTGACTTCTATTCATCTTTTACTCAGATTTTCTCCTCTAGTCAGATGATGAGGGGTTTTTCTCACCTGCTTTAAAATCTAGAATACATCAGAGTCATATAAGGGTATTCTGTGTGTTCAGCACCCATTTGCCATTTACAGTTAGAAAATAATTTTCAAACAGTGACTGTTTGTTTAAGGAGTACAACAACCCTACAAGTTCATTCCAGTTCGTAATACAAAGTATTCATACTGGCTCCTCTCAGAGAACCTGTCTGGGCTCAGAGAGGCTGGAGGAGAATTCCTCTCTTTTCCTTGTCTTGCGGGAATAAATACACAGAGGAGCTGAACAAAGGAAACAGGCCAACAGAAACTCAGCTGTACGGATCAGGAAAACATCCGTCGAGTTTTGCTGGTGTTGTGGATTTATCTGTTGGTGATGTTTGAGGACGTAAACCCAAACGAAACAGAGAACAGCTAAGTTTTAACAGCTGATTTTGGTGGTAAAAACATGACAAAGGCCAGGGCTGATGCAAAAACGCCAACATCAGTGAGTCTGAGTGAATGAGGATGACTCCACACACACTTTCAGGGAGATAAACCAGAATTTAAGTGTGTGAAACTGAATGAAACAGAGATCAGAGCGCAAGCCGGGTCAGAATCAGCCTCAATGAGCTGCAGAAAAACTCTATCCAGGATCACGTTCAGTTCATTTCATGCTTATTTTAATAATCCAAACACTTTGGATGATCCTCATTTGTGATGCTAATTTTAGCACTCATATGTAACTCGGGAGCGGTGTGGGTGTCCCAGGTTCAGCTGGAGGTCTGATCTCAGCTCGGTGGATGTGTGATGCTCAGGAGCTGCTGATAAACTGTGACTGTCTGACTTTAGTCGCCGTGCTACCAGATTTCATGCGTGGCTAATGTGATTCTGATTGCTGAGTTTATAAAACCCTGCGAGGGGGGTCGAGAGCTGGATGCACGGGATCAAAAGGTGCACAGGTAAGACAGGCATGAACCAGGAGCTTACATAGAGTCCTGCCTTACAACCTGCCATCCACCAGGGTGATGATGCTCCTCTCTGTTTTTAAATGGGATTTTTTTTTCCCCTTTTGAAATGAGAAATGAAAAGCAAACAAACTGTTGGCTTTTCATTTCCAAAACCAAAATGAAAAATCAGAATTCCAAACCGTTTTTTGATTTGTGCACAAAGTAAAAAACTGAATATCACACAAGCAGCACCTCAGCTTGATTAAGTTTTACAAGCATAAAGCAAGCCTTACCGATGTGGCATTGTTGCACTTTTTTTCAATAGAGTAAAATGCTATGAATGAGGAAACAGAACTCTGAAATACAAGACAGACCCACCATTAATCAAAATAAAATATCATTCCAATCTCTAAATTTTCAATGAAAACTCCAACCGATCCTTGTTGGAGACCCAAGCCTAGGATTGGCCGAGGGACCTGCCTGTCAGACCTTTGCTTCCACATTAGGAGGCGGAGGGAATGGGGGGTGGGTCATTGGAGTGAGGTGGGACTGTTGATATTCAAATAATTTTGCCGTGCTTTCTGAAAAACAAGATCGATAAGGGTTGCTTTAACAAAGTCACTTGACCCAGAGGTTCTTTCTGATCCGTGTACGCCGTGTTGACTACACAACCTAATCTGCTGAGCTCATCTGATGACCAACACAACCTACATTAGAGAAGCGTTCAGTGATTTATCACCACAAACAAAGGACTCCGCAGGCGGGCGGTGGATAATCGAGCTGAGAGTCCGTGTTCAGAATCAGGAGGATGGCTCTGCTTGAACTCTGATCTGTAGCAAAGTGTTAATCATGTTAAGAACAAGCGAGCATCCAAAGATGAAGGAAAGTGTTGACCAACCAGAAGCTACCAATTCAGCTGCTCGGTATCCATGGATACAGGTGGGAACGATAACATTATCCAACACTTTGAATCAGTTTTCATTTTCTAAATATATCAAAGTCAGGTAATATTTCATTCTTTATGGATGTATCATGATGATGTTTGTTCACCACAGTGTAGACACGGCAGGCAGAACTTCTGGGTCATGTGATTTCTCTCAGATGGAAAAAAATTAAATCAAACTGAGGCTGCTGTTTTCTGATATTTTTTATTTCAGTTTTGGAAACTAAAACAGGAAAAACAAGGATTTCTTTTATGTATTCATGCCAAATAAAATAAACTTTCTGAACATATTTAAATGGAGGATCGCGTTGCCTTACATTGGTGAAAACAACCCCGTCTGCAGCTGTTCACCCAAAGACTGTGTTGTCAGGTTGTCGCCTGGCAGACAAAACTCAGGGATCAGATAGTGTTTGCAGAATCATCCTGAAACACGATCAGGATCGGTTTGTTTTGTAGGCTTCTGAAGACGTTCATCCATCAACAGATAAACAAGTAAAGTTGGATTTCCTCTAAAAGTTCTGATTATTAAATGTTTCCTGCTCAGGTCTCACAGAGAAAAGTTTATTCTTAGTTTATATAAAGAAGGAAAATCAACCTGAGCAAAACTTTGTTTTCATAAGCTCCCAATGGCATCAAGGAGCCTTCCTATGGTTGCCATAGCAACCCCCTGACTGAAACTGACTGCGTTTACCCGCAGCCGTTCAGTGAGAGCTTCAAGCTTTCCATGCAATGAGGTGCAGCACAGGTTTTGCTTCTGATTCAGCGTTCCCCTCAACATGGCCAGCGTCATGTTCAAAGACCGTGGGACACGAGAACAACTTGATCCCTCAGCTGAACCACAGCCAGAAAACACACATCACACTGGACTCAGACGGATGTTCACACCTGGATGCTCCTCAGCGGAGTGATTCTGGAGGAACACGTCTCTGCAGAGTGTTGCCATGAATATCTGAGCAGGAAGCAGCGTTGCCAGATCTCATGACAGAAACAAGCAACCAGATGCGGCGCTGACAGCTATTTCAGAGGAATGCTGTGAGAAATGAATTTACAAAACTGATATTTACATGAACACAGATAAGTTAGAGGCTTAGAAAGATCTTTATTAGCCTCTAGACCAGTTGTATTCATATTGCGGGTCGGGAACCCCATGTCGGTCACATACAGTAATTATTTCAGAGGGTGGCCAGATCAATGTGAAAAAATGTGAAATTAACACAATCATTCCGCAATTATTGCAAAAAAATAACAAAGTATTACAAATACCATGTTAAAGATCTGAACTTGGCATAATCTTAGCAAGAGAAGCTGATTTGGGGCATGTAGGTGCCTTGTCACAGCAGTGAACCAAATCCACCACAAAACATTAATCCTCCTTATTCATAAAGTTTTTGTAAAGGATAGTTTTCAAGCCTTACACATGGATTTTTTTTTTTTTTTTTTTTTTATCAGTGAGGGTCCATAAACAAATTTAGTTTAATAAAAATGCAACAAAAAGTTTTATTTGCATTTTAAAAAATCCAAATGTAGACCTACTTTGGTAAGAAAAGCTAAATTTTGGCATTTGGCTGTTTTTTCCAAAGGTGTTAAAATAATCCACCAAAATCCACTTTATCCTCCTTATTTATGAAGATTCAGACAGTTTCAAACCCTCATATTAAGAGAATGGCTACAGGATGACCCATTATGGTGTCGTGGCTCAAAGGTTTAAAGATCACTGATCTAGACAGCCACCACTTCCCTTTGCTGCTGCAGGTAACAAGTTGCTAAGCTGGTAAAAAGGTTGAGGAAAAACCTGCCGGGACATCCAATAATGGGTCTGGTTTGGATGAATACTTGTCAGTCAGTTTGATGATCATTCACCATGAAGATGTTCAGGTTGTTGAGGCCCAGGGTTTCCCCCAGTGGTTCCTAGTCTTAGTGATAGGGTGTGTGTGTGTCATGGGCACAGGGTGTGTGTGATGCGTCTAGTGCAGTGGTGTAGAGGTGCTTGCTGTTAGTGCATGCTTTTTGCTGCCCTATGCTTGTGACCTTCTGCTTTCAGCTACTGCCGCTGGCTAGCTCCCATATGGGAGTGAAAAGAGGAGCCGAGTGTGTAAGTCTCCTCTGCCAGTACACAGCCTCTCCACCACCAAGACTTTTGCAGTGCCTCCTCGTGGCCACACATGGAAACTGGGCGCCTTGCGGCCCCAGGCTGAACTGCAGGGGATCTCGGAGCAGCAGTGGGCCCCAGAGATGCGGCGTCCAGGCCCACCATGTTGTGGACACGCCCTGGCACCCATCAGCCACTGCCCCAGCTATGGGTAAATAGTCCCACTGCCTTGTGGGTTAGCCTCAAGGGGCAAGGCTAAGGGAGCACACCCCAACAGAAAAGCTCTGCGCTGGCGGTGCGCAATAGGCGGGCCTTAACAGAGCTAGGTACCGGCAGCCTCCTGCAGCCCAGGTGAGGAGCTGGTCGTCCTGGGCCCTCCCATGCCACCAGGCCCTCCTCAGCGGGGCCAAGATAGTGCTACTGGGGACGGCGCACCCCCTACAGCACTTTAAAGCCTCTATGCGTAGGTATCCACCTCTGACCATGGTGAATTACCTGGATCCACATCTGGTTAAAGTCTGGCGGCGATGGAGTGTCTGGCGACGGGGGCAGGTTTGAATAGACTGGGAGCTCCTAGCCAGAGCTCTGCACGTCAGCGGCACAGGGCAACGGTCGCTAACAGCTGGGGTTGAGTGGCAGCTGTTTTCGGCAGACCCCTGTGTGACTGAGCAGCCCTATTCAGGGACCGCACTGCTCACCTCAAATCGAGGAGGGGCCTAGAAAAGGTGGCCTAAAAATTGCCCACTCAACCAACACCTGGACTGGTCACCGCGCCTGTCGGGTTATTCCATCTCTGCGGTCGAAACAGAAGGAAGAAGATTT
Organism: Atherinomorus stipes; assembly: GCA_023101725.1. NCBI lineage: Eukaryota > Metazoa > Chordata > Actinopteri > Atheriniformes > Atherinidae > Atherinomorus > Atherinomorus stipes. Next base: position 23,670 of record JALJCO010002938.1, on the reverse strand, counting down.
TAAGCCTCAAGCTGGCAACATGGAACATAAGAACTCTCCTGGACTCTAACAGGTCTGATAGACCCCATAGAAGGACAGCTCTCATTGCAGCTGAACTGAGCCGATATGACATTGATATTGCTGCCCTCAGTGAAACAAGACTCCTTGATGAAGGGTCATTGACAGAAGTAGGAGCCGGCTACACCTTCTACTGGAAGGGTTATCCCCCAGGTGGGCAACATCTCCATGGTGTAGGCCTGGCTATTAAAAACACACTACTGTCAAGACTCTCTGAAACACCTGTAGGGGTCAGTGAAAGAATTATGACCCTCCGTATCCCTCTGGCTAAGAACCGATATGCCACACTACTCAGTGTATATGCCCCAACTTTGCCATCCGACATTGCGGCCAAAGACACTTTTTACCAATTGTTGGATGAGGCTCTGCACCGGATCCCTAAGAATGATAAGATCCTTTTGCTTGGGGATTTTAATGCAAGGGTTGGGCAGAACAGTGGGGTATGGAAAGGAGTACTTGGCAGGCATGGTGTCGGGCAAGCCAACTCTAATGGCATGAGGTTACTCACCCTATGCTCAGAGCACAACCTCACAATAACCAACACCATCTTCCAGCAGAAAAACAAGTACAAAACATCATGGATGCACCCTCGCTCAAAGCACTGGCACCTGATAGACTATGTTATCGTGAGACGCTCTGACATCAGTGACGTCTTTATGACCAGGGCCATGAGAGGCGCGTTCTGCTGGACAGATCATCGCCTGATCATGACCAAGGTCTCTTTGAAGATCCGTCCTCTCATGCGAAAACATGGATCCAAACGGAAGCGTTTGGATTGCACCCGCCTACAGGACACTGTGTTTCGGAACAGGTTTCGAAGCTCCCTGGCAGGGAAACTAGAGGAGCTTGAGCCCCTTCTAAGCAGTGAGAATTCTATCGAGCAGCAGGCTGCATCCATAGCTGCAGCCCTTCATGAGGCAGCAGCCCACACAATCGGCTTCAAGAAGAGGAACCACCAAGACTGGTTTGATAACAACTCAGAGTTCATCAATAACCTGCTGGTTTGCATGCACAAAACACATCAGGAAACACTGAGAAACCCATCATCAAGCACCGCCAGGCAACAATGGCAGAAAGCCCGCCAAGAGGTACAGAGATCCCTGCGACTTACTCAGAACCAGTGGTGGAAAGAGAAGGCACAGGAGATCCAAATGCACGCAGACAAGAACAATATGCACTCATTTTACAAAGAAGTAAAATCAATATATGGTCCTACAAGTCATTGTATTAGCCCTCTGAAGACCGCAGATGGACTCATTGTCCTGAAAGACCAAGAGAGCATCTTAGATAGATGGGCTGAGCATTTCAGCACCCTTCTAAATCAGGACTCCGAAGCAGATTTTACCATCTTGGATGAGCTGCCAAATTTTCCTCGGGTTGACAACCTTAACCAACCGCCAACCTTCTTGGAAGTTTTTTCAGCTGTCCACTCTTTAAAAAATAACAAGTCTCCTGGATGTGACAATGTCCCTGCAGAACTGTTCAAACAAGGAGGGTACCTCTGCACTAGAGCCTTACATGGCTACATCACGAAGGTCTGGGCAGACGAAAACATCCCACAGCAATGGAAAGACGCTCGAATTGTCACTATTTATAAGAACAAGGGTGACAAAGCTACCTGTGGTAATCATAGGGGCATATCGCTTCTCGCTGTGGCAGGAAAGGTACTGGCCAAAGTCATGCTTCGGAGACTGATCAACCACATATCAGAGTCTGTCCTACCCGAATCACAATGTGGGTTCCGAAAAGGCAGGAGCACAGTGGATATGATCTTTGTAACTCGGCAACTCCAAGAAAAATGTAGAGAACAACATCAAGATCTGTTTATAGCTTTTGTTGACCTCTCTAAAGCATTTGACACTGTGAAGCGAGACCTCTTGTGGGATGTCCTCTTGCGAGTGGGCTGCCCCAAGAAGTTCATTAATATCCTGCGACAGTTTCATGATGGAATGACAGCAACAGTGACAGTTGGATGCCAAGAGTCTAGGCCTTTTCCTGTGACCACAGGGGTAAGGCAAGGCTGCGTATTGGCACCAGTGCTTTTTAACATCTTTCTCCTATGTGTCACTCAACTTCTCAATAAGGAGATCGAAAGCAACAGCGGAGTGACTATAGCATACAGGCTGGATGGTAGCCTTTTTAACATCAGGAGGCTGCATGCAACTACCAAACTCAGCAGGATGAGGATACTGGAGCTGCAGTATGCTGATGACTGCGCCCTCGTGTCTCATTCTCCACAAGACCTCCAATCTGTGCTCGATGCGGCGGTAAAAGCATACCGCCGGATGGGGCTGATCATTAATACTTACAAAACCGAAATAGTCTGCCAATGGAGTGCCACCATCCCACCCTCGATGCCTGCGTTCACTATAGCTGAAGAAAAACTGTCTGTTGTCCCATCATTCTGTTACCTTGGAAGTATCATCTCTGCTGACAACACCATAGACAACGAAGTCCAAAATAGAATCAAAAATGCATCAGTTGCATTTGGAAGACTTAGACGTCGGGTCTTCCAAAACAGAAACCTCCATCTCAATACTAAAATATCCGTCTATCAAGCTGTTTGCATCACCACTCTGCTCTATGGTGCTGAAGCCTGGATCATTTATAGCCATCAAATGAAATCTCTTGAACAATTCCACATTCACTGTCTTCAGCGAATCTTGGGTATTACTTGGCGTGACCGAGTGGCTCACACGGAGATTCTTAGGAGAACAGGCTGCACAAGCATCGAGTCCACAATAGCCAAGCAACAACTACGCTGGGTGGGACATGTCATTAGAATGCCCTCCGATCGACTGCCCCGCAAAGTGCTATATGGGCAGCTGCAACAAGGTCAGCGCTCAGCAGGAGGCCCGAAGAAGCGCTATAAAGATCAACTGAAGGCAACACTGAAAAAATGCAAAGTCAAACCCATAGATCTGGAACACACAGCAGCTGACCGGAACACCTGGCGGCACCTTTGTTCCCATGGAGTTCAAGCACTTGAAGAGGAAAGGACAACTAGAAGAGAACAGAGAAGGGCCAGGAGAAACACACCCATGGCCGCCAGCAACAGGCACAGCAGCATCACCTACACTTGCCCCACCTGCAACAGAATCTGTGGATCCAGGATAGGCCTACACAGCCACCAGAGAACTCACCGCTAAAGACAGAAGAGGATGTCATCATCGAAAGCGATGGACTACCACAAGCAAGATAGGGTACCGTTAAGATTCACACTCAGAATTGATTGGTTGAATTCAACCAATATGGTTAGTTGTTACTTGTGTCTGACAAATCTTTTGGTTGTTTCAACAAAAAAGATTGGTTAGATTACCGATATTTTGGCCAAAGAAATATTGGTTGAAATATTGGTTAATTTAACCAATATTTTGGTTAAATTAAAAAAAATATTGGTTAATTTAACCAATATTTTGGTTAAACAGCCAAAAGATTGGTTGGACACATACCTACCAATTAGATTGGTCAAATTAACCAATATCTTTTTAGGGTGTTCTGGACAAAAAAATCAATAACTACTACTTCTCTGCTTTTCATGTTCTAGACTTGTCAATCACTAAAGCCTTTGAGTCAGTAATTAATATGTAGCACAAAGCAATAACTGGTGGGTTTAATTCCCTTTAGTTGCTGGTAAAACATGGATTTCCCTCCATACAAATTATGGAACCTTGCTTGATTTTGCCAAATAACTTGGCTGTGTCTATTTCTCCAAACTTTGGGTACATTAAATGTAATATGTTTTCAACAAAGTTTAATAAAAAAAAAAAAAAAATATTTTCAAATTTCTCAACTTAAAATATTTTCTTATGAAAATCTGGTGGGCCAGCGATTGGCTGCCTTAGCACCACCTACCACCAGGCTTCGCATGTTCCTGAGGGAAAAACCCTGAGGCCTACAAATATCCGGGTGCTGTGCTTGGATCTAGTCTGAAATTCAATGAGAAAACTGAGTCTGTGGCCAAAAAAGTCAGCTGGTAGTTTATTTGCTGAGGAAGCTTGACTCTTAAGTCTATTATATGCTTATTTATTGGTCATTTACTGAAAGTCTTTAAACTTTTTCTTGATGTCTTGGTTTTAAAAGGAAGAAGTAGAGCAGCCTCCTAGATGCTGCTAGCGCTCCTTTCATTATAAATAACTTCTCTTTCAGACATCAGGATACAAAATTCTGACAGAAGTCTGTTAATGACTGGATGATTCAACGTGGATCTTTATGCATTTTTCTTGTATTTATTTAACTGATGTTTTTATGTATTTATCGTTTCTCTCTTCATCAGGTCTCATGATCTGTTTGTCTGACTGCTGCTGACACAGATCATTGTTCTCTGATGACTGGTAAGTGATGTGGATGTGGGTGAGCTGCAGAAGCATTACCCTTTGGGATCAATAAAGCTGTGTAAAACCGAATCGCCCTCCGGCAGCTCTTTGGGGATTGGCTTCCGGCAGGTGGTTCCCTAGACGGTCCATGGTGGGAAATGGAGGCTCGCCTGGTTTTCCTCGCCTTGTTTCATTTTGTTAAGCATTTTCTCTTTCCTCGGGTTTGTTAGGTGCGAGGGTGCTATGGATTTTTCTTTGGACAACTCTGTTTCCTCTACTTCAAAAGAGAAGTTGGAAAGTTTAAAAAAAGCTGTTTTACTTCATTCATCTGTGCTATGCCTCATCTAGGAGGAGCAACTGTTTATTTTACAAACGTTCCTGTTGCAACTAATTATATATGAAAAGATCACAAAAGGCGCATTTGGACAGAGAGGTTCTAAGAACGCAGTTCCAATAACTACGCCTCCCGAGTGTAGTTATAGGAACTACCCTTCACCTTCAGTGTGCGTTCGCACGAGGGAGGACCTTGTTAGGGACCATGTGTGACGCAATCGTTGTGACAGTAACACATTTATGCCCCAGCAGATCTAATATAAAACTAAGGTCTCTCATCTCTTTTATTCAAAGCTAATATAGAAGCTAACTTACCAGCTTTCCCTCATCACAGTCATATGTACCGGAACAGCCCCAACGTTGGAAAGCTGCTCTATTAACGTCTTGTTTACCTTTTCGTCGAAGCAGGCCCGGACACTTTAGTGGACGGACCGGGTTTGTTCACTAAAATGGTGCAGATTGTACTGACACAATTTGCAACTGTACACTGTAACAAATTTCTGTAAATTTACGGTGAATTTACAACAGTATCTTACTGTTTTTCAAAATAATTGTAAAATACTGTTAAATATTCATCCCTGCATGTAAATTAACAGTTAATGTAAACAAACTGTATTTTAACAGTGAATGCTAACAAACTGTAATTTAACAGTATAATACAGTATTTTTTTGTCACGCGGTGGAATTGGACCCACATTCCTTCACAAGTCTTGTCACTATCCATCAGCATCTCACTGATAATTGTAGGCTTATGTTTCTGTTTTGATGATTTTACTTCTTGTTGATCATACTTTTAACATTACTCAAGTCATTTTTGAGTGATGAGATGTGATGGGATATTCCTGGACCTGACTTTGAACATCACAGCTTCTTCATCATTCAGAGCAGTACATGTGGACTTCATCCAAAGAGGTAAAATGATTTTTATCTCGATAAACTTACAGTGTGAAGATTATTAAACTGACATTATATTAAAAAAAAAGAGCATTAGGTCTGTTTCAGCTGGTCAGGCTGCTTAACTTGGCAAAGCAAGCTCTGAACTCAGTTAGCTAATGTTAGCAAGCTGGCATTGCTTCTGACCTTTGTAAGCTGTAACTTATTACTTTCTCATCTAACTTCATTTAAAAAGTCCTTTCAAATACAGGCAAGTTTATCACCAGTACATCAGGTTTGGAGTAGTTCTGGAGATCAGGTAATGTTTGGGCATCCTTAGACTCAATAGAAGCTAGCTAAAAAATAGACAGTAAAGGTAACTATTTCAATCTGCATTTCATTTTCTGCGATGCCACCTGTGATGATAAACAGTAATTTCTGACCTCACTTGACCTGATGATTTAAAGTGTTGCCTCTGTGATATAGTGCTTGCAGGACAAAAAAACAAAAAAAACAGTAGGCCAGACTGCTTCACCTTCACACAGAAAATTGAAGTCTGTTGCGTTTGCTCTATCTGCTTTGTTTTGCAGACCAAATGCTGAGTGAGATAGAACTGTTCTACATTTATATATCTGTGGGTAAAGTTAAAATACACTACCTGTGCGCAGTCTCTAAAAAAATTCCCAGGAAAATTGTCACTAAAACCATGTTATGAATAGGCTTCTTGGCCGAAATGCAAGGGCTTTCACTTATGTTTTACTCCATTCAGCAAAAGAAATCACTTAAACTGGCATTTATTTAAATAAACATGTGTTAGTTAATCACCAATAACAGTGTGAAGACTAACTTGTGATTATTTGTGCAATTATAGAGCTGTCTGTACAACCAAAAATGGGAAGGAATGGGCGGATCATCAAAAGGGAGAGAGGACCTAGACGTGCCATTATTTCATCAGATGTAAAGGTGAGATGTGTTCTTCTCAGACGCAACATTAAATTTATGTTAAACACATTTTATTATACTCCATAGTAGTAATACCAGTCTTTCTCATTCAGTTTATAAATTAAAAACAAATAAGCTTTTAACTTCATGTTAATTAGATAATCACATACTGTAGGCAAATCTGTTAATTTAAACTGTATTTTTCATAATAGCCCGGTATTTTTAACTTTCTAACAACATGCCACCAGCCTACTGACTTAGCCCTCGCAAGAGGTAACCTCCCTCCCTAAACTATAAAAGCCAACTAACCGCTCTTTTTTCTGTCTCTTGCTGTTCTCTCTTCTTAACTATTTTTATTTTACCTCTCCCTGCAACAGTTTATTGCTCTGGCCCTTTTCTTTCCCCTTATGTCTTTTATTTTTTTGCATCCCTCCATTAGTCTGTTTCACATTTTTATATCTTAGGTGACGTTGTGTTACTAAATTTCTGTACATCTGTTTGTTTGACAGGCACCAGTCATCAGTGATTGAGGATACCACCAATGCTGCAGTCAAGTACTCCCACTGTACACTGTCTTCCCCCTTTACTTTTCTTTCTCTAATTTCACTGTTCACATTGTTCACATCTACATGTACAAAAGACTTGCTGACAAGCTAGACTGTTCTGTTACACTGCTCTTGATGCTATTTTAATTAAACGTTATACTGTTCTTGAAGCTATTTTAAAGGTGATAGCTACAACTTTTTCATCAAAACAATATTTTTTTTTAAAAAGTAATACACCCACAGAACGTCTAGTGGGGTGAAGAATAAAAGTGTTAAGTTTATCCCCAATTTTTTTTATAGCATATGAATTGTTTTATAAATTTGATGGGTCCCAAAAATAAATATTTACATCTGATTACCATGTCAATGTCATGATTCTTCACTGTTAGCATTAGCTCTGGAGTTGCCAGCTCAATTGCTATGTGCAGAAGTAGCATCTTTGTTACCTTACTCTTGTCTTTACTTTTTTATTCAAGGTCAGAGTTCAGGAATGACTGGCAATAACATTAAATCAACATTAAATCTTATGATTATTTTGGAAAATGGTGTTAGTGGGAGAGCTCCATAAACTGTCAGTTCTTGATTCTTGATTCTTTTCTTCAGCTAGCACAAAGCAAAAGCACAATAAGGTACACAATTTAAGAAAAATACAAGAAAAGTCATTACTTGCATATTAGGACTTGAGGATGTTACCTGCTGTCACAATAAAAGGAGGAATAAATGGTCCAGACTGACTTGCTGTTCAGTCCAGAATTCAAAAGCCCTGTATGATGTTATAAGTTAATTTGTGGGGATTTATAGGAAATAAATGCAAATTAGCAGATGTATTAAGCATTGAGAATAAACTGCTGTGTACTGTAAAATATACCATAACACAATTATACTACTGACATGTACTGTACTCCAAAATACAGTTGTATACTGTTTAAATAACAGTAAATGTGCTGTAAAATTACCACACCACCCAATGTTATCCTACAGTAATATACTGTAATTCAAAATACAGTACTATACTGTTAAAAAAAATTTACAGTAGGTGCACTGTAAAATAACAGTAAATTACTGGCGTCCCTGCTGCCAGTAATTTACTGTTATTTTACAGTGAAATTCTTTACAGTGTATTTGGGTTTTCCATCTCTGTTTTTCAAAGCTATTACAAAAGCTAACTCACCAGCTTTCCCTTCCTTTGCCTTTGTTTACCTTTTGTTGAAGTGCGCCCGGAACTTTAGTGGTCGTTCCGCTCACTACAGTGTCCGGGCGGCAGCCGCACATTCTACTGCTATACTTTGTAGCTGTGTTTGGTCATTAAAGTTATATGATAATAATTGCTTTTGGACATTTCAAAATAGTTATAGATTCGGAGCGTGCACCATCGTGATCAATTTCATAATGAATTGTACACTCCTATTGTAATAGTTCTTGTCGTTATTGTAGTGATTTACCTCGGTTTGCTTGGGGCACCACTCATTCATAATAACTTAAATATATCTATTTAAGCTCAGGCTTGAATGAGAAAGCCTGAAAATGTCTTATCAGAACTAAATCAGTCTATCTGAGAGGAAGTAAATTCTACAGAAGTCAGTTTCATGGATTTTGCGTTCAGAAATCATGAACAACGGTGAGGTGATCACACATATTTATTAACAAGAATGGATAAACCAACAATATCAAATCAGTTGAGCTTGCAGGATGAAAGCACCATGAGGAGAAGATGATTTTACTTGTGATAATGAGAATGGTGTGAAGGTAGGATGAGAATAAGAGAGAGAGAAACTCGTAACTTATCGCTATGGAAAACAATGGTTCTGAATACTTAATTATGCTAATGAACTCTCGCATGGAGGAGAAGCGGAGTCCTTCAATAAACCTATAATTTGGAGTGAATATACTAAATTTGGGTTAACATTCAAGTTAAATAATTTGGTTTTAATTTGAATGAAACTGTCAGACACCACGTATATGTTCAAGGTGCTGGGTAGATCCTACTGTCTTGGTACGCTGGTCCTCTCTGGAGCAACCCCGGTCCGGTGGCCAATCCGAATCGGTGTGTTCTGAAGGATGTTGGTGCGTGAATCAGTAGGTCTGGAGCTGCCCTGATGTTCTGGAATCTGTCCCGCAGAGTTCCATAAGAAGAGACGTGGTGGTTGACGACAGCTACTCGAATGGGTCCGAATTTAATAACTAGACTTTACAGGCTGCTGCGTTTGGGTCCAGCAGTAATCTTCAGAAAAGTCTATAAAAATCAGAAAGGTCAGTCCTGATGACTGATGGAGGCTTTAGAGATACTAGGTAACGATTATCAACAAAAAGGGAAAATAACTTTCTTAGTTGGACTATAGTCTATTGTTAAGATCTTTCGCGCGCAGACAAAGGGATTACACGTGGAGATAACAAAAAGGACGATACGAAACGGAACAAAAACAAAGACTTCACAGGACGAAGACTTGGCACAAACTCCTTGCAAAAGCAAGATTGGAGAGCGGTCCTCTGGTTTGAAAGGCCCGCCTCGAAGGGGAACTTAACCAATTGTGACGCGATACATCATTATAGGGAGTGACTAAGCGTCAGCATGGAGCTCATAGAATCACATTACACAGGCGTCTGTTTCTCTCTCCTTCATTCTCATTTAGATGTAAGCACGATCAATAATTAAGGTTTCTTTGATTACATACAAAATGACATGTAGGAGCTTGAAGTCATCTGTGTGGCTGAAAAGGAAACATCTCAAAACATCACATTCTAAATTGTTGAAAACACATTAGAAAGTTCAACACAGATTGAATCATGTCAAAAGAGGAATCAAGTTATATGCATATAAATCAGATTATATGGAATTAAACCAAATTAATTCAAAGTAAAAGAATCCAAGTTAAATGTGTAATACAAGAAAGAGGAACACATTCTTGAAATTCTGATGTCCTTTTGAAGCTGAGGGAGAAAGGAAACCTGGTGTGAGGAGAACATTGCTTTTGGTCCCACAGTTTGTTGGGAGAGATAAGAAGTGTCAACTTTGATGGAGACCAGCTTTGGTGAGACAAAGAGGTCTCAGGTCGCTGAAGAGTCGAACAAGCACTTAGAAGAAAGTTCTGCCATTTGCGGGGTTTCTTCTTAACATTTATGGGGAGCATCTGTGTTTCTGTGTATTTGGAGGTGGTCAGAGTTTGGGCAGATGTTCATCTTCGGGGGTAGAGTAGCTGTTTTAGGAGCTATAGTTTGATAAGACTGGTGCCTTTTGCACAGCAGGGGTCGAAGGTCGGTTCCTCTCTTGTTGTCCTGAAAAGGAATGTCTGTGTGATGGAGGGAAAAAGGCCATTATTTTATTCAGGTTATGATTGTCATTAATCCTGGAATGTAGGATCACAACATTATTATGATCTCGGTAAACAGGTAAACAGCTGTGAGACTTTTTTTAATATGGCGGGGCTGGAAGAAGCGGAGCTCACGCAAGGGGCGGGGCTTGCCAGTTCTACCAATCAACAAACACCTACGTATTTCAGTTCCTATGGAACCCCAAAAAGACCCTGCCTCAGAGTAGGAGCTAAAAAGGTTATAGGAACTGTGGTCCAAGGTCCCTAGTTCCTATATGTCCGAATGCACAAAAAAACCGCCTGGTTCCCGAAAAGGTTATAGGAACTCCAAAAGGCTTCTACAGTCCAAAAGCGCGTAAAGATAAGAGACACAAGTAAAGGGTTAACTTCACCACACAAACCAAAGGAAACATGACATCTCCCCCAGATAACTTCAGGTCCTCACCTGTTGACAGGTAAGTCTATATCCAATTGTTCTCCAATAACCTTCTATTAACACTATAACTGCTATTATTCTGTTTCACCACAGCTCTAATCAAAAGAAAATAAAAATTGATGCAACCAGTGGCTTCCACGTCAGCCTCCCTTCTGTGCATGTGGAGAAAAACACCAACTTTTTCATTTATTTGTCATGAACAGCCTGAAACTGGTCCTGATCTCCATCCTGATGCTGATGTGAGAACTGGATGGTGCTCGTCAGTCTGGCGAGCTGATGATCAAACAGACTTTCAGGCATCATGAGGGGATTTTCAGTGTTTTCTGATGTTTTGTGGTTCCTGGATCACCAGCTGAGCCGAGCCGGCAGCTGCTCTGAAAGCTGAAGCTTACTGCGCTTAATTGGATCAACATAATTAGTTCTAATTCAATTATTTATAATGTGATTATTTCTAATCTGACATTAGTGCCGCTGAGTGAGGGCAGGTGGGTACAGGTGTGAGCAGGATGAGGTCCTGGGACCTGCGAACAGAGTGTCTAATCAGACAGCATTCCTGGCGGGAAAAGTTGGATAAATGTTCCAGTTGGAAATAAAAGGTGTGTCCACACTGTTTATATTCTTTGGAATAAGCCCTAGCATCTCTTTAAACTTGGTTTCCAGCATCCTTTTTTCAGACTGCTGCAGCTATGGACTTCACAGGAAGCTACTGGTGCCCATAAGGACAGAAAATCTTGCTCCAGTAAGCAGGAAAATGGTGCAAAGCTGATGAAGAGTCGCTCAGTGTGTTTGGTGGTAGAGATGCACCAATCCAGTTTTTTCCGATCCAATCTGATATGATACCTGGGCTGAGCATATCACCTGATACCCAATACCAATCAGATACTGTACTTACTCCAGCTTCACAAGATGCTTTAATTCAACCCGATGGTACAAAGATGGTGGGAAAAATGAAAGATGTTTGAGAAATAAGCAACCTGGTGAGAAAAACTTAAAGATAATTTTCAAGGAGGAAGGAGGAGATGATGGGAATTACTGTGGAAGATAGTGTTGGGATGCTGCTGGCAAAATGTCAAGCCACCAGTGAAAGTATGGTCTTCACATCTTATGTGAAAATATTTGAAAAGAGAGTAAAATCACAGCCTGGACACAGAAACTCTTCACTGAATGCATCTGTAGCCTTTCAACAGTAAAGGACTCAGGACCTGCAGAGACTGATGATGAGCTCAGATTAAAGTGAACGCTGACACCGACGGTCCACATCCCCTCATATTTTCACACTTTGCTGTGATTTCCTACAACAAACAAACTGTCCTCGCAATTGTCAGCATAAATAGGCGGAAGCTTTAAACCCTCCTTAGACAGAAGCCTATGTACTAGATCAGTCAGGACAAACACACAAACACACACAGGCAATGATGAAGAAGCCCTGAAGAATATAAGCTTAAAGCTTCAATATAGGGGGGCCAAGCAGAAAAACCGACGCAGAGCGTTGTAAAAGGTTTGACACCAGAAATGATAACCAGGACCTTCAAGGATCACAACCTGGGTGGACAACCCAGTCAAGTCTGATGAATAGCTACATGAGGGTGTCAAAACCCCCTTTTTTTGGAGAATTTTAAAGGATAACGTTCTCTTTTGTCAACCTGTACCTTAGGAGTTCATACGTCCATTTACTCACTGGCAAAATTTCTGTATCAATCTGACAGCATTTAGATTAATCATAGATTCTTGTATATCCATGTAATGGGAGTGAACATGGCAAAATGAATGGGCCTCTCTAAACACTCAAAAATAAAGGTACCAATTTGTACTTAAAAGTGTACAAAGCTTGTTGCTGGGGGTGTTCCTTTTTGAAAGACATTTCTGTACCCTTCGGTCCTGGTCCATTTTTGTACCTTATCAAGCTGCGTGAGTTAATAAAGTACAATTAAACCAATAAAAAATTATGAATAAAAGTAAATAAAATAGAGAATATGACAACAATCAAAGATACTAATAATAAATGAATAATTATTATGTAAATATTAGGCCAAACACATGTATAATTATATATAAAATCATTACTATGATTACTATGATTATTATGAAAATCATAATATAATAACTATAATTATACTACTGTTTAGAAGAACTGCTATTTATAGTTATTGTACAAGCTACACACATTTTTCAATGCTGCAGGTACCCTTAGGGGTTAAAATGGTACAAATATGTACTTTATATTACTTTGGACCCTTTTTCATAGTATATAGGTACACTTCTGGCCTCATAAAGACCAATATTGTACTTTTGAGAGAACATTTGTAAAAAATGTACCTACAGGTACAGAAATGTTCCTGTTTCGTGCCTACATTTTTGAGAGTGTATAAGGAATTGTCTGCAGCAAATCTCCTTAATTTCACCAATACTTTAAGACAAATGAACGAATGAAAGAGAACTATTTTCCTGTGAGTTCAGATTTAGCTTTCCGTTAGTTACCGGGGCATTCTCCACCCTTTACTGGCTGAAGCACAGCTGACAAGAGCAGCTAGCTAGCCAGGCAACAACAAACCACATCCGTAAAACTCTGAACTCACAGGACAGTAGTACTCATTTGTTTGTAACTTCACCTTAAAGTATTGGTCTCAGTCTTAAAGGTCTCTTAAGTCCCTTTCACACTTGCATTGGAAAGTGGTAATAGTGTGAACTTTGCCCTTTATACCGTCACCTTTCACCTCAGAGATGTAGCAGATATGTACCGGCGGGTTCCCATGTCATCAGAGTGGAAATGCTGCCGCACGTCGTTTTGACTGAACACACAAGAAAATGTTCCTGACAAGGTTGAAGGGATTGTGTAGCTGTGCTGACTTATCCACAACATTTCCTGATGTTTGAAAGCGCCTGGGATGCAGCAGGTCCGAGATGTTTGAAAATATGAGTCTGGCAAGTCTGAGAGCAGCTTTACTCTGTATAATCTAAGAGAGATGCCACTTTTCAAAAAAGAACTGTGGAAAGTCCTCCAACAAACCTGAAGAACTATTCCTGAAGACAACTTAAAGAAATGACAGAAATCTTGTCTAAGAGGGTTCAGACTGGGTTAAAGAAAAAGCTGCTCAGACCAAAAACTCACTTTCAAGCTCCTTAGAACTGGTACTGACTTCATCTTTTAATATTTTGTCTTATTGGATTTTCCCCCTGTTTTCTGCATCTCAATGTACTTTTGACAACATTTATTTTCTTGAATTTCATGTTTCTGACTGACTCTGTGGTTGAACTGGACTTTCTGAAGGAGTCACGTGGCTCCAACAACTCACCGTTTAAGATAATTTTAAATAAACTCCCCTTTTCATGTAGCCGCAAGTTATCAGAGAATCTGATTTGTTCCATGTTCATAACAACGTTTGCTGACTAACCTCGACCCAGCAGTTAATCTGAAACCATTTCCGTCTCCATCCTGCTGAGCTTCAACATGTGAATGAGCATCTGAGCAGAGCAGCAGTTTTCAGTTTTTACGCTTTAACCCAATTTTCCTTCTCAGTCGTGTTAAACGGCGTCTCCTCGGTCTGATCAGAGCGGAGGCAGCGGCGTGCTGAGTGTCAGGGTGATGGATAGACTCATAAGTGATGTTATGACTGCAGTGTCGGTGAGGAACCGGAGCTGATAAATGAGCTTATTCTCAGCGTCTACGAGTCTCCGGGACTCTTTAATGTTTTAATGCACTCAGACGAGGAAAAACCTGAGAAGTCTTCAATACCAGCATCATTTCATCGCTTATTGATTTTGTCAGACAATCAAACATAATTTCTGTGTTTCCTTGTCATTGTCAGAGGTTTTCAGTCTTGTGTTCCTGTCTGAGATCATCTGCAGAAAAATCCGAAGAAGCTGCTCTGTAACATGAGTTACCGCAGTGACCTGTAACCATGGTGATTGAAATGGTTGAACCATAAAATCTGACTTTAGGCTCAACATAGCCTGAAAATGAGCTGCAACAGTTCTGCAGACATAACACCACCAGAATGACCACAAAGAGATGAAACACGCCACAAAGACAAGAAAAAACACCACAGAGATAAAAAAAATATATATATATATCACAAAGAGATTAAAAAATCTTTTCAAAGACATGAAAAATACCACAGAGATGAATAAACACTACAAAGAGATAAATAAAAAAAAACATGACAAGATGAAAAAAAAAACAAAAAAACAACAAAGACAGAAAAATATCAGAGATTAAAAAGCACCCCAAAGAGATGGAAAATAAATAAATAATAATAATAAAAAAAAAAAAAACACCACACACTAAAAACTGCTGGGTTATTTCATGAACCCAACTGCTAGGTTATGAAATGTGTAACTCGTTTTGGGTTGTTATCTGGATTATTTTTGTGTAGCCTATCCATGCATTGAGTTAAACACAGTTAAAGGCAAGGCAAGGCAAGGCAAGTTTATTTGTATAGCACATTTCATGTACAGAACAATTCAAAGTGCTTTACATAAAACATTATAAGCAAAAGGGAGATAAAAAAAAACAAAAAAAACAATTAGAAGCATGATTCAGAATTAAAAGCATTTAAGATTAAAAAGAGAGAATACAGAGACGTGCGGATTTTAACTTTTGAATAAAATCTACGTAAATGCAGCTGAGAACAGGTGGGTCTTCAGCCTGGATTTAAATAAACTAAGTGTTTCAGCTGATCTGAGACTTTCTGGGAGTTTGTTCCAGACATGTGGAGCATAGAAGCTGAACGCAGCTTCTCCATGTCTGGTTCTGACTCTGGGAACTGATAAAAGGCCGGATCCAGATGACCTGAGGGGTCTAGCAGGTTCATACTGGGTCAAGAGGTCACTGATGTATTTTGGGCCTAAACCATTCAGAGCTTTATAGACCAGCAGCAGAACTTTAAAGTCTATTCTCTGATGGACCGGCAGCCAGTGTAAAGACCTGAGAACTGGACTGATGTGGTCCACTTTTCTGGTCTTTGTGAGAACTCGGGCAGCAGAGTTCTGAATGAGCTGCAGCTGTTTAACTGATTTTTTAGGTAGACCAGTAAAGACGCTGTTACAGTAGTCAAGCCGACTGAAGATGAATGCATGGACTAGTTTTTCCAGATTTTCCTGAGACATCAGATCTTTTATCCTTGAGATGTTCTTCAGGTGATAGTAGGCTGATTTAGTGATCGCTTTGATGTGTTTTTCAAAGTTTAGGTCTGAGTCCATCACTACACCCAGATTTCTGGCCTGATTGGTGGTTTTTATGTGGATGGACTGAAGTTCTGTGACAACCTGCTGTCGTTTCTCTTTTGGCTCCAAAAACAATCACCTCAGTTTTGTTTTTGTTCAGCTGAAGAAAGTTGAGGCACATCCAGTCATTAATCTCATCAATACATTTACCAAGAGCCTGTACAGGGCCCCGGTCTCCTGGTGATACTGTAATATATAGCTGTGTGTCATCTGCGTAGCTATGGTAACTAATATTGTTGTTCTTTATAACCTGAGCCAGTGGGAGCATGTAGATGTTAAACAGAAGAGGCCCCAGGATAGAGCCCTGGGAACTCCACAGGTCATTTTTGTCTGCTCAGATGTAAAATTGCCTACTGACACAAAGTACTTCCTGTTCTCCAAGTATGTTTTGAACCAGTTTAGTACAGAACTAGAGAGACCCACCCACTTCTCCAGTCGTTGGAGTAATATAATGTGGTCAACTGTATCAAATGCAGCGCTGAGATCCAGTAAAAGGTTAAATATGTAACATTTTTATTAAAAGCTATATTTTAAGAAAAAAATAATACCTCCACAGGTCGTTTGGAGGTGTACAGAATGAAAGTACAACATTTCCTAGAAAAATTATATTTAGCCTAAAAATAATTATAAAATAAGTTTTAACGGGTTCGATAATGGCATTATATTTACGTTTGTAAGCCAATACACGCCGCCATTGCAGGTTGCCAAATACGATCTCTGTGTGGAAACAATATTTTGGGCACAGTTAGCCTGGTACAGGGGAAAACTGTGGAGATGACGAGTGAAGCAGCTGCTTCAGAGCCCTGGAGAAATTGTTATCTGTTCCTTAGGAGTAGTGACCTGAGAAGAGCAAAACCTGGAGGAAATTTAGGTGAAGACTTCATTAAATGGACCCACATAAACGTTTTCATGGAGTCAAAACACGGAAATGGCGACTTTCCTCCTGGATCGGTAAGCTAGCTTGTTTGCTAACATGGCTAACGCTAGCTGTCAGTTCCAAACTCCTCTGCGTTACTTGTTGGACATGCTGCAGACTGTTGGTCACTTGCACATCGGCAGTGAGCCTGGCATCCCAGCGGCTGGAGTTGTTTTTCTGCCGTTGCAACTACAACCTAGACACACGTGATGTCGCTGTTCTGTCCGTATTCCATATTCAACCTTTAAGTTGTGCTGGGTTGTTTTCGTTAGCTCAGCAAACAAACATGTCGCCAGTAATTCCCATAAAACTTGAGCGATAGCCACGCTGGCACTAGCTTCATCCGCTGAAGGCGCCACGTTGTTTAGACTGAACTGTCGCTTCTCGTTGTGTCACACCTCAACCCGCCTCAAAGCCAACGCTGATTGGACGTTCGTTGGTGAACTGCTCGAAATTCTTTCCAACGGAAAGTAGCCAGACTGATCTGCGAGTGAAAACCTGAAGCTCACGAGGTCAGGATGGTCTCACGAGGCTACTAACAAGCCTCCATGGCTAAAACTGGCACCCGGTCTGCTGCCTGTCAATCAAAAGAAAACACCCCCTAATTATGTGCAATTTCAAGATTGGATTTTTTTTTTTTTTTTTAAAAGAGTCATAAAAAGTAAAATTCACCCCCCTCACAGTTAACATGAAGGTAAACTTGACCTATTAAACCAATCTCAAAAGTGACGTTCTTCTAAGACCGTGTTCAGTTCAGTTCCTGTTCAGTGACATTTCCTTTCAGCTGGATATGAAACTCTCTGAGACTTCTAGCCTCTAATAAACCCAGAAATGACCCATGAAAATCCAAAGAACACGTCATCATTTTGAGTTTTTATAAAGCAGGGATCAGATTTTAAAGATTTTTTTTTTCTTCCAGCAGATGCAGTCTTTCCGAAAAATGTGGTTTGTCTGTGTTTTGTGTTTCCATAAGTTTACCTGTTGATGGCTCGATATGAGGTTTACTTAGGAACAGCAGCTTTTCAGTTACTGAGGACTCAGAGTTGTAACACACACACTCTCAGGAAATGGACACAGCCACAACTTCTGATCTAATGAGATCCACTGTTTCAGCCTCCAGCAGCTGAAATCAGAGGAGTCACGATTCAGTGCAGCTGAGCTGATGAGTCACCGTATACCCATCCTCATAACAACCTGTAACCTGACTGCTGGAAGCCTCTATCATCAGCAGCATCAGTCTCACAGGTTCTGGATGTTTCAGTGAAGAAGAAGGACTCCAGTTGTCGCTGGGTGGCCTAAAACACGGACTACAGTGAGATTAGTGTCTTTAAACTGGTCTCCTTTATGTGGATTGACCATTTAATCGAGCTGTCACAAACAGCAGCAGCCGATTTTACTCCCCCGTCAGGCTAGAGCTCATTCAGAACCCAGTCCAGTAACTACCAACACCCAGGAGACAAACCTGTAACTATGGCAACGTGAAGAGATGGTACAGACTACATCCTGCAGGCTGTGCATACTGGTGAGAACATAGCAGGACCGAGACTGAGCTGTCGCTGCTGGTTCCAGTTCTTACAGGTGGGAAACGTGTTTCTGTTAAGACAAACTAAACACCGCTTCAGCATCCTCACACAGGTGTTGTGATCCCATCGATGCTGATAAAAGTAAACGGATACCAGACTGAAACAGATCAAAGAACCTTAAAAACAGCAGAATGCAACTGGACTTTAAAACTTGAACATCTGCAGTCCACTCAACTCCTCTGATGTGTAGATCAGCAAGTTCCTTCCTGGTGAAGTCTGACTCTTACCCCGTATTCACACCAGACGCCTCCATCCTAGATTTCAATGTGCAAATGCTGGATGTTTACTCGCCTGATTTGGGCGTTTTTTCACGTGAATGGAGCAAATAATATGCGTATCGTACGCGTGAATAAGACGCTTTATTCGCACGTGGTTTGTCACTCGTCAGTCACCTCAGTCAGGTGAACATGGCAGAACCTGGTTATTTTAAGTACTTCGAGAGAGTTGTGGCGTTGTACCTGCTTTGGAAGTTGTAGAACCGAATACGCGGGCATGTTTGGGTCCATCACATTCTCCACAGGCGCTCGGTGAATTTCATCACCTGATCCAGGAATTACGTCTGGATGATGGCCGCTTCCCGAGCCCAGTTTCATGATCTGTCGGGGAGGATCGGTGCTGCATATCCCTCCAGGATACAAACTACAGACACTGTATTCCAGTTGCTGAGCATCTGTGCCTTTAGTGAGGAAGCTAGCTGTAGGTAGCGAGGACAGAGCTGCATATTCCTCCGGGAACTACAGGCGCTCTGTTCCCGCTGCAGTGTCGGTGTTGTGACATTTCATCCCGTCGAACAGAGACCTGCAGCTTTTGGTTAATAAGGTTTTATCTGACCAGGTTTTCAGTCCTAAATTTGTGGTGTTATTTCACCACTTTTGTGTGCAGCACTTTGTGATTTTTATCTGTGAGAAGCACTTTTCTCTTCTTCCTATAGAAGAGAGCAGCGAGCTGCAGAGCTCCATTCACATCACGTCTCATTCATTTTCAATGATGGGGCTTGTAGTGTTCGTGCTCTCTGGTTCAATTTTTTTCAACTCGAGCAAAAAAAAAAAAAAAACGCTCTACGCGAGTAGGATGTCACATTCATGCGAATAAGACACCTGTTTGGGGCTTGTTGCGCCGCCCCAAGCAAACACGCGTCTATTCATGTCTGTACATTGACTTAACATGTAATTCATTCATAAAAATAATTTTATTTGCATCCGGTGAAAACACAGGGTAAGAAACAGACCCAACTTACCACCAACAACGCAGACTGAGTTTTCACAATGAAACAGTCAGTCTAAAACATGGCGGCGGCTCAACAAAGGTAGCAAAACTGTAAGATGGCTTCCACACTAAGGTAAAGGTCACTGTTAAACAGGAGTTTCCGACCCTAAACTCACCCAGTGACGGAGGGATGCCCGCAAAACATTAAAGGTCCAATGTCTGAAGCTGGATTCACACTGGGTCCATGTGTGGTGCGTTCCAGCTGCGGCAAAGCTTCGTTCCGACCTCCTCGGTGTGGCAGTTCACACTAGGAATGTGTCATGGCACGCCTGTGGCTGCAGTTTGTGTGGATCCGTGAGAAAACAAAATCACAGGAGAATTGCAGGATCACGCAACAACATCCATGTCGTTCAACTTTTTGACCTTAAAAATTAGAGTTGTAGTACTCGAGAAAGGTCTCGACTGACCTGGTATTCAATAATACCGCAGTACTGCAAGACATTCCGTTGTCTTGCAGTACTGTCTGTCCTTTCTGCACCGCAAGTGAAATGTCTATGTAATCTCATGACTCTCTCCCCGTCTCCTTAACATTTTGTGTCTATGCATTGGCACTACTGCTAACTCTGTTCAGAGTATATGCATAACTTTTCCAATTGCACAAAGAAAAGATTCAGCAAGATGGTGTCTAATGACAAATTTTAATCATTTAGATGTCTTTAACAAAAGTGACTTGGTAGTAAATCTAATCTCTGTAATTAGTATGTTTAAATTGAGTCAAATAAACACAAAATACTGTAATTTCACTCCACTGAGCTACATGATTTTGTGTTAAAGTAACATGAATTATTTACATTCATTAAATGTGATTATTTCCATTTAAAGCAATTGAATAGAAATGTGTTGGACTAACTCAATTATACTTTATTGCATGAAAGGATAAAATTTGAGTTCACCTTACATATATTTATTGGATGGAAAAACTGCCCTCAATTTAATTGCGTTGACCCAATGAATCATTTCTAAGAGTGTGGAAGTTACGCCGTGTGCACCAAGCCTGACTGACAATGGCTGCGTTTCCCAGATTAGTTAAGACACTCTTAACGCCGAGGGTCCTCCTTAAGTCACTTCTTAAAGGTGCCTTGTTTGGACGTTGCGTTTCCCAGATGCGCTCTTAACTCAGTAGCTTTTTATTTTCAGGAGCGGCCAGACCCACTCTTTGACCCTTCTTTAACGTTC
Organism: Atherinomorus stipes; assembly: GCA_023101725.1. Lineage (NCBI taxonomy): Eukaryota > Metazoa > Chordata > Actinopteri > Atheriniformes > Atherinidae > Atherinomorus > Atherinomorus stipes. Next base: position 2,696 of record JALJCO010002938.1, on the reverse strand, counting down.
CCCCCTGCTAAGGGAACAACAGGCCCATCTACTGGTCACTTTTGGAAACGACACTATTTCCCGTGAAAAAAAAGTAGAAAATGGAAATTATTAAAAATGGACCTATTCACGGATCAGTTGTTGTATTTTGAGTCATGTTTTCTCACTCATGTCATAATGTCAATCATCTATGATGGAAGAAAACTGTAGTTACCGAGTGAATGACAGAAAATATTGTGGTTAAGTTTAATCATTATGGCAAGATAGGCCTCCCTATACTTAGCTTACGTTAGATAAAGCTGTGTGGGTATCAACCACAGAAACAAAAACATTGCGGTAGGAATTGTACGCAAATATGCGCAATCTATGAGGACTCACGTCATATTTACGCATTTGTCAGCTGTTCATGATGAGATGCACCTGCTTCGCTCAATAAAAGCATGGCCATTTACGCATACCCGTATCAGACATCATGGCTGCTTTACAGCAAATTTTGGCCAGCAAACCAACAGCGTCGCCGTAGACGGAGGACACTGTGTACATGCTTTCATGCGCCAGCATTTCAGTCCTCTCAGATGTGCTGTCAGATCGCGCTATTCAGATGCGTTACAGGCTACCGCGCGACGAAATCGAACGGATCCACACACATCCATACAAGAATCTTAACTGGGAAACGCGGCCATTTACTGTCATGAATTTAATTTACTGTCATTGGCCGCGTTTCCCAGTTAAGAGTGTACTTTGGATTAAAGAAGGCCTCAAGGAAGCTCTTCCCAACAAAGGATCGCGAACATACGCTGGTTTCCCTCAGATTGCTTCTTTCATGCGTTCTTATTTCCTGAGAAACGTCTTGGCTACGCTACATCTTTAGAAGGTCCTAACAGAAGCTATCCACTTCCGGGGGTGCTGAAAAAAAAGCAATCGAGGTCAGGTATATCGATCGAGGCACACATTCATTTAGTGTGGAGGTTTTTTCAGGAATGGATATTGAGCCCATTTATACGTTTATGTGTTTGTGCAAGAAGACAAACTGTTAAGAATATGCATGTGATTACCAGTGATTGCAAATATTCATTGAAAAGCTCATTGTATATTGTGTAATTGTCCAAAATTGTGCTAAACAGGGGTGTAGGCGATTGAAATTTACAGATGCCCTATAAATAATGGTCATTCTGACGTATTTGTTGACGTAATGGCTGAAGGGAACCCCACCAAGAGGGGATGAAGCGCTCTCCGGCCTTCCGCCAGAGGAGATGGCGATTTTGATTGAAGAAGTGGCAGGTAAAAAAAGCATTCTCTTTGGAGGGACAAAGGGGGGAAAAAAGACATAGAAGCAAAGGCCAGGGCATGGCAATCACTAGCGCTGAAAATGTCCCCATCCAGCCCTTGCAGTGTGCGCGACTGGGTTGCGCCTGTAACGCATCTGAATAGCGCGATCTGACAGCACATCTAGAGGTTTGCTGGCGCATGAAAGCATGTACATACACAGTGTCACTCCGTCTACGGCGACGCTGTTGGTTTGCTACCAAAATTTGCTGTAAAGCAGCCATGATGTCTGATACGGGTATGCGTAAATGGCCATGCTTTTATTGAGCGAAGCAGGTGCATCTCATCATGAACAGCTGACAAATGCGTAAATATGACGTGGAGTCCTCATAGATTGCGTATAATTTGCGTACAATTCCTACCTGCAATGTTTTTGTTTCTGTGGTTGATACCCACAGCTTTATCTAACATAAGCTAAGCATAGGAGGCCTATCTTGCCATAATGATTAAACTTAACCACAATATTTTCTGTCATTCACTCGGTAACTACAGTTTTCTTCCATCATAGATGATTGACATTATGACATGAGTGAGAAAACATGACTCAAAATACAACAAATTGATCCGTGAATAGGTCCATTTTTAATGATTTCCATTTTCTACATTTTTCACGGGAAATAGTAGTCGTTTCCAAAAGTGACCAGTAGATGGGCCTGTTGTTCCCTTAGCAGGGGGAACGTTAAAGAAGGGTCGAAAGAGGTCTTGCCGCTCCTGAAAATAAAGAAGCTACTGAGTTAAGAGCGCATCTGGGAAAACGCAACGTCCAAACAAGGCACCTTTAAGAAGTGACTTAAAGGAGGACCTCAGCGTTAAGAGTGTCTTAACTAATCTGGGAAACGCGGCCAATAGTAGTAGCTGCGCCTGGTCTTAACATGCAAGTCCACGTGAACAAATGCAAACTGACGATTGTTGCTATGCAACACAGTTCTATCCAACACGCTTCTACTTAACTTTACCAAACGAACGGGAATATGAGGTGTGGATTGACCTTACAATACCCAAAGAAAGGGAAGAAAAGTTATACAGACAGAGAATTGAGATAACTCAGAATTATAAGAACATGAGGGAAATCCTCACAGCAAGACAAAGTAAGAATACTAACTGTCAGTCAGTCATTTTCTCAAAAATTGTTCTTATCCAGTTCAGGGTTGGGGGGGGGTTGCTGGAGCCTATCCCAGCTATTATCAGGCGAGAGGCAGTTACACCCTGGGATGGCTGCCCCATCCGTTGCAGGCCCAACACAGAGAGACAGACAACCATTCACACTTACATTCACACCTAGGGACAATTTAGAGTGACTAATTAACCTAACATGCATGTCTTTGGATGGTTGGAGTAAAGCCAGAGTACCTGGAGAGAACCCACGCATACACAGGAAGAACATGCAAACT
>JALJCO010002936.1:0-114950 GCA_023101725.1 Atherinomorus stipes | reverse complement strand
TATATTATAATTATTAATACAACTTGACTGATGTTATAATGAAGTCAGTCACACAAACATGATTTTATAGACATTACCTCATACCCATTTAATGTTTCATATCAAATTATTGAGACACAACATCAAATAACATTTTGAAACACATTAAAAAAAAATTCCAAAAGCCTTACAATATGTAATTCATTTAGATAGATTTACAATTTATTTTTCTAACTATGTCCATATAATGTTTCATGTATAGAATGATTTTGATTTTAATTTGGCATTGTTTTATATTACTGGTTCTCTGTGTTTTAAATGGAAGATTTTACTACTTTATTTGGTTATTTTAATATAAAGACTTCAAGAACAATAACACAAATAAAAGAAAGAAGTTTTTTTGTTTTTTTTTTAAAGTATCGAAATGTACTGAAAAGTATTGAAATACAAAATGGTATCTGTATCTAAACAGAAATTTGGTATTGTGACAACTCTACTACACGATGGTAAACATCACCCTGGAACTACTTTTTACAGACGTGTTACTACACAATGGTTAAAATCACCTTGGAACTAGTCTTTTTTAAACGTGTTCCTGCATCAGATTCACACTCAGCTCACACGCTTTACTGGGAATAAAATGATCTGGATGAACTGGGAATGTCGTTTATATTTGTGTACTTCATTCACCCGTCTCATGAATTTTCTACACTCATCATTTCCAACTGAAAATTCTGAACTCACATCCTGAATGTAGGGCTAGTGGAGCAGCTTCCTACAGTAAATAGGTCTCCTATAGAAAGAGTTAATGAATGCTGTGATGGCCCAGCTAAACATGACTGAATGTATAATTTGCTGAAAAGAGCTCCTTTCACTTGCTAATGAGGTCAGCTGATTACGCCTGGCATTTGCACAAGTTTCACCAAGGTAACAGACAATAGACGGGATCTCATGAATGGACTGACAATATTCCCCAACGGCACGAACTGAGCATGCTCCCCACTACAAAGCAGCCACGTTTAGAGAATGAATCATATTCAGTCCAGTACTGCATGGTGGATCAACAGTAAATGTGTGCGAAAGCACCATCATGTACGTGTGTTACTATTTACCTTAATGAATCTGACCCAGCTCTGATGACAGAACCTGAAGTACCCACCCAGACACACGGGCAGCTGGCTTCTGTCGATGTAGTTGAAAAGTTCAGGGATTTCCTTCAGGAGGATTTTCTGTTAAGAAATCTTAGTTTTAGAGGAAACCAGAACATGTTGCTGTTAAAGGAATAGTACACCCACAGAACAATGCACCTTCATCTCCTCACCCTCATGCTGAGCAAAACTCATTAAAAAAGGGCTCCAGTCTTGCTCAGCATGACAGTGAATAGAAAATGAAGGACCTTCAATCTGTGGGTGAACTATTCCTTTAAGTAGCGGTCATCCGACTTACCCTGAAGGAGGCTGCGAAGGACTTGGATGGAGCCAGAAGTTTCAGCAGCTGTTTCACAGCATCCTTCTTTCTGGGCAGAACCACGTAAACGCTGTGGAGGGTCCGTCTGTGCAGCTGGAGATCAGGAGACGAGGAAAATGTGCACCAGTTGGGTTAGAAAACCTGAAGGTAACAGCAGCTCGTCGCCACACAGCTAAATATGCACTTTAGGGCACGGTCTCATGGGCGATATGGACCAAATATATGACTATATGCATTTTAGACACACCGCTATTTTTACCCTAATTTGTCTGACTGTTCCATTTTATATCAAACAGCTGTTTTTTTAGTATTGACACATGTTTAGCATAAAGGTATCGCTCCACTGCAGTGAATTTTCAGACTTCTTATCAGATTTAGTGTTGAATGCTGATAAAGTTGTCGTTTTGGGCAACTTTAATGTTCATGTCGACGATGACAATGACAGCTCGAAGGTATAGTCCGAAGTTCCCCCCCGTAAAAAATAAACGCTAGACTTGAGCAAGTGAAATCCGTCTCAAACCCGCCTTTGGGCCTCTACTCCCGTGCCGTGGTGCATTTGAATGCAACTCTCTCTGCCCCTGCCTGTAATTCACTCTTTTGCATGGTTTTGGTGTGTTAGGGATAGGGCTGGACAATTAATCGAATTTTAATCGTGATTTCAATTTTGCCTTTTCACAATCATAAAAACACTTATCGAAGAAAAACAATTAATCCTGTTAAATCCAGGATTGTTTGTTGGTCTCTTTCTGTCCCCCCCCCCAGCCGGTCGAGGCAGATGGCCGCCCTACCTGAGCTGGGTTCTGCCGGAGGTTTTCCCTCCCTGTTAAAAGGGTGTTTTCCTTCCCACTGTCGCCACCACTCCGTGCTCGCTCAGGATGGGGGATTGGACCGGGTCAAGTCAAGATTCCATCCAATCTGTTGGTTTCCTTAACTAGACTATTATGAATCTGACCTGAACTTTTCTGTCTGTTAAGCACCCTGAGGTGACATTGTCATGAATGGACGCTATACAAATAAAGTTGAATTGAATGGAACTGACAAAACACTGGTAAAAGTAATTGAAGATAGTTGGCTGGATTTTATGATTTCATTGTAAAAGTCTTGGGGAGGATCGTCTTCAACACAGTTTAAATCATAGGGGTGGGACAAAAATATTGTAACACTGAAATATCGTGATATTTTCATATGCAGATACATCTACATTTAAAAACACCATTGATAAAATCTCACGACATGTTACGAAATCCAAGATTTCACAAATTACCATAAGTTTAACAGAAGGATGAAATCTCACGGTATTTCGCGAAATCTAAGATCTCGTAACAAAACAATCTTGCGAGATTTCCTTATTAAATGGATCGATACCATATCTATATTTAAAAACGTGGTATCGGCATATGAAAAAATTGCAATATTTCAGTTTACCGATATTTTTTCCCGCCCTTATTAAATAATCAGGTGACCCCTTTGTAGTCAGTCGAGGTGCAGCCGGTCATACAAAAAAAAAAAAAAAAAAAAAAAAAAAGCCCAAATATTTGCACAGCTAATACTGTGATATACCGATTTGTATCAATATATCTCTCCTGTAAATATATCGCAATACAGTGGGTTGCAAAAGTATTCATAACAAAACTCAATTGCTCAGAAAAGAACAAAGCAAAAAGTGGGTTTCACCTTTTTATATGAAAGGAAATGGCACAAACACAACAATCCATCACTGTTTTTGTTCGTAAGCGCTCTTTACTATGAATAGGTTGTATAAGTCTGTATTTCATTGTCGCAAAAGTATTCACACCCTTGCACCAAAGATGTTATTTTGAGTCGAAAATGATTGCACACTATAAACTATTGCCTCACAGTGTCACAGGGCGGTATTTAGTCCCAGGTGATTTGTATATCCTTGATTGCTCCCCATAATTAGTGCCCAATAGTCACCTGTCCACAGTCATCCCATGCTTGTCAGCAGACAACAGTCATGAAGTCCAAGGAGCTCTCAGAAGACCTCAGAAAGAAAGTTGTAGAGAAGCATCGAGATGGGCAAAGCTATGTAGCCATCGCAAGTTCACTCAATGTGCCAAAAAGTACTGTTGCATCACTGGTCCAGACGTGGAAGCGCCACAGTACCACTGTGAACCTCCAAAGACCAGGGTGCCCCTCCAAGATCACGGCAAAAGGAAATTACTCAGGGAAGCCAGAGCAAACCCCTCCGTCACTCTTGAAGACCTGAAGAAGTCTCTCCAGGGTGCTGGGACTAACGTACACAAGTCCACAATATCCCGCACTTTACACAAGGAAGGTCTCTATGGGCGTGTTGCAAAGAAGAAGCCATATCTGAAGAAACAACATCTCAAGGCTCGTTTGCAGTATGCCACCACACACGTAGGAACGTGATCTGGTCAGATGAAACCAAAATAGAACTTTTTGGCCTGAACGCCAAGAAGTATGTTTGGCGCAAAGCCAACACAGCTGATGATTCAGCTCATACCATCCCTACCGTGAAACATGGAGGTGGGAATATAATGCTATGGGGCTGTTTCTCTTCCTCCGGTCCTGGTGAGCTTGTCCGTGTGCAAGGGATTATGAATAGTGCAAAATACATCAACATCCTGGAGGAAAACGTCTTCAAATCTGCAAAAAGCCTGAAGCTTGGGAGGAAGTTCACCTTTCAACAGGATAATGATCCAAAACATACGGCTCGAGTGACACAAGAATGGTTCAGGAAGAAGAAAGTGAAGGTTCTAGACTGGCCCAGTCAAAACCCAGATCTCAACCCAATAGAAAACCTGTGGAGGGATCTGAAGATTGCTGTCCACCGAAGGTCACCAAGTAACCTGACTCAGCTGGAGCAGTATTGCAAAGAGGAGTGGGCCAAACTGTCCAAGGACCACTGCACAAAACTCATTGCTGGCTATCCAAAGCGATTGGTAGCTGTTATTGCTGCCAAAGGAGCTGCAACCAAGTACTGATTGTGACTTCATGACTTAGTGTGAATACTTTTGCAACAATGACATACAAACTTATGCAACCTATTCATAGTAAAGAGCGCTTACGAACAAGAACAGTGATGGATTTTCGAGTTTGTGCCATTTCCTTTCATATAAAAGGTGAAACCCACTTTTGCTTTGTTCTTTTCTGAGCAATTTAGTTTTGGTCATGGGTATGAATACTTTTGCAAGCTACTGTATATCAGTATATCACACAGCCCTACTCCACACGGTCTCATGGTAGTTTTCTGAAACATTGAGGACTAAACCATCATCACGCTGTGTCGCAGGTAGAAAGACAGCAAAACTCCAGCCCAGCTGGTGGCGCCACCACCTGTTAGAGTGCAATGTCATCACCAATAGACATTCTACACACATACATGCATTGAGCATGCTAACCAAGAGAGAGAGCAAGAAGTTCCGAGAAACGTGTCCTGGGTCTCGTTACTCTGTGTGCATGAGGGACATCTACTTCGGGAAAAGCGTCGGCGGGGAGCGAATATAGAAACGACCGCTGCCTGAGATCCAACACCACCTCTTTTTTCCACTCCCCCCCCCCTTGCGTCAAGCGTTCCGGACTTTGCAATCGTGCAGATGGCCTCTTCCAACTGTTTTGTTCTGATAAATGTTCCGTTCTTTTGGTGCGGTCGCATGCCGCAAAAAATACGGATCTAATCCCTTTTCTGGATCTGAGAACATTTAATCGTGACAAACGTGTCCATCTGACCTTACTCTTAGTCGTCAAAAAGAAATTTAATTTAGCCATCCATCCATCCCTCCTCCACCAATCATCCATCCTTCCATCCATCCATCCATCCATCCATGCATGCATCCTTCCATCTGTCCGTCCATCCATCCCCCTTCTCCTCCACCAATAGCTGTGTCCAGATTGGAGGACTGCGTCCTTCCAAGAATGGATTCACACAGACCGCTTACGTCACAGTGATGCGTTCAAGGCTGTCAAGATTCAAGGCTCCTTCAAATGCAGCCTACAAATGTGGCCTTATTTTCCCCAGATTTTAAAGGAGTGATGACATAGCAGTTAAAAACTAGTTTATGTTGTTGGCATTACTGCATATGTAAATACTCCAAAGAAAAAAACGGCATTTTTTACAGCGGAGTATTGTTTTGAAACGCCAGACCTCACTTCCTCAGTAATACAGTTGGGTCCGGTGATGATATGGAGCTTTACCCGGAGACCACGTTGACTTCATTTTGATTGGCTACACCTTATTTCGCTATGACCTTATTTGGAGAATCTAGGTCAAGCTGCGATCGGAGTTTGCTAAAGGCTAACTGCTAGCAACAATCCAGACAGTGAGCTACGTTTATCAGACAAGACAGCATTTAGAAAATAAATAAACTTACAGGTAATGACAAGGTTGTGGCCCCCTCCCTCAGTGTTGCTGCAGTTTTCTTTTAAATCCATTTGTTTGAAAATCCAGACCTGACTGCACAGAAGTTACTACTAGCTCCATACATGCAGCTGAATCAGACAGGGAGGGGAGGGGGGAGCGGACGGTGAATCGGCCGTTAGGAGAGAGAGAGAGGGGGCGCTGTTTACTTGACAGTGTGCTCTTATTGGAGCAATTAAATTACGTAGAATGATAGAACTACGTAGAATGATAGCCTGCTGTCTGATTCAACTGTTTCTGAGCAGAGAGACAAAGCTGACAGACCATAAACAGGAACTTTGATTCTCACTCTGGACATTCACATGGCCTCATCAGTGCACAATAGATCATATTATACCCCCAAAACCCCAGAAAAGTGAAATTTGATGTCATGGCACCTTTAAGGACGGTATCCCTCCTTCGTGGGTAATCATATCCCAGGATGCATTGCGGGCGGAACATTCTATACCAACGGTTTCTAAATTTAATGACATTAAACATAAAAGGATCACTGAATTTGGAAATATTAACTGGAAAGCTGCATGGAATTATGATCGGTACTGTGACACCAGCGAAGTAAAAGAGGTCTCTTAAGGCAAAGTATGTAGGAATTACTGACATCAAGTGGTGAAGATGGGTATTGCAAGAAAAGATGTCTTTAAAATGACTTCATATTTTAAGCACTGTAGTGAATGTACGGTGGCTGTTAGTGGTCAAAATTCTCCCAGACATAAATATGTTTTTATCTCCAAGTGGATCCAATGGTCTCAGGTGTAGCTATGACACGATACTTATAATTATATAATCACATTTTTCTGCAACTGACCTTTGATTTTTTTTTTACATACTGTACCTTTAAAGAAACAACGGAACTTTTAGCAGTTTTCTCAGTAAGGAAGCCACTATAGACGGCTAAACTAGCATCCATCTTCATGGTACCTGTACTGTGATTCCCTCCAGCCAGTAAAAGACAGTCTTATCTTGAATCTTGTTCTGTCCCTTCCTCTCTTTTTCCTCTGTTTCCTCGCGTTTCTTTACCGAATCAGACATGATTCACGTTCAAAACACCTGCGGGATTGATACCTGGTTTACATCCGGTTGCTAGTGAGTGACGCGGTGCTGCAAGGTCACAGTCGCATCCCGGATGGGAATCTTACATACTGCTGTTTCTGAGCTCCGGGACGCCTCTGGGCAGTGACGGCTCGAAAATGCGCAAAATGAATGTTGGTGTGCCATTAAAACGAGTCAGAACCCAGATTTTTAAGCTCTAAAAGTTACGTTGTTTATTTCATTGATTTATCCTCCAAACAACTGTTGAAGAGATTAGAGTAGATATTAATGTTTGTAATTGCACCGAGTCTACTGGTCATCTTTATGAATGCATGTGTCTTTTTCTTGGCTAGAAATTGAATATTTAATAAGTCTTACAATAAAAAACTACAGTTAAGGAAACAAAATCTTTTGTTATGACAACTGTGAGGTTGAAAGCCAAATAAAAAAAATAAAAAATTCAAAAATAAAAACTTCACAGAATATATTTTATTCATATGAGCAAGTGGGCCAAGAAAAAGCCAAGAATACAGAAATTTTACAATTAAAATGGGTCAATTTAAAAAAACTTTGCAAGTTTAAAAACCAAAAACGCTATAAAAAGCTTGGAAAATTATAAAGCCTCGAGTTTGTTGTATTGCACTAACTGATGTTGCTGCACTCGTTATAATCTCCACCTGGACCATTTCTCTCCTCCGTCTGCTGCCCTGCACACACCACTCCGCTCTCTGCGATAAGAGCAGCGCTGGGAAGAAGCGCTTCATGGCGCTGTGGAAAAACCTGCAGCCATCAGCCACTATCAGAGCCAAGTTCAGCCGATGCGATAGTTTGTAAAACGTCCCATCTGCGCCAATGAATCGGCCAAACCGATGAATCGGTCGACCTCTAGTCCAGAATGCTGCTGATGCGGTCCTCACAGGCAGACTTGCAAAGCTGAAATTCAGGTCTGAGCCCTGGACTGCCCCCAGATTTCTGGCTTGGTTTTAGCCTTTAAGTTGCAAAACAACAGTGTATTTTCTGCATATAGCAGTACTAAAGAATACAAAATATCTCGTGTGACGGGATTAATTTAGAATTAGTCTTGACAGCCCGTGTGTAAAAACACAGACATGTGAACATGCTGTCGACGTTCGCCACAAGAAAACGAATCAACCACAATCCCCATCAGGGCAACTTTCCTGAGGAAATGTACAAAAAACTACTTCATACAGAGTTGTGACTCCCCCCTCTCCCCCAGCAGTTTGCAGGCAGGCAGACATCAGGCCCCCCGACCGAGACCACAGAGGCTCCGAGAGCGTCTGTGGTTTCTGAAGAGCAACACTCGATCTAGACTGAGAAATTTAACGCCTTCATTTAATGCTGTTTAACTGAGGCATTTCCATGTAACACCACATCATGTGACACCCCCCCCCTCACCACCACCACCACCACACACACACACACACACACACACACAGGAATTCCACTATAGACGAGGTTCAGTGAGTACAACAGTACAGAGCAACTCCGACTACAGCTCCTCAGTATGTGAATAAACTGTTGCATAAGTATAAAAAGCTTTTGCTTTGAGGCCGATCACAAGTTCGAGACGTCACCGTGTACGCGCACCGAACACGCTCGGGTCATGCTCACGAAAACCCAAACAGAGGCAACTGCTGGAAGCTGCAGAGGAACAACGCGGAGCTTTCAGAGTAGATGATGTAACACAGCAGAGTTCATCTACATGCTTCCTTTTAAATTCACACAGTTCTCATGTGTAACCGACCAAACCTGCCTGGACTCGACTGCAGAGTCCACATAAAACACCAACACCTGAAGCTGCAAGATGCATCCAAAACACAGCAGTTACGCTCCAGCAGGACAACAGTTACAGCCACAGTTAATGCTCATCAATCGCTCGTATTGACCAGTCAGATAAGAGCCGACTGTCAGATGGGATTACTGGTTTTCCATCATCGTGTGGGCATTTAGATGATCTCTCTCCTGGTAAAGACTTGAGTCTGAAGATCTTCTGAAAGGACGTGATCCATATGTGGATAATGGCCTCATTTAAAATCTGTGCAAGAACAAATCATTTTATTTCCAGGAGATTGTTGGTAATCAGTAGGGATGTTAGATACTGGCTTCCCCCCCCCCCCTTTTTTTAAGCCAATATCCGATAATGTCCAACTCTTAATTTCCTATATCGATTTCAAACCACACAGATATATGCAGAAAACTGTGGTTGTACTTCTTATATTTTGAGAAACGCAACTATATTCTGCTCTTGGAGCAAAGATCCCAAAATATCCTTAAAGGATTAGTACACCAACAGAATGAGGGCCTTCATTTTCTACTCACCGTCATGCTGAGCAAGACTGCCGCACTTTAAAAGGCATATGCCACCTCTGGGTGAAATAGAGTCCCCCCCCCGGTCCCCTGAGTTGGACAAGTGGGCAGAAGAGTTTTCTACCAGACAGTCATTCTCTGAATCTCGCAGCACCTACTTTAGCTTAGCTTAGCATAGTTGCTGTAATCGGGTGGTTTCAAATAGCATCACTTGGCTAAAGTGAACTAATTAACTTGAATGTTTTTCCCAATTACTTTTCGTGATCCGCACAGTCTGAGAGTACAAACGAGAAGCCAATTTCACATCAAAGGACTGACTAGGCGGCATTCAATAGGGAACTATATGCCGCGGAAGTACAGGTGAATCATAGGCGAAGCACCGTGGATAGTAGCAAAGGCAGCACGCATGCGCAGCATCCCCAACTTCCATAAACAGGGTTGCCACCAGATCTCACCCTGGCTTAGAGTCACATAATGATGCCTTTTAATGTTGATTGTAGACAAATACATTTAAAAAGTTAGTCTTTTAAAATGTTTGACTAGTTTGTTCTATTGTTTACTTGATTTGTTCACAAGTATTGTGAAGAAAAGGACAGTAAATAAGACCATTAACTCATGGTTGAAGGTTTTCAGTTTCTCTCCTGAATCACAATGAGCAGTTGGAGATGTTGAAGATCTCTGAACAAACTAGATCTTTAAAATGTATTTTACATTTATAAGGTCTTTTCTCATGTTTGATATATTTTTGTTGGATTGTTTGGATGGTTACTTTTTGCGATTCCCCCTATAGTATCGAAAATAGTATTGAGTATCTCCCACAACCCCTCGTATCTGTAGGGCTGCTCAATATGTACCAAATATATCACTACAGGTACTACCCAAAAAACTAGAATATCCGGAAAAGTTCAATTATTTCTGTAATTCAACCTAAAAGGTGCAATTTACATATTGTATAGATAAATATGCAAATCAATATATTTCAAGCTTTTATTTTTTTGGATGTTGCTGATTAGGACTTGCAGCTTTAAAAAAACTCAAATTCTAAAACTCAGAAAATAAGAATATAGCATGAAATCAATTACAGAAGGATTTAAAAAGCAAAAGTCAGGACTCCTAAAAAAAATCTTGCATCTGTACTTAAATACTTGGTTTGGGCCCTTTTGCATGAATGACTCCTTAACCCGGCGTGGCATGGATGCTACCAGCTTGTGGCATATCTCAGCTGTTATGGAAGAAAAACATGCTTCCATCACAGCCTTGAGCTCTTCTTTATTGTTTGGTCTCTTCCTGTTCAGCTCTCTCTTGGCCCACATGTTTTCGATGGGGTTCAGGTCAGGTGAGTTTGCGGGCCAATCCAGCATGGTGAGCCATGGTTGTTGAAGCAGGATTTTGTACTTTTGGCAGTGTGGGCAGGTGCCAAGTCCTGCTGGAAGATGAAGTCTGCATCCTCATACAGCTGGTCCACTGAAGCAAGCATGAAGGTCTCCAAAATGTCCTGGTAGACGGCTGCATTGATGCTGGACTTGATGAAGCGCAGAGGACCAACACCAGCAGCTGACATGGACCCCAGGTCATCACAGACTTGGAAACTTAACACTGACCATCTTCTCCAGGCTGCGATCAGCCCTCCAGCTTCTACACAGTTTTCTTCCTTCCACTTAACTGTCCAATTAATGTGCTTTGAGACACTGAGAACATCCAGCTTCTTTTCTATCACTTTGTGTCTTTCCACCTTGTGCAGGGAGTCAATGATGGTTTTCTGCACAACTGTCAGATCAGCAGTCTTCCCCATGATTGTGAATTCTTCTAAACCAAGACAGAGACTTTTTAAAGGCTCAGGGCACTTATGGAGGTGTTTTGGATTACTTATCTGATTAGAATGTGACACTGAACCTACAATACTGGAGCTTTTCACAGTATTCTAATTTTTTGAGTTTTTGAATTTGTGGATTGTCTTCCAGTCAATTTAAATAATAGGGGTAGGAAAAGTATCGATGCACTGAAATATTGCTATATTTTCATATGCCGATACCATAATCTATATTTAAAAACAAGTCATCTATTTTATTAATGAAAGATATTAAATCTCATGAGAATTCACAAAATATCGTAAGATTTCATCATTCTGTTACGGAATCTTGCGGTATTTCGTGAAATCTCATGAGATTTTATAACAAAACAATGATATCTAGAAAGACTCCATTAGTAAAGATCGATAATGCGTTTTTAAATATACATATGGTATCAGCATACTGTATGAAAATATTGCGATATTTCAGTGTATCGATATTTTTCCTCACCATTATTAAATGATCAAGTGACCCCTTTGTAGTCAGTCAAGGTGCAGCCGGGTCATTCTGAGAAAATAAAGCAAAAAAAATTTGCCCAACTGATACCACAATGTGTGTAAATATCATTTCTCATGTAAATATATCGCAATATATCAGTATATCGCACAGCCCTAAGTATTGGTATCGAGAATGAAATTTTAGTATCGTGACAACCCTACTCCCCAGAGCATCATCTAATCGTTTCATCTCACTGTTGCAGCATCAACACTCATCTTCAAATCAAATCAAATCAAATTTTGTTTATATAGCACTTTTCATGCATAGCAGCTTTACAAAGTGCTTCACATAATAAAAACAACACATTACATCAGCAGTCCCACAAGTTTATCTAAAACAGCACACATCCCCCCCCCCCCCCCCCACACACACACACACACACACACACCCACACACACACACACACACCACCCCAAGAACAGAGTATCCCGAAAGACATGTCTTGGCACCCGGTGAAGGAACGATATTCTGGGGTCCATCCATGTCAGGGTCCACCCCGCCCCATTGCCACATAGGCCGCCTCCACTGGCCGCCCCCCAGAGACCAGGTCCACACTACAGCTATTAGGCTGCAGTGCCCACCCAGACAGGGACACAACCACGGCGACGGCCCCAACGCTAAAGCAGGCATAGGCCCTGACATGGAGGACCCCATGAGGAAAACACTGGAGGGATTAAAATACCTAAAATAGAAAAAATAGAATAAAATCAAATCAAATAAGAATCAGACAACCTAAAAGCCTAAAAATTAAGTCTAAATCATACACTTGGTTAAAGGAAGTCAGTAATCAAAACAGAATTATAAAAACTATAAACTAGTTAAAAAGATAAAAAAGTAAATAAATAAAACCAAGACAGGGTAAAAGAAAGACCAACTTATTAAAGGAATAAAACCTAATTATAAGCTAAACCAAAAAGGTAGGTCTTGAGCCTTTTCTTAAAAACATGGACAGTCTCTGCAGCCCTGAGGCCCTCAGGCAGGCTGTTCCAAAGGCGGGGGCCATAATGGCAAAATGACGCCTCACCATAGGTCTTGGTCCGAACCTTGGGAACTACCAGAAGGCCGGTACCTGAGGACCTCAGGGTCTGTGAGGGCTCATACCTTAAAACCAGGTCAGATAAATAAGAAGGCCCAAGACCATTAAAACATTTATAAACCACTAAAAGAAGCTTAAAATCAATCCTGAAACGCACGGGGAGCCAATGCAGCGATTTTAAGATTGGTGTAATGTGCTCCCGCCCTCTGGTCCTTGTCAGAACACGTGCGGCTGAGTTCTGAAGTAGTTGTAAACTAGAAATACTCTTTTTAGGAAGACCAGAGAGCAGGGCATTGCAGTAATCTATTCTACTGGAAATAAAAGCATGCATCAGCACCTCCGTGCTGGCAAGAGAGAGAAATGGGCGGACTCTGGCGATGTTTTTAAGATGATAAAAACCTGTCTTTGTGACATTTTTGATATGTTGGATAAAATTCAGCTCAGAATCAATAAGAACACCCAGATTTCTTACACACTGAGAGGGTTTAAAATTCTGCAGTTTGCATGAAATGATCTCTCTCTTGTCTTCAGGACCGATGATTAAAACTTCAGTTTTGTCCTGGTTGAGCTGTAAGAAGTTCTCTGCCATCCATGACTTTACATCTAAAATACAGTTTAAAAGGGTGTTAACTGGCTCCAGGTCATCAGGAGACACGGCGATGTAAAGTTGGGTATCATCAGCATAGCTGTGAAAGTCAATGCCGTGTCTCCTGATGACGTCCCCCAAGTGGTAACATGTAAAGATTAAAAAGTATTGGGCCTCTTATGAGCAAGAGGCACATGCAGAAGTCTGAGTCATGAGCAGCAGCCAGATGATGAAGAGCAGCAGTCAGTTTTCTGCATCAGGTCTCAGGTTTTTGCCTCTGAAAAAGGACGAGGGAACTTCCTTCCCTCCACAAAAATGTTTAACCTGTAGCTGATGTTCCAGCATCTCTGTCCCGTCCAGGATTTTTACAATCCAGCCACTAAATGTGGTGTTTATTCAGAGACTATCTGGTAAATCCACAATGATCCATGATGACACCATTATTTATCCCATCTTCATAAAAAAAACATCACCATTACTACTTTGTTGATAAGAGACCTCTATTTAGACCTGGAAATGATGAAGACACTTCCTGTCAAACTTTACACCAATCAGAGAGCTTAGATTGACCGCAGCGTCCAATCAGGAGCAGCCAAAGATCAACAAGTGAGCAGAAAGTTTTATGTGCAGAGCCTGAAAGTGGCCCAAGCAATTACCTACGAAAAATTCCTGACTTATACAAATAAACCGCACCCGTACGACAACTCTGAACCTTGCAAACAAACATGTTGGAGACGGGAAACCGGCTGTACCGCCAGTGAGATGAGCCAGCCGCGTTCAGGTATCTAACATCATATCAGACTGGAGACCCAAACAGACCCAAATGTGTTCCTGGACTGAGCTGTAAAATCCATAAGCCTCATTTCAGAGTTTCAGTATAGTATGTTCATATGTACACCTGCAGATTATACAGGGATGGTACATACTGGTATATTAACTGTAACAAAGTGTGTTTCATGTAATTACTGAGTAAACTAATACTGCAGTAATAACTGAGTAAACCTAAATGCCGCAGTAATAACTACTAGGGCTGGGGGAAAAAAAAATAAATAAAAAATAAATAAATAAAAAAATCGATACACTGAAAAATCGCTATATTTTTATATGCAGATTTCATAGAGATTCAAAAATGCAATATTGATCCATTTTACCAACGAAGTCTCGCGAGATTTCACGAAAACCCATGAGATTTCGTGACTGAACAAAAATCTCGCGATATTTCATTAGTAAAATAGATCTATACCACATTTTTACATATCAATATGATATCAGCATATGAAAATATCGCGACATTTCAGTGTATCGATTTTTTTTCCCAGCCCTAATAACTACCAAGTAAACATAAGTACTGTAGTGGTATTACGTGGCAGCGCTGGAAGATTATTCAACAGGATGGAGAGTTTTCAGAGACTAGTCATTTCTTATCCCATGATTACTGCTGATATTCAGATTTAGATTCCCCAGAGCAACCTTTCCCCAACTGGAGACTCCTAGATAATTTTAGGGGGTGTCCAGAATACTGTAAATACAAGCTAAACGAACTTGGTATTTGGGCTGTAAATCTGATGCAGGGAGATTAACCTGAGAAATCAATACGTTCATTGATGTTCTTGGGAAATTACTCATGATACATGTAGGAATATATTGCGCTCGCGCTGATAAACGCATGGTTTTGCATGGAAGTGGTCGTACGTACATATTTCCGCTGAGGGCTAATGCCCGGGTGATGACTGGGATGAAGGGTTCAGCTTCTACAGGCTGCATTATTTAAACGCCACTATAAATAGCAAACAAATGGCTTGGCTTTAAAGAGTTAATCATCAGATGGGAGAGTTTTCAGATTTCTGGCCAACCCGGGAGGTGTGACATGACAGTCATGTGAAAACCTCGCAGACAAACCCCACATGCATGCTGGAGCACTGAAAGCCTCCTGATAGGACATGAAGCAGAGCTGGCTCGTCTGCAGCAGACATGCAGACGCTGGAAGTTCAACTCAACCATCAGAGGAGGAAAAAGTACTGAAAAATTGTAATTGAGTAAAAGCATCGCAACTTTTCTTAAATTCTACTAAAAGAGTACCCATCTAAAAACGTATTCAAGTAAAAGTAAAAAGTACTTAATCTAAACTTTACTTTGAACGTAACTAACTTTTATTCTGTTACTTGCTGTAAAAAAAAGGACGAATAATAAAACCAGTCCAACACTTTTTTTTTTTTAGGGATGCACGATTGGCCCCCCTATCGGTTTTGGCCTACATCAGCCTTAAAACTGAGTAGCGGACATCGGCCACCCCACACACTCAAAAATAGAGGTACGAGACAGGAACATTTCTGTACCTGTAGGTATATTTTTTTACAAATGTTCTCCCAAAAGCACCATATTAGCCTTTGAGGCCAGAAGTACCTATATACTATGAAAAAGGGTCCAAAGTAATGTAAAGTACAAATTTGTACCATTTCAACCCTAAGGATTCCTGCAGCATTGAAAAATGTTCATAGCTTGTACAAAAAGTATAAATAGCAGTCCTTTTAAACAGTAGTATAATTATAGTTACTATATTATGATATTCATAATAATCATAGTAATAATTACATGTATAATTATATATGTGTTTGGCCTAATATGTATATAATAATTCATTTTTTATTAGCATCTTTGATTGTTAATCTCCATTTTATTCACTTTTATTCATTTTTAATTGGTTTAATTGTACTTTATTAACTCATACAGCTTGATAAGGTACAAAAATGGACCATGAAGGTACAGAAATGTCTTTCAGAAAGGAACACACCCAGCGACACGCTTTGTACCCTTTTAGGTACAAATTGGTACCTCTATTTTTGAGTGTGCACCAATATATAACAGATATTTAACTGATCAGGCTGCTGTTTCTAAAGTCTAAAAAAAAAAAAAAAAAAAAAAAAAACTTTTTTTTTTTTTTAACAGACTTTAAAACCTCTAAAGACAGTTTCTTTTAGGATGTTCTGTGTGAACAGAGTTTATACACGCTCATTTGTGCAAATGACTAAATATTAGGGCTGGGAAAAAAAATATCGATACACTGAAATATGTTCAGAATAGGCTTTTTATAAACAGATATTGTCCAACTCTTAAAATTCCAATATCCAATATCAATGGATACCGATAAATGCAGAGAACTGTGAGGTTGTATCTCTCATTTTGAGAAATACAATATTCAGCTCTGACAGCAAAGATCCCAAAATCTCCTTAACTCAGCCAGGAGTTCATGTTGGACATCTGGCTGCCAAATATCAGATACTAGCAGGTATGAGATACTAGCATATCTCAGATACTAGCAGGTATTAAATAGTACCATATAACGGATACTAGCAGGTATTAGCCAGCATGTGGCCAATTCTAATGTTTCTGACAACTTGGTAACTTAGGGTGCATTCAGAAAGCATAGTCCGCGAGACTCGGTCCGTTTGGGGACTCGGTTCGTTTGGGGGCGGGGGTGGTCTTCCGGACCGAGATCGCGTTCACGTTGCTCTATTGCCAAACGAGCCAAGAATGAGAATCTCAGAGTCCGTTTGCGCGTTCACAACTCCCCGAAGTAAGCGACTTTCCGAGCAAACGGACTCTGATTCGAATCAAAAAAGCTTTGTGAATGCGCCCTTAACCAACAACTTATAACCAGACATATTATAAGCAGCTTCAAAGTAAGTCAGTCTATAGCAGCAGCAACTGCACCGTAGTCACGTGACTCTGAAAGGAATGCTGGGAAATGAAGTTCTTCCACAATAAAAGGGACTTTTCTACATACTGGACCAATGCTATTAATGAAACAAGATCTTACAAGATTTTGTTGCTTTTAGCAAAGAATTTACTACGAAATCTTGTTCGGCCCAAAAAACCAATATTTTCCGATATCACATTTTAATGCCAATATCGGCCGATAATATCAGTAGGCCAATAATATCAGACATCCCTGAAAAATATTGCAATATTTTCATATTCAGATTTCATATTGATATTTGAAAACGTAATATTGGTCTATTTTACCTACAAAATCTCATGAGATTTCGTCGCTCTTACAAATCTCACGAGATTTTATCAAGTAGCAGAACGACAAAATCTCGTGAGATTTTGTTCGTAAAATTAGGCTCGTTCGACTTTGGCCATCTGCTGCCCAACTCGGCTGGAAGTGAGGGGTTGTGGTCCTGGAGTGCTGCATGCCGGTTGGAAATTTTGTCCGACTTCAGACTGAGCTTGCACTGCACCGGAAAACGTGACCACACCACATGATAATCAAAACATCGTGGGAGCCGTTTAACTCCAGTCGGATCGTGCAGTTACACCTCAGCAACTGCAGTTTCTGGACTTGCCTGGTTCTGATTGGTTTAACCTATCACTGACGCAAGCTCCGATTTTTTGGACGGGACTGCCCCCCAGTAATAAATCCATTTAGGTGTTTTAAACGGGCTACAAAATTATTTCAAACAGCCTTGGTGTTTCATATTGCAAATAGGCTGATGTTCACAAAACCACAAACGTATTGCAGCAACATTCTGCTCAGATATGAACCCTAAGTTATAACAAAACCTTCACAAATCTTCATAATTTGCGTTTATTGGACTTATTGGTGTGTATCCACCTTTCCACATGTTCCCTTTGCACTCCCCCCTCATGTTATCCATGAGCACCCAAACCCTTAATATGTATATAAAATATATAATATTTATTTCTACCCCCCCCCATCTAAAAAAAAAAAGAAAAACAGTTTATATCACTTTTATTTGTTTTAAATTTATTTTTCCCCTCGGAAAGGAAAATCCGGGTTGCTCAAGGATTTAACGCAAATATCCTAATAGTTTTGTTTGAACACCTGTCAAATAAGCTTGACTTGTTATACATAAACACAAGTTGAGGTATTTTTCTAATTTTGCACAAGGAATGAATTTTACATTTTTTTTTGTCAGCTTTAATATCGGTATCCATCTCAGTTATCGGCCACATCGGCTACATCGGCTATCGGCTACTGGGGGGAGGGGGGGGACAGTGGCTACTTCACGCGCCAGTGGTTAAGGCTGGCTGCATTGCGGGGGACCTGCTGGCCTGGGGGATGCCTGGCCTGCTGCGTCCGGGGGTGGGGGGATGGGGGTGGTGGTGGGGGGAGGAACGTGTTGGGGGCTTGGAGCTCGCGGCTCCTTCCCCGGCCCGAGCTACCACTCAGGAGGCACGAGGGCATGGGCAAGAGAGAGGTGGGTATGTAAGAATAATGAATGAGAGTGTGAAAGAGGAAATGTGGGAGGGAGGAACTTGGGCTGGAAGAGGGAGGAGATGTGGGTAAGTGGTTGGAGGAAAGGGGGGATGGAGGAAGGAGTGGCATGCTCGTGAGTGTCTAGTAGGGATGGTCATGAGGGGCTGAAGGAAGGAAGGGCGGGAGTGTGATAGGTCAGAGGGATGGGCGGGGCTGGACATGTAAGGGGGGACTGTATGGGGTATTGGGGGTATAGGGAGGTGGGGGCGTATGTGTGGGGGGGTGGGGAGGGGTTGGTGCAGTTATGTGGGGGGAGTGCATGTGTGTGTTAGAGGGTATGAGGAGGTGGGGGTAGGTGTGGACGGTAGAGGGAGGAGAGTGTTGGGGGTGGAGAGAGGAGTGAGTGTGGGTATGTAAGGTCGGAGAGCGGAGTGGGTGGGTGTATGTGTGTGTGGGGGGGGGGTACACGGAGGTGTTGGGTAGGGCTGGGCGGTGTGGGCGGAGGTTCGTAGCTCGGTATTCGTGCCGGGCATCTTGGTGTCAGTGTGGTGCGGTGTGGCTGCGGGTTGGTTGGGGGCCGGGCGCTTTGGTGGGGGGGTGCGGTTTTGTTTGTGGCTTCCGGGGCTTTTTGTGCGGGGCGGGGCGCAGGGGGGATCTGTATCCTGTATGTGGTTGCTCTTGCGGTATTGATGTCTTGGGTGCCTGTGTCTCGATGTGGGGGCGGTGACGGTATATCTTTCAGCCCTAGTGTTGGGGTAGGTGTGTGGGGAGTGTGTGTGCGAGCGTGGTGGTGGGGTAGGGGGTGGTAGAGGTGGTGGCGCCCTGGTGTCAGGTGTATGGGGCAGGGACTTTGGGGTGGGGGCTGGCCTGCCCTGGGGGGGCGTCGTCTGGGGGGTCCGGTCCTCCTGGGTTTCGGTTGGGCCGCCCGGGTCCGAGGGGGGGGTGGCTGCTCCTGGGCGCTTGGGCCCTGGGCCCGGCGCTGTCTCCGCTCCGGGGGACGCCCGGCGCCCGGTGGGGTCGGCAGCTGCTGGTCTTGGTCCGCTGGGGCCTGGGCCTCCAGACTGCGGGGGGCTCCGGCTGGGGCCGCCTTTTGCCGCCCTTCGGGGGATGCCTGTCCGCTCTTTGGGGGGGGGTAGCTGGGATCTGGGCCTCTGGGTGGCTGCTGGGGGCCTGGGTCGTGAGCCTTGCGGGCTTCCTCCTCCTTGCGGAGACGAGGCTGCATCTGCATGACTGTATCACCATGGAGCACCCTTTATTATGCATGTTGACACTGTGACACTGCTTCCCATTGCGATGACTAGGTTGTACCTCTTCTCTACTTCCCATTGCGCTGACTAGGTTGTACCTCTTCTCTGCGTAGTTCTGCGTGTGTTTGTATGATCTGAGGATATTTAAGCCACCTGCAGGTCCTCCTGTAGGGGATTGCTTGTTTTGTTTTCCAACAGAGACCTTGGTTGTTTAGGGATCGCGGTACAGATGTACCAGTGAACTGTGTAAGTGGATTCATGTTTTCTCTCCTCTCTCTCTTCCTCTTCCTTACTCCTCTCTCTCTGTTTCACTTTCTATCATTACCTCTGTTAACTTTCATTTCTCCCTTGTCAGGCCCAGCAGAATGAAATGGAATGGTGTAATAGACAAATGTTTAAATAAAGAAATAAAATGAATAAACATGATATCAAGTGGAGCCTTATATTCATAAAGCTCCGCTTGATGAAGCAAAACTGTTCAACAGAATAAAGCAATCAGATTTCCATTCTGCTTGCTTCGATGCTGGACAGGACAAGTAAAAAAAAAAAAAAAAAAAGTTATCGGCCACAAGTTTTAAAATATTGGCATATCAGCCAAAATTCCAATATCGTGCATCCCTACAGTTTTTGATAAACTTCAGAATGAAGAGAAAAAATAAAACCAAATCAAGGCCTCAAAGATGGTAAAAATGTTGAGCTGTCCCTTATTAAATTGTGCCCGTTGTATTTTCTAAAAATCGCAAAAATTTGTCAAATCTGAAATAAATGAATCAGTCTGGACAAATGAGTCATTGACTGCTTATTTAAGAAATTAAGTAAAGGTTGACGCACCACAGAATATTCTTCCCACTGAAAACTAGCAGACATTTGTAGCATCTGCATGATGAATTACGATGAGCTATATTAGAATTTTGCCCGATATCCATTATGCCAATATTTTAAAAACTCATGTGGCCGATAACTGATATCAATACCGATATTAAAGCTAAAAAAAATAAGCAGTCATTGCAAATACCAGCTATCAGTTTCCAATGCTTTGAAAAATAAGGGTGGAAAAAAATATCAATACACTGAAATACCGTCATATTTTCATATGCCGATATCAAATCGATATTTAAAAACGCGGTATGGATCTATTTTACTTACAAAATCTCACAAGATTTCATCGTTCTGTTGCAAAATCTCACGATATTTTGCAAACGCTCGCAAGTTTTCATAAAACGAAATATCACGAGATTTCATTAGTATGAGATCGATACCACGTTTTTAAATGTCAATATGATATCAGCATATGAAAATATCGCAATATTTCAGTGTATCAATTTTCCCCACCCCTAGTCTTTAGAAGTTTTAAAGTCCAAGTGTATTTATTCATTTATATTTTAAGACGTACAAACAGCAGGCTGATCAGTTAAATATCGGTGGGGTGGCCGATGTCCGATACTCAGTTTTACGGCCGATATAGCCCGATACCAATAATATTGTGCATCCCTAAACGTCTCATAACAAAACATTGTTAAAATTAAGGAGTTTGTGGCAGATATGCCTTATTTAGAGGCTGCGCGAGGTTGCCGCATCACTTACATTATATTGGACATATCTGGAGTGGATCTAAATATCTCCCAAAAGAATTAGAGTTGCACCAAAACTGTCTGGGTGAGGAAATGAACGGATGTCATGCTAGAATATAGATCCAGGTTGAAAAAAAAAAAAAAAAAAAAAAAACTTCCAACATGAAGAGAAACGCTGGTTCAGGATGATTTTTCTCCCCCTGCGTTTTATTTTTTCTCAGAAATGAGGGACGTTTCCGAAGTAATGAAATAAATTACTTGGGTCAAAAATGTAGTAGAGTAAAATTAAATTACCCATTTCAAAAACTACTAAAAAAATGACAAATTACTCACAAAAACAACGTAATTACAGTAACTTGAGTAAATACAATTAGTTACTTTCCACCTCTGACCATCATACAACCGTATCACCCAAGCAGATTCATACTGAAATCATTTAGAGGTAACGGGATTAAACCTGCTGCTGAAGCCTGGCAGAAAAACACCAACACGGCAGGTCTGACTCGTGAAACCCCGAGGATGTTTCCAGACCCCAGTCCTGGCAGACGCCGTTCAACACAAACATGCAAGGAAACTTTTGGCTTGTGGGAAACAAAAACAGAGCCTGTGGGTTTTAATCAACATCTAACCTCCTGGTATTCCTGCAATCTTCCAGAAGCATCCCGCCTATGACCCGCTGGAATGCCAAAGGCTGAGAGTGCTACGACCTACAGGCGGAGATGGAAATATCCACAGACTGTCCTGTTTACCATTAATTCCACCTCAATACTAAAACCAATCAGGACACTAAAATGGAAATAAAAACAAAGTATTGATTTCCACAAAACATTTTAGTCCCACTGGAACATAAAACTGACATTTTACCATTTGATGGAAAATCTCTGAATCTGATGCAGCAACACGTCTGTAAGAAGTTGGAACAGGAGCAACAAAATGTGGAAAATTATAATAGGAGGAGATTTTAATATCCAACAGGTCAGTCACGTGACTGGGGATAAAGGAGCATTTCAGAGTCTCTCAGATGGACAGAGGTTCACCAATCTGACACAAACTGGAGATGAAAGTTGTGGAACAAGTTCAGAAAAATGTTCCCATCACAGCAGCATGGCTGGAAACAGGTGAAGAGTCCAGATGCTGAACTGGTCCGCCTGCAGTCCAGATCTTTCACCAACAGAAACCATTTGGAGCATCATGAAAGCAGAAATCCAGCAACCAGGTCCAGGACTGTGGAGCAGCTAGAATCCTCCATCAGACCAGAATGGAACAACGTTCCTCCTCAAACTCCAGAAACTGGTGACGATTTTCCATCTAATGATAAATTGTCTCAGTTTCATCACCTGAAATGTTTGTTCTACTGGGAATAAAACATGTTTATGAGCTTCTGCTGGTGTCATATTTTCCACAGCAACATGACATTTCTGGGAACTGGTTGTTCAGATTGTCGGGATGCTGAGAATCAAACGAGTGACGGAGTAGAAACTCGTCAGGAAAACATTCACAGCTAAGCTTTCAACAAGCATCTTTGTTCTTTCCAAAGATGTCTGGAAAAAGCAGACGTTTCTGCAGAAACAGGGAGAGCTTCTTTACACATCAACATGTCTGTGAGGATCCTGTCAGCACCAACAGCACATCCATCCGTCAGCATCATGACGTACCTCCAGCAGAAGCAGGGTCTCAGCGATGAACCTGGCGGTAGGGAGGGGGGTGTGCCTCAAATCCACCACAACCGACACCAGACTGGCTTTTTCCTGCTTCTTACTGTGGACATAGAAATCAAACCCCCATGTAAACTCATCACACCCGGAGTCCCTCAGGGTTTTATCTTAGGACCACTTCTTTTCATTTTATATATCAATGATTTTGTGAATTCCTCATCCGTGCTTCAAAAAATATTTGCAGATGACAATCTGTTTTGTGCCATAAAAATTCAAACACCCTTGAACAAGTTATAAATTGTGAACTTGACAAAATAGATATTTGGCTTTGGTGTAACAAACTCTTGAAATATTGTCTTTCATACCCATAATAAACCTGATTTAAAACAAATCAATCTCAAAAAAAGGTCATCTGTGCTTAGGGGAGAGTCTTTACCCATGCCAGAGACCCCTTTTTCATACTTTTAATCCTCTAAGGCTCACTGAATATAACCATTTTCTAAATGCTTGTGTAACGTAGCGGGTTGTACATAAAATTAGTTACAGACTGTGTAATCTCATTCCAGTCTTTCTTGCTACACACACTTCTGCCACAAAAGATAGAAATGGAATTGCTAGAAAAAAAAAAAACAACAAAAAAACAAACAAACATAGGCTTAAACAAACTAGTGTAGGCATTGTGTGCAGAGGACCACAGATTTGGACATGAGCTTGACAAGAACTTGAAAATGTAACTCCCGCTCAATCTTTAAAAAAGTTTTTAAAAACTCAGCTACTATCTTCATATAATTAAGTTTTTCACCTTGGAGCTAGATGTTACCAAAATTTGTCTAAGCACTTCTTAATTTCTAACGCTTTTGTCATGTCTTGATTTTTCCTCCATTTCATTATTATTTTGTGTTGTATTATTTTACCACAGTCCAATATTACGTACTGAAAATGCTGATTATCTACATTTTTACTTTTACACGCCTGTTGTATGCAAATTTGTTATAAGTTGTGGATAGAGCATAGCTAGCCTGTATATTTTTTCTTTGTTGTTTTACATTTGTTTGTTTTTTTCTTCTCTTCTTGCCTGATCATTAATTAGCGTGCAGAAAATTAGGCCCCCTAATATAAGCTTTAAGTAGCTTCTCTGGGAGACCCATTTCACACCTCATTCTCTTTTTATATATATGTTGCGTGTGTGAATAAACCTAAACCTGAAACCTGAAACCATCAGTCCAGCTTGGATTCTTCTTCATGCACACATGAACTTCATCTCCACCTACTTGTGCAAACACTGGAAGTAATTTATGAAGTCCACAACTTCTTCCTTGCTCAGTTCTGAGAGTCTGGCTTGACCATCCACTGGGAAGATGACCAGAGGGCAGCCATGCTGATCAAACACACCTGTGCAAACAACACCTGCAGTCATTTCAGAGTTAAGGAGGTTTGCAAGATGAAAACCTGGCTGGATAACGTTTCACACTTTACTGGCCAAGCCTGCCGCGTTTCTACAGGCAGAGGTAGATAAAGAGGAGGAGAGGCTACCTGGGAAGATCACCGCCCCGGAGCCCAGCACATGATCCGCGGGCAGCGGCGGGGAGGGCGGGTACTCCTGCACCGACTCCTGGACGCCTGCAAAGTTTGAGCAGAGTGATTATTCTCACAAAAACACCCGCTGCAGTTTCCAGCAGACCCCGCGAGGCGGCCAGCGGAACCACCGGACGAACAGAGTCTACAGCCGCTCTGAAAAGTTGCGCAAACGCGACATTTTGTCTGGTCCGTGGAACGGGCTCGCGGACCGGTAATGTCCGGCTGCACTTGTTTCCCCACCTGTCGCGTGGCGGTTCATCCTTAATATCTCCTCCCGCGCTTTATTTTCACAGTTTCCCGTCCGGAGCATGAAAACCAGCTTCCCCCGCACCGAGCAGCCTCGCCGGGGAGACGCAGAGACCATCAGGTGGACCTCAGCTCCGCCATCTTTCACCTTCTCTCCGCCTCGCATCCAGCCGCTCGCGAGCGGCGGTGCTCGGCTCTTTATAAACCGGGGAGGGCGGAGACAGCACAGGAGGACGGGCCAAGGGGGCCGAGCAAAACCCGGACCCGGTCCAACCAGTCAGACATGAATAAAATTCTTCAACTTTGACCATCAGTTTTCACAAAGACTGCTCAAGTAACACACACACACACACACACACACATACACACGTCCCACACATGACATAGCATCACAATTAATTTGCAAAACATCTTTCTTCTTCTTTTTTTTCTCTTTAGATAGATAGATAGATAGATAGATAGATAGATAGATAGATAGATAGATAGATAGATAGATAGATAGATAGATAGATAGATAGATAGATAGAAGTCCCCTTTCCAACTTTTCACTGTTTCATTGCAGCCATTTGCTAAAATCAAAAAAGTTCATTTTATTTGTCATTAATGTCACTCAGCATCCCATCTTGACAGAAAAAAACAGAAATGCAGACATTTTTGCAAATTTATTAAAAATTAAAAACTGAAATATCACTGAGAACAGTTGAGACAGTTTTCGCTCCTCTCATTTCCACGCAAAAAATAGACTTTGAAAAGGGTCTGGACAGAAGTTTTTTGTTTTGTTTTGTTTTGTTTTATACAAAATGCATCCTCTATTTGTGTATTTAAAAATAAAAATAAGAACAGTACAGTTTAGAAACCATTGAAATGGCTGGAGAGCTTATACTGTTACTGACATGAACTATTAAAAACTTCAATTACAACTTTTTTTTTATTAGGTTTTCAATTTAATTTAATTCAACAATAGCATAGGTAAACTTTTTAAAAAATGTAGAAGAAAATGTTTAATGGATTCTCCAAACAGTACAAATATAAACACAATAACAGTGCAATCATAACAGAATGACAAGTCAGAGTAGCAGGCGGTTCAAATGTAAAAAAATAAATAAATAAAACTACTGTTGATGTGTTTTGATTTTGCCTAATTATGACTTAAATCTTTAAATCCTACTGTATGTCTGTGCTGCTGAACAGCATGCAAAACAATAGCGTTCTGCATCAGGTACAGTTGAGACATTGCGTCTCAACTGTACCTGATGACCACTTCTCACATTTCACTGAATTATGTGAAGACCTGACATGCTACGATGTCATAAAAATGTATCAGTTTTTAGTGCACAAAACAATGTTTGAAGATATAGAAGTTAACTTTAAATCTTTAAAGTAACATAAAGGGAGTAAGATATTCATTGTGAAAGCAACATGGTAAAATCAAAATCTTACCTGTCGAAAAATATTTTTGGGAATATCTTCACCGCGGATCTTCACACAAAGCTGAATTTTTCCTTTCTCAAAAAGGATGCTAATACGCATGTGCACACCAAAATTCACAGCAAAAGCTTGCTGCATCCCCAAGTAATTGGCATGTCTCAACTGTACTCAGTCTGACCTATTCAGACCATTTGCAGTAACACTCATATTTAACTCATATTCTGTCCATTCCTTCTGATCCTCCTTGAGATGGTTCTACTCCTTCATTGGAGTCCAGCTGTGTTTAATTTAACTAATTGGACTTGATTGGGAAAGACACACACCTGTCTATATAAGACTTTCCGGCTCACAGTGCACGTTAGAACAAATGAGGATCATGAGGTGGAAGGAACTGTCCAAGGAACTCAGAGACACAGATCTGGACAAGGTTACAAAAGAATTTCTGCAGCACTAAAGGTTCCTAAGAGCACGGTGGCCTCCATAGTCCTTACATGGAAGAAGTTTGGGACGACCAGAACTCTTCCTAGACCCGGCCGTCCAGCCAAACTGAGCAATGGTGGGAGAAGAGCCTTGGTGAGAGAGTAAAGAAGAAGCCAAAGATCACTGTGGCTGAGCTCCAGAGATGCAGTAGGGAGATGGAGAAAGTTCCACAAAGTCAGTATCACTGCAGCCTCCACCACCGTACCATACCGTCTTCTTCTGCTTATCCGGGATCGAGTTGGCAGCTGCCTAAGCAGGGAAGCCCAGACTTCCCTCTCCCCGCCCACAGCCGCCAGCTCTTCCGGGGGGATACCGATGCATTCCCAGTCCAGCCGGGAGACGTAGTCCCTCCAGCGTGTCCTGGGTCTCCCCCGGGGTCTTTTCCCGGTGGGACGCACCTGGAATACCTCACCAGGGAGGCGTCCAGGAGGCATCCTGACCAGATGCCCGAGCCACCTCATCTGGCTCCTCTCTATACGGAGGAGCAGCGGCTCTACTTTGAGCCCCTCCCGGATGACCGAGCTCCTCATCCTATCTCTAAAGGAGAGCCCGGCCACCCTGCGGAGGAAACTCATTTCAGCCTCCACCAGTCGGAGCTTTATGGTAGAGTCTAGCCCTACCCCTGACCCTTCCCCTAAACCTAACCAGACCCACCCACAATGCGACACGCCCACAATAGGACACGCCCACTATATGACACGCCCACTGGGTTGCAAGCCACAGATAACACTTGGAAGGGTCAGGGGTAGGGCTAGATTTTACCGTGTTCTCATTGGCCTGGTGGGCGTGTCGTCGAGTAACGTCACATACGACACGCCCCTGTCTTGCGAGCCGCAGATAGACCCTTCTCCAACCAGTTAGCAGCCTAGCAAAACAACATGTTTGCTAAGGCTATTGCTATAGCCGTTGTTAGCACATCTGGCGTTGTAGTTAACATATAGCACATGAAAAATGTGAATTACACTACAGCAGCTTCCCCTACATCTATAAAGCAGTACTACATGTACAACTGATTTATGCAACAAAATATTGGCAAGAAGTGTAAATAAATGTAACATTACAGGAGCTTCTAAAACTGTTAACACTGGGCGCGGCCATCTTTAAATCTGAACTCGGAGCTGAGAGGATTGTCCGACTTTCCGAGTGGGAATTTCCGACTTCTGAGTTCAAATGTAACGCGGCATAATTCCATGAATACATGTGATATAAATGTGTTTGTTACAATCTCATGATATATATTTATTTATAATATATATTGCGATATTTTCATATGCCAATACCTATATTTTAAAAGACGGTATTGATCTATTTTATGAATGAAATCTCCGGAGATATCATCGTTTTGATTAAATCTCATGAGATTTCACAAAATACCACAAGATTTAGTAACAGAACGATGAAATCTCGCGGTATTTCATTAGGATCAATACCGCGTTTTTAAATATAGATATGGCATTTGAAAATACTAAAAAAACAGCTGTTTGATATGAAATGAAACTTACAGACAATTATAGGGTAAAGATTATCGGTGTATATTGTATATTGTTGTCTAAATTAAATATATCGTGATACAATATTTGGTCCATATCGCCCAGCCCTAATACAACCTTAAGAAACTTACTCAACTCTGTTTTTTCTTTTTTAATTGTCATGTTTTTTTAGCCTTGTGTTGATGTCCTGTTATATACAGCTTTAAGCATCCAGCTGGATGTAGAAATTTGTGCTATATGAATGAAATAAATGAAATTAAATGATTGCAGTTAATATGTGGACACTGAAGATATTAAGATATCTACAACAAACAGGCTACACAGCGTGGTGTACAGAGTATAAAATCAGGAGTACAGTTGTCCTCAAAATTATTCATACCCTCAAAATCAGCTGCCAGCAGAATAAGATGAATTTAACAAAAGTAATAATAAATAAAAATTCTAAGAAAATCATGACATTGATTTTAAATTGTGGTTTGAAAGAAATATTAAAAAACAAACACACGAAAAATAAAACAAGTAGACAAGCGTGATGAAGCTCCGAAGGTAAATTTTGCTGTGCAACACTTCCAGACAATCACTGCAATCAGGTGTTTTCTGTAACGTCCAATCAGACGTCTGCACCTGTTGACAGGTATGTTAGTCCACTGTTGCATGGGAAATGTGCCCTTATGTGTCTGGGACAGTTTTGTTTGTTTTTTTAAAATATTCTTTCCAAACACAATTCAAAAGCGATATTATATTTCACTAAGTTATGATTTTTTAAAGTTTTTTTATTATTATTTCCTTTAGTTTCTTATTATTTGAATAACTATTGAAAATTTAGCTTTTTCTTTAATTTAACCCTTATCGCTCCCTAAGCTTTCTGATGGGGTAGTGAATGACCTTGTATGTTGTTACTTTTTTTCTACAAATGCAAAGCATAAATCTCAGTCAAGGTGTGTATTTTGGGTTGACTCATGATATTCTAGAAGATGGGTTGTCTAACTCTTTTTCTAAGGTCTCTAACTAAAATATACCTCATTTCCTCCTTAGTGCCAATCCGTGCCACATTGACTTGCATTGAAAAGGACCTTTCTATAATCAAATGCCATTTCATAGTTTTTTAGGATACAATTTTTTCGCCTCACACACTTGCTCTACATTTCATTGATGTAGTTTGAACTGTTTTCCATGACATAAGACCATTTACTCAAAAGGGGGCCTGCTTTTTATCTTAATGATGAAACCATAGACTTCAATGTTATTTTAGAAAATCAGTGTCCTACAAAAACTCCAAAATGCTGAACACATCCAATGAAGTAAAACATCTTTCTCCTTCTTTCATGAAAGGGTCTCGAATTTGTAACTTCGGCGTTGATTTGGTTTTTTTTTTTTTCAAGCACTTTGATCAGTCAGATTACATGCTATTTATTTAGGTCAGTCTTTTGCAGGGAATTTGGTGATGCACTGCAGGCATTTGCCTGATTGATTTTTTTTTTTTTTTTTTGTGGGGTTTTTTTTTAGGTTTGCCTGTTTTATATTATGTTTTTACCCTGTAGCACTTTGAGATTTCTTTTAATGTAAAGTGCATTATAAATCTTTATTTATTTATTATTATTATTACTGCCATTCCAGTTCAAACTGGAATTCGTCCCGCATTTTTTTGCATTTTATCTTGAAACAACTTCTCATTGAACTTTTTAATAGTGGTTGCTATAATCTAATGCTCTGACTACCTAATAATGATCTGCCACCTACAGGCTATTTTTGTGCTATCTAACCCACTTTTCAGTTTTAGGTAGTGGGAACATTGTGTGTACAAACTGGAACTTACAGGGTTAAAATTTATAAACTCATTGATTCTTTTGGTATTGATGGATAGGCCAGAAGTCAGTGATGACAGCCATGAAAAAACTGCAACTTTTCATTTTAAGATAATATTTACAGGTCATGAACTGACATTGGCCAGTCCGTGCCCTTAAGAAGCTTAAAAGTCACTTTTTCTTCAGGAGTTCTGAGGGTTAATCTTTGACAGAGGTGTCAAAGCATTAGCAATAGAAGTAAAGTAGTTTTCAAGTACAAATCCTGCCATGTTTTTGGATCTGCCAGTACATTTAGAACAGCTGTTTTCACTAATGAGCGCATCTACATGGGAGAGGAGCTAATTAAACCCAGCTGGTTCAGTGATTGGTGGAAAAAAAAACTGCCGGACAGGGTTTCTACTTTCTACTTCTACCCAATTTTTGACACCTCTGATCTTTAATTACTGCCATCTCTGAGTAAATGGGATGAAAGTGATAGTTAAACGTCACGTCACACTTCCGGTTTCAGTCGCTTTTTCCAAAACTAAAACCCTGCAAAACCAACTAAGAGATGATTAGCACAAGCAAAACAATACCAATAGTACACTAAACAGACGTAAACATGCACTATACTTTCAAACCCCAGTGGAAATTGTTTGGCAATATCAGGGCAGAATAAGTTTTTCCTTTATTTTGAAGGTGCAACCGGAAGTCCCTGCCGCACGCGCTGGCTAAGCTCAGTGATGCTGCTGCGTTGTAGCTCCAGTTCATAATTTGATACCATTCTCTAGCTGACAGCCTGTTAGCATTTACTAGGCTTAATAACTGTGATAGGTAACGTTTCACAGATAAGTTTAACATCTGCATACAGCTTAAATAATAATAATAATCATAATAATACAGCTTCTGAACGCTATATTTGTGTAATGCTAATGACGTAGGTGTTAGCTGTGCGCGTGCCGAGCCAGTCTGTTACGTTAGGAGGCTGAAAACATGTCGCTGTCACCGTGAGACTGATCACACCCGGCGGTTTGGAGACAGAGAGGCTGGGAAGCGACATGAGCATCCAGCTCGGGAGGACCGCGTGGGTCGGGCTCGCGGTCGGAGCGACAGCGGGGTTGGGTCTGGTTGCTTTCATGGTCTACAGGGAGCTCGGAAGGCGGAGGTCCCCGGAGCAAGAGTCCCAAAACCCGCTAGCACCACCGGAGGATGAGGAGGAGCCGCTAGATGCACAGGGTGGGTACCAGATAGCACCTCCCAGTTTTTACTGGTGGGTCCAGTGTTTTTTTTTCCCCCCGAATCAATCCGATACCGATACCTGGGCTGAGCATATCGGCCGATGCCGATATTACTGCTGAGTGAATGGACTGTAAACTTTGCCACATGAGTGAAGGCATCAGGTTTGACATGAATATTTAGCATTGTTTTAAAAAATTAACAAGTTAACACTGATATAAATGTAATTAATAGGACTGGGAAAAATATCGATGCACTAAAATATTGTGATATTTCCATATGCTGATATATTGATACTTAAAAACATGGTATTGATCTATTTTACTTGCGAAATCTCGCGAGATTGTGTCGCTCTGATATAAAATCTTGCGGGATTTCGTAAGAGAACGATTAAATCTTGCGAGATTTCGTTAATAAAATAGGCCAATATCGTATTATTAATTATCAATATGAAATCTGCATGTGAATATCTCGATATTTCAGTGTACCAATTTTTTTTCCCAACTCTAGAACTTAACATTATTTATTCCCAAATAAAGTGTACATTTATTATGATATTGATAAAAAAAAACAAAACAGAAATGACTCGATCAGAATGCTGGATCAGAGAAATTCATCCAATATCCGATTCAGCTGATATGTCAGTATCGGGGCCGATATCTGATCCAGGTATCGGATCGGTGCATCTCTAGTTACATCCATATCAGTTTTAACTGGTTGTAAAGGTGACCTAGGCTTCAAGCCATGTAGAATACAGCACCAGCTGTAACTTAAAGTTAGTTGTAGGATTAATTTTAAAATCATTTTCTTTTAAATGTCTCATGTTAAGAACTAAACGTTTTTTTGTTTTGTTTCAACAAATAAGTAAACTGCTGGTCCACAACAAAAACTCAATTTACAAAAACAACAACACCTAAACATACACAATTGAACTTAAAATTGTATCTATATTTATCACATGAGATATGTTACATATTAGAGGTGCAATATTTTTATATGCTGTATACAGTATCTATATTTAAAAATGCGGTATTGATCGCCTGAGATTTTGTCTTTCTGTTATGAAATCTTGTGAGATTTCATGAAATCCTGTGAGATTTCGGTACATAATGGTAAAATCTCGCAAGATTTCATTAGTAAAATAGATCAATACTGCATTTTTAAATATAGATATATGAGTATATGAAAATTTTGCAATATTTCAGTGTATCAATATTTTTTGTTGCTATATATCGATATTAAAAAAAACACTACCAATATTTTTTTATTAAAGAAATCTTGCAAAATCATGCTAGATTTTGTTAAAATGTGTTTCCAGGTTTTCATAGTCCACCCAGTTGTCTGAGATAATGATACACTGAGGGAAATGTTTATTTATGCAGTAATATCTGTTTTCAAATTCACCTTTAAGAATAACCACTGTGCACTCTGTTTTACTAATTTGACATGATTTGCTGTCATTTAAGTGCAATTGATTGACAAAATTTTGTAATTCATTTCACATGGATTCACTTTGGTCAATAAATTCATAATGTCTTCAGTGACAATCGTGGATTAAATTTATTGCAATATATCGTGATATTGTCATTATCGTAGGCAAAATATCGTGATAGTATCATAGTATCATCATGCGAGGTACCTAGTGATTTCCAGCCCTATTATATAGCCATATAAAATAATTCCATTTGTGATTTTCTGCTATTGTGACAAACATGCAGGACACGTGCAGAACTCAGATTTGATGACAACTGACGGACACCGTACACTGACTATTATGTTATAGCCATCTTTACCACTAGATGGCAGTAATTCTGAACTTTAAAGTTGAGGCTCTGCTGTGTTAAGGTGATCTCACTCTGAAAGGAAAGGGAAAATGTCCAGGGGCCTCATTTACAAAACTGTGCGTAGGATCTTTACTGAAAGTGTTCGAACACCCAAACCCCAAAGTTTGCGTACGCCAAAAAATATCCAGATTTATACACACAGATTCAAGCAATTTCCCGTTTATAAATCACACTCTTCCTGGAAGTTTGTGCCCCCCCCTTCTCCCCTGCATCTAAACACCTCCACCTCTTTGGTGAGGCTGATGGCTCAACGATGGAGCACGCTGTGGTCAGCAGCTGCTGATGCGTCGGGGTGGGCACGGTTTCGGTAGGTCGGTCTGTCTGGGTCCAGTTCATAGACAAAAGCTGCAAAAGTAAATCTGATTATTAGCCAGTCATCATCATCATCATCATCATTGGGCCAGGAAATCCTGGTTAATCCCTGAAAACGCATTCCCTTAATTCTCCCATCTGCAGCACCGATGCATCCATGCGCAGCATTACGCACGAGTGTATTAATATGCTTCGATCAGTCAGTCTGACTGCTGCGCACCTTGTCAGAATATGTGTTAATGCGGTGAATATATCACCCTGATGATCATTGGTAGAGGAAGATGATGGTGAGAGAAAACTTGATGAAATGTTGATTTAACGCTCCTGGTTTGAATCCTGTTGTGAAGATCGTCTCTTGACTTAAAAGGACCATGTATGTCGACTGCAGAAAGTAGGCTCCAGCTTGATTGTACCAACTGTACGTTTTATTGCAGCACATCGCTAAAACTGAACAGACCGCATCACACAGAACTCATCTAATATCAGTGCGCGGCACTATATACTACACCTGTAAAGTCAGTCTATGATAATAATCTGATATGAAGGGGGAATTAAATGTTTGAGAGTCACAGGACAGACGGAGAGCCTGCGTGGGGCTCAAACCCCACCCAGAGGCAAATTTTACTTCTCAAACTTTCTCTTTTGCATCTCAGGAGACAAAAAGGAGATCTCATCCCAGCTTCATTCAGGTTTCAAATCGTTCTCATGAATGTCTCTTTTGTTTTGTCTCAGAGATGGAGGCCCAGCAGCAGGCTTTGGCGGCGGTGGAGGCGGTGGTGCAGGGACTGTCCCCGGAGCAGCAGCTGGAGCTCAGGAAACAGCTGGACCAGGTGCTGAACTGCGTGGCCTCGCTGCGCTCAGAGGTGGCGGAGCTGAGGGGGGGCCTGCAGGACATCGCCCTGCAAATCATTCAGGATGTCAAGTGAGTGTAACTCAACGTCTCGGGGGGCTCATGCTACATATTTCAGTGTTTTTTTTTACACTATTTGATCGTGATTTCAACTTTTGTGTCAAATGATCTACAAACTCGAGTTGAAACTATTTTTTTCCCCCATTTTTCTTCACACAATTTCTTGAAGTTCAAGTTGGTTTCAGTGGCTTTAGCACACGCAATTTGTTGGGTGTCATTAACAAAAATTTTAGATTTGTAATGATTTAGCATTGCACTGAAGCTCATCAAAGTTTATTTTGGGATATTTTTTGTGTAAATAAGATTTATTTTATTATTTAAATAAGCATCTTTAGTATGGTGGATAACAGATGGTTCCGCTGCTGTATAACACACTCTCAGGAAGGGAGTGGAGGAGAGTCAGCGTGTCCGCCGACGCCGTCACATGTTCCCCAGAGAGCGCACGGATTCCACCAGCTCCAGCTCCATCTACTTCACCGCCAGCCAGGGGGCGGCCAGCACCAACGACGAGGCCAGCGAAGGGGGGTATGGATGAGTCAGCGTAATTCACTGAGCTGGTGTCACTGCTGCGTACGTACTAGAGATGCACCGATCCCACACCCGGGTCAGATATCGGCTCCGGTGTTGACTAATTAGCTGGATAAAATATCGATAGCTGGCTCGGATATCGGCTCTGGTATCGACTAATGATCTGGGAGGGATATCGGCTCTGGTATTGACTAATTATCTGGATATCAGATGAATAATATGAGGTTTTCTTAAGCTGGAAGTACTAATCAGCAACATCCACACAAATAAAAGCTTGAAATATATTGATTTGCATATTATTTATCTATACAATTTATAAATTGCACCTTTTCAGTTGAATTACAGAAATACATTAACTTTTTCCAGATATTCAAATTTTTTGGGTAGTACCCGTATACAGTTGTGTGAAAAAATGTTTCCCCCTTCCTGATTTCTTACCATTTTGCATGTTAGTCACACTTAAATGTTTCAGATCATCAAACAAATTTTAATGTGAGACAAAGATAACACAAGTAAACAGAAAATGCAGTTTTTGAATTAAGGTTTTTATTAGTAAGGGGGGAAAAATTCAAACCTCCATGTCCCTTTGTGAAAAAGTGATTGCCCCCTAACTAAACCTAATAATTGGTTGGGCCGCCCTTAGCAGCAACAACTGCAATCAAGCGTTTGTGATAACTGGCAGTGAGTCTTCTACAGCGCTGTGGAGGAATTTTGTTCCACTCATCTTTGCAGAATTGTTGTAATTCAGCCACATTGGAGGGTTTTCCAGCATGAACCGCCTTTTTAAGGTCATGCCTCAGCATCTCAATGGGATTCAGGTGGGGACTTTGACTAGGCCACTCCAAAGTCTTAATTTTGTTGCTCTTAAGCCATTCAGAGGTGGACTTGCTGGTGTGTTCTGGATCATTGTTCTGCTGCAGAACCCAAGTGTGCTTCAGCTTGAGGTCACCAACAGATGGCCGGACATTCTCCTTCAGGATTTTTGGTAGAAGCAGAATTCATGTTTCCATTTACCACAGCAAGTCTTCCAGGTCCTGAAGCAGCAAAACAGCCCCAGACCATCACACTACCACCACCATATTTTACTGTTGGTATGATGTTCCTTTTCTGAAATGCCGTGTTACTTTTACGCCACATGTAATGGGACCTACACCTTCCAAAAAGTTCAACTTTTGTCTCGTCAGTCCACAGAGTGTTTTCCCAAAAGTGTTGGGGATCATCAAGATGCTTTCTGGCTAAACTGAGACGAGCCTTTATGTTCTTTTTGCTCAGCAGTGGTTTTGGTCTTGGAACTCTGCCATGCAGCCATTTTTGCCCCCCAGTCTCTTTCTGATGGTGGAGTCATGAACACTGACCTCAATTGAGGCAAGTGAGGCCTGCAGTTCTTGGATGTTGTTCTGGGGTCTTTTGTGACCTCTTGGATGAGTCGTCGCTGTGCTCTTGGGGTAATTTTGGTCGGCCATCCACTCCTAGGAAGGTTCCCCACTGTTCCATGTTTTCACCATTTGTGGATAATGGCTCTCACTGTGGTTCTCTGCATTCCCAAAGCTTTAGAAATGGCTTTGGAACCTTTTCCAGACTGATAGATCTCAATTACTTTGTTTCAAATTTTTTCCTGAATTTCTTTGGATCGCAGCTTGATGTCTAGCTTTTGAGGATCTTTTGGAGCCTGTCTCAAACCGCACACTTGCCCGAGTGCACTGGAATTCAGTGTGTAGTGCGCACTGTGTACTTCATCTGTAGTGCACACTATTGTCGCTAAATGCTGACCCAAACAGAGCACTGCACTTACAGGAAGTGACGGACTAGCATTGCCCGCTAACGTGAGCTAACTCTACTGAGCCGGTATAACCGCGGCCTCAAACACACGACCAGATCATAACTGTCATCAGGGACTGAACTAGGGTTGCACGGTATACCGGTACCAGTATAGTACCGCAATACTAAAGCGTTTAAAACGGTACTATACCAGCATTTAAAAAGAAACGGTACTTTAAAAAGAAAAAAACGCAGTTAAATTGGTAAATTGGAGCCTGTCTCTTTAAGAGCAGCGAGGCCAGCAGTGAGTGTGACGTAGTTAATGATGCGGCTCTCAGTGAAGCACCTTCACTGAGGAGGAGACGTCAGGTAGCAGACAGGCTGGTTCATGGCGAGTGGACGCTGCCGCGGATACCTGAAGTTTGAAGTGTTGCCTCCGTTAGCAGACGGACTTTGTAGCATCGCTTTCACTGCGGTGCTTCAGTGTTCAACGGCTCGCCTTCATCATTCGCTTTAAATCCGTAATACTTCCAAACTGTACTTTGAGCCCCTACTTTATCAACACGGGCTTTTCCAAAGCCGTCATCTTTTCTTTTTTCCTCTAAAGGAAAACTACGTGGACTTAGTGACTTCAGTCAGGAACAACTGCTGCTGATGTTGTTCAGTTATGTCAAAGTAAAAAGCACAAAACCTTCCAGCCCAGTAGAAACTTACAGAAGCCTCCATACGACACATAAACGGTTAATAAATACATTTTTAATTTTCTTCAAAGTTATTACAGCCTTAAAATGTTTAAATAAGTTTAAAAATGGTGACAGAGATGGACTGATATGTTAATTGTATATATTTTATAATTATTAATACAACTTGACTGATGTTATAATAAAGTCAGTCACACAAACATGATTTTATAGACATTACCTCATACCCATTTAATATTTCGTATCATAAACTATTGAGACACAACATTAAATAAATTAACATTTTGAAACACATTAAAAAAAATATTCCAAAAGCCTTACAATATGTAATTTATTTAGATAGTTTTACAATTTATATTTCTAATTATGTCCATAATTTTTCATGTATAGAATGATTTTGATTTTAATTTGGCGTTGCTTTATATTACTGGTTCTCTGTGTTTTAAATGGAAGATTTTACTTCTTTATTTGATTATTTTAAAATAAAGACTTCAAGAACAATAACGCAAATAAAAGAAATATTGAGTTTAGTTTACCTTTTTAAAAAAGTATCGAAAAGTACCGAAAAGTATCGAAATACAAAATGGTATCGGTATCGAAACAGAAATTTGGTATCGTGACAACCCTAGACTGAACAGCTTGGTAGCATGCTACATATACATTAGTAATTATGTCTAAATCATTTCATAAACGTTACTTAAATTAAGTACAATACCGCCTCCGATCCAGCAGGGGTCGCCACCGCTTCGTTCGCCGCCATTATTCAGCTCTGAAAGCAGTAAGAAAGTCCCGCCTCTTCCTCTAGGTCAGCAAGATGGCGTCTATTTAGTGCGAGTAGTGTGCTTCATTTTGCACTTAATTTTTGGCCGTTATTAGGGCAACATCCTAGCACTTTCAGTGCACTGAATCGTCGCTTAAATGACAGCATGTGTGCACTACACACTCAAAAACAGTGTTTGAAGTGCTCAAGTGTGCGGTTTGGGTCAGACCCATCATCTACTTAAATTCATCAGGCAGGTCCTATTTAAGGGATTCCTTGACTAAGAGCAGGTGTGGCAGTAATCAGGCCTGGGTGTGGATAGAGAAACTGAACTCAGCTTTCCAAAGATGTGATAAACCACAGTTAATTTATGTTTTAACAGAGGGGGGCAATCACTTTTTCACACAGGACCATGGAGGTTTGGATCCCCCCCTCCCCCTTTAATAAAAACCTTCATTCAAAGACTGCATTTTCTGTTAACTTGTGTTATCTTTGTCTCAAATTTGAATTTGTTTGATGATCTGAAACATTTAAATGTGACAAACGCGCAAAAAAGTAAAATCAGGAAGGGGGCAAACACTTTTTCACGCAGCTGTATACATACACCCCCCCAATGGCTACTTAGATGTTACGGCTGGCTACTCGGTGTCTTTGTGGAAAGCCCTGAGGGCTGGGACGACGTGTCGACGTAACAGAATATGTTGATGCAAAACAAATG
Source organism: Atherinomorus stipes (assembly GCA_023101725.1). Taxonomy (NCBI): domain Eukaryota; kingdom Metazoa; phylum Chordata; class Actinopteri; order Atheriniformes; family Atherinidae; genus Atherinomorus; species Atherinomorus stipes. The sequence continues at coordinate 76,311 of JALJCO010002936.1, read as the reverse complement.
TCGACGCAAAATATGCGTGCCGATGCGTCATCAGACCAAAACAAATATGGCGGCGCCATCTCTAACGCGATTGAGCCCTCTGAGTTTCCAAAGTGTAAAGCAGTTTAGGCAGACACACGTTCGTCGGAGGTATGGGGATGTTGGGGATGTTGGGAATGGCGAGACCAAAGCCTCATGAGACAATGAGACAACTTCCGTGAGGTCGACGCCAGGTCTTGTAGGGCAATCAAAATTGCTCCAAAAGGACGTTTGAATATTTGTTCTAACATTCACAAATAATTTGAATATATTCGAATATCCATTTGAGCATTTTGCCAACAAACAAATACAAGGGATAACTACCTTTTTATAGGTATATTTTATTTCAATATTAACATCTCTAACAATGGCCAGGACATTACAAAATGAACTCGCTGCAGTTCTCCCTAACTTCTGCGAGTATTTAAAGATCCCGACAAATTAAAATTAAATGAACAAACATTGAATGCTCAGAGCTAGCTGTAATAAACATCTTTAAACAACTTGAAACAGTCGACCGGTAATCAAACCAGTGTAGCAAATGTAAGCCTGATGTAACAGGCTGTTTTTCTCACTGTTTGTTTAATATTCCAATAATTATTTTCACATCAAAATCTCGGGTTTTTATTAATATTTGAATATATATTTGAATTAAGAATATTTGTTGACAGCCCTAATGTCTTGAGACATGCGGGACCTGTTTGAGCTCCATCTGCTGGCCGTGGGTGTGAACTGCAGCTGATGCCAGCAGCCGTCTCGACTCTGACTCCGTATAAAACTTACATTCTCAACCTAATATTAGTGTTTCATCTGTCAGTGATATGTTGGAATCACTTCGGGGATAAATAAAGTATTTTTCATTTAATTTCCAAGTGATTGGAACCCGTATTAAGCATTATTGAAGATGAAGATGCACTTTTTCAGGAAGCTAGATCTATGTTCAATAGAAATGTTAAATTCTTAATGTTTACTTATCTTCATTATTTCTTTTGTTGGAAAACAATTTCTGTATTTGCTTAAAGCCTCCAAGTTTACATTACCATATTATTTCAATAACTTACAAGGATTTTGGGTGGCTTCTGCTATTAATTTCATGTGAATGTCTTTCTCTTTTTTATTTTCTTTTTTTTTTTTTTTTATGAATTTAATTAAAGAAAAAAAAGATGCAGGTTTCGTAATGAATCGTTTTATAGAAAAAAATAATAATCGTTTATCCCAGCCCTAGTTCTGCCGCTAAGATCTACAGACTCATACTTTGAATTAATGAATTTATGTGATCATTTCTGAACTCTTAAACTGGCGTCATTTGGGTCAAGATGATAAGAAACTGGAGTCTTATTTGCCTTATTATTCCTATTCAAACATTTATTTATGGTAAATTTCTGGACTCAGATTAAACTTTCCTTCAGCTGCATTGATGTTCCCTCTGGGAACGGAGATGAGACGCATTCACAGAAAATCGGTCTTTCTCAGATACTCAACAGCCTACGCCGAGTCGGACTACACGGATCGGGACACGGACAGAGACGACGGGGGGCGGGAGAATGATCAAGAGTCTGAGGAGGACGAGGAAGAGGAGGAGGACAGGAGCTGTGCCACAGTACTCACTATTCGACAAGAAGACTCCCAAGAGGAGGAGGAGGAGGAGGAGGAGGAGGAGGGGAAGGAGGGGAAGGAGGAGGAGGAGAGGCTGCAGCTGGTTACGGAGGTTCCCAGCGGGGAGCTGGCTCTCCTCCTGGCTCAGAGTGACATCCTCCACACGGGAGACGCCAGTTTAAAAGCTGAAGGCTTCCGGCTGCTGATGGATAACCGGGCAGAGGTGAGGAGCGCTTCACTGTTAAACAACCTCAGATCACCAAAAGCTGTACAAGATAAGATGAATAAACACGTCTAATAAAACTACAAGAATAAAACCGCAATAAGATGCAGTAAAATAGTATAAATAAAACTAAAAGCAAATGGAAACGCACTGAAAGCCAAACAAGATGCTCATTTTGGAGTAAAAGCCAGAGAGAAAAGGTGTTTTCAGCAGGGTTCTTGCAGGGTCTTAAAGGGGAAGTTCTTATTTTTTCAACCTGGATCTATTTTCTAGCATGAAATCCGTTCATTTCCTCACCCAGACAGTTTTGGTGCAACTTGAATTCCTTCAGGAGATATTTAGATCCACTCCAGATTAGGGCTGAGCGATATGGACCAAATCTATCACAATATATTTATTTTAGATGATGATATACGATATATCCCGGTATTTTTGCCCTCATTTGTCTGAATGTTTCTTTTCATATCAAACAGCTGTTTTTTAGTATTGAAACATGTTAAGCGGAAAGGTATCGCTCCACTGCAGTGATGGAACTGACAGAACTGGTTAGATTTGTTGTTAAATCAAAGTAATTAAAGATAGTTGGCAGTTTTTTTTTTTTTTTATTTCTATTTTAAATTCTTCGGAGGATTGTCTTCCAGACGGTTTCAATAATAGGGGTAGGAAAAAATATCGATACACTAAAATATTGTCTTTTTTTTTAAAATGGGTATATTTTTTTTTATTAAAAAAACCAAATTTTTTTTTTTAAAATTTTATGAGTTTTATAAAATACTAAAAGGTTTTTTTTTTTTTAAAAATTTTCTTGGGTTTTTAGAAATCTTTGAAATTGTTTAAAAAAATTAATATTTCCCAAGAAATTTTCAGGATAAAACTAAAGCAACAACACTGAAATATCGCAATATTTCAGTGTATTGATATTTTTTCCCACTATTATTAAATAATCAGGTGACCCCTTTGTAGTCAGTCGAGGTGCAGTCGGGTCATTACGAAAAAATAAAGCAAAAAAATTTGCACAACTAAAACCGCAATATAACAATATGTGTAAATATCATCTCTCTCTCATGTAAATATCTTATTATATCGCACAGCCCTACCACCACACAGACCAGTACCAGTCCAGCTGTTCTGTCACATCTTTCATGTTTTCCACCGCTTTGGTTATACATGTAAATCAATGAGCGGACCACAAGTCCTTATCTCGCTGACGTCACATCACGGAGGCTAGGTTTGCAAGTGAAAAGCTGGCAGCTCTAAGCCTTGCCTCCTAAACATCGGGTATTTACGTAAATTAGAGATGCACCGAGCCGATACCCGGATTGGATATTGGATGAATGTGACTGATCCAGTCATTTTGTTTTTATTAATATCGTAATAAATGTACATGTTGTCATTTAGTAAAAGATAAAATTAAGCTCATCTCTATCCGTGTTAATTTGTTAAATTTCTTTAAACGAGACGTTTAAAGAAATGTTTATGTCAAGCTTGATGCCTTCACTCACATGGCAAGGAATGCACTTTATTCATTTAACAGTAGTATCGGACTGATATTGTGTATCGGCCGATATGCTCAGCCCTGGTATCGGTATCAGACTGGATCAGAAAAAATTGGATAGGTGCATCTCTAAAGTACACTACGGAAGAGGATTAGGGATAAAAGATCTTTTTACAATGTCTGAAATTTAACTTGCTGAAACCTGCAAGAACCCTGTTTCATCAGTGATTTAAAGGGATCAATTTTTGATCCGTTGCTTGACAACATGTCATCAGAGTAGCATGAAGTTTGGTAACGAAGCATCTTTGAACTCTGTGGTCCTGATTCTGCAGTACGGAGACAGCAGGGAGTTTCTGTGGCGACTTGCTCGAGCCTACAGTGACATGTACGAGTCTGCAAAGGACAAGCAAGAGAAAACAACCTACGCACTCAAAGGTAAGGAAGACATGCACGCACACGTTTTCCATGAGATCCAGTTCCTGTGTTGAGGAAGACTTGATCCACTTTAAAAGCTCTTATCCCAACATGGAACATGTTTTCAAAATTGCAAATGCTAGTTGAATAAATGTGCAAATAAATGCAGAATAAATAAATATAATGTAGCAATAGCAAAAATATACATACAACACTTCTCTGATTTAGTGCCAAAAAAGAAACTGGTTTTGACTTTGTGCAAACAACAATAATGATAATAAAGGCAACAATTACTGTTTTTTTGGTTTGAGGTTAACACACAAAAAACAATTAGAACAATATTTTGAGGTATTAAACTATAAGTAGACACCAACCAGTTAAAATGAACAGAACAATAGTACTCGTTCGTTCGTTCATTCATTCATCTTAAAGTATTGGTAAGATTAAGGAGTTGAGCTGCTCCCTTCACCTGCAATATATGGATATACGCGGGTGGTGGGAAATGTAAATATTATCTGAAGGAATCAAATATCTTATAGTCCTGATGCTCCGTAGGAGCTTATTCCAGGCTGTAGAGAGCACCTGTGACGGGTCTCGGGATTGGATCAGACCCTGAGTTGAGCTTCAGTCCCGAGGCAGTCCGTTTTGTTGAGGTGCAGTCAGATCCTGGTGTGTATTGCAACTCTAGTCTTGGAACAAAACTATATCTCGCAAGATTTTATTAGGAAATTAGATTGATACCACGTTTTTAAATATAGATATGGTATCAGTAGATGAAAATATTGCGATATTTTTCCCACCCCTATTATTTAAACTGTCTGGAAGACAATCCTCCCAGAGACTTTTACAAAGAAATCATAAAAACCAGCAACTATCTTGAATTACTTTGATTTAACAAACATTTCTAACCATGTTTTGTCAGTTCCATCTCTGCAGTGGAGCGAAAACTTTACGCTAAACATGTTTCAATACTAAAAAAAACAGCTGTTTGATATAAAATGTAACTTTCAGACAAATTAGGGTAAAAATACCGGGATATATCTTATATTGTCATCTAAAATAGATATATCGTGATTTGATATTTGATCCATATCGCCCAGCCCTAATCACGGCTTTAACGATAATTAAAATTTGCAACGGTATTACTAATCATTGGGAATTTTATCACGGTCTATCATTTGACCGATAATCTTTCCATCCCTGCTACTTATTTACAGTAACTTGAGTAAATGTGGTGAGTTATTTGCATCCCTGCTGGTGCGTCACTGACTGCGAGCTGCTGTTGCAGGTCGACAGGAGGCCGAGGTGGCCCTGAAGAAGAACGGTCTGAATGCCGAGTGTCACAAATGGTAAGATGATGAACACAATGGGCCTCATTTAGAAACCTGCTTACGCACAAAACTGGGTCTGAAAGTGGCGTAAGCGATTTTCCACGCAGAGTTCCTGATTTATGAAAACAAACATGACGGGAGAATGTGCGCACCTGTAAGCAAGCTCTGAATCTTGCTCACGAACACTTTGGAGACGGGAAACTGGCGGCGCCGCTGGTGAGATGATGAACTTAAGCCATATTATATATCAGACTGTCGACCCTCGGAAATACTCGTGTGTTCCTGGATTGAGCCGTGCAATCCATAAGCATCATAGCTGCAGTATACTGCATCTTCAGTTATAGCGAAGGCTCTTACTGGTACATTAGCTGTAAAAAGGTTTGCAGCAAAAGGCTAATTGTAATTAAAACCTGCAGTGACACTCGTGCGTAATGTTTCACACTGCACGGCTGGAAGATTATGGCAAGAAGAGGATCAGGATGGAGAGTTTTTAAAGACCATGAAGATTTCCTGGGCCATTATTACTGACTGATATACCGACAGATTCCCCAGAGCAACCTTTCCCAAACTGGGGATTTAGATGATTTTAGAGGGTCGTCAGACCGTTGTAATTGCTGTAAGCTATTTTTTTTTTTTTTTAATTATTACAGCTGTCAAAATAAATCTGCTAATGCAGAGAGGTTAATCTGTAATATTAACATATTAATTTTCTAAGAGAATAATTATAGCCTAACTCATAATAGAAATCACATTTTGGCAACATCTTGGTCAGCTACGCTGTTTTTCATCATGCTCTTTTACAGTTGTGTACATGATCCACCAAAAACCAGGTTCTCCTTCTAATTCAGGAAGTTTCTGACAGTTTTCCAGCCTCACATGTAGAGATGCTGCAGGATGATCTGATATATCACACAATAAAGAGCTCAGCTGTCGCGGGGGTCACCAACACCAACAATAAGTTTGGGAACTCCTAGATGTGTTGAAGTGGACCCGACCGACCCGCCGGAACCGTTTAATCCCCGTGTGCAGCTGTTGACCACAACGGCTTTGTTGTGGAGCGAGCCATCGGTGTCATTCACCACTGCAGCATCGTGCTGTCACTTCTTTCACTTCTTCCACCACCAACAAGCACTTCTACTTCATTTTCCACAAAACTGTTTGTGTCTTCTCAGTCGCCATGATGAAGCATCAAATGCCTCAGATCAGCCGGCTTATTTATATGCAGAAACATCCATAAGGTGCTTTGTATTCCCCCTCTATGATAGAATGTGGGTGTGTAGGGGGCGGGGCCAAACTCACCTGCGCAAACTTCCAGGAAGAGTGTGATTTATAAAGGGGAAATTGCTTAGACCTGTGCGCACGCACGTGTTTATAAATCTGAATATCTTTATTTTAATAAAGATCCTGCGCACAGTTTTATAAATGAGACCCAATGTCATGAACATCTGAAACGCATGCAGTTCGTGCGGGGGATGGTTTGGTTTTCATGCGCTACGTTATCTTTATGTTTTTAGGTTTGCCGTGCTGACTGGACTGAACTCAGAGCACGACAGCATGCACAGTAAACTCAAGAGTACCCACATACTGAAGGTAACGCAGACACTCGGTATTTCAGAGGGATTCCGGGTATTTGAATCCTTTTTAGAACAACCCAGTTCCAGAAAAGTTGGTGTAGTGTTATACACGTTGAATAGTACTAAAATAAACCTGAGATATACCAGCTTCCAGCCTTGTCCCCTGCACACAGAGATTCCTCCTGATTCTCTCCCAATCGTCTGATGATGTTCTTCACTGTAGATGGAGGATCTTCAAAGTCTGAGGAACATTTTTCTGAACTTGTTCCACAACTTTCATCTCCAGTTTGTCTCAGATTGGTGAACCTCTGTCCATCTTTCCATCTTAGAGACTCTGAAATGCTCCTTTATCCCCATTCATGATACTGACAGACCTCAGTCTCCTCCTGTTATTTTCCACCTTTAGTTGCTCCTGTTCCTACGTTTTTCAGACGTGCTGCTGCTTCAGATTCACAAAGAAAGTTTGTTGTTTCACTTTTCCTTAAAAATAATCCCAACTTTTCTGGAAACAGGTTTTATATGTTGGGCTTATTCTCATCATTAAAGTTGTTTTAGTGTATAAATTTGTGTTTTTATGATTAAACAGGAGCATCTGGACCGGGCGATCGCCCTCAGAGACGATGACCCCATGTGTTTCTACCTGCTTGGAAGATGGTGCTACGAGGTGAAACAGGGAGCAGTTCTGTTCTGGACTGCTGTTATCACATAGGAACTGTTGTAAGGGGGAAATCGTAACCATGCAGATGGAATCAGCACATTCGGTGTGTCAGTGATGTGTGTGTGTCTCTGCAGGTCGCCACGTTGGACTGGTTGGAGAAGAAGGCAGCTGCTGCGCTCTACCAGAGTCCACCCACCTGCACGCTGCATGATGCTTTAGAAAATTTCCTCAAGGTACAAACCCCAAAAATGCTTATTGAATCAGTTAATTATAGGGATGTTCAATATGGGTTTTTTTGTTTGTTTTTTTACCGATATCCAACATTGTCCAGCTATTAATTACCGATATCAACCGATACCGATCTCTGCAGACAACTGCGAAGTTGTATCTCTCATATTCTGAAAGATACAACTAATTTCTGCTCCGAGAGCAAAGATCCCAGAATCTCCTAAAGAGGAGACACTAAAGGCAAAAAAAAAAAAACTGTTGTTACATCAACTGCTCAATTTTGAGATTTTCGTTGTTTTTTTTTTTTCCTCCTTCAGCATGTTTTCTTTCAGACTGGTGTGAAAAAACCCATCAAAATAAACATTTTAGGGGTTTATTTCATGATACTTTGTCTGATGCACCCAAATCCCATCAAAATGCAGCTAAAGTTGCTGTTTTCTCAAAATGAGTTTTTTCTCTGACTGGTTAAAAAATCTCCACTTCAGCAGCACAATGAGGGCACTTCAGTTTTGCTCCTGACTGTATTCTTAAAGTTTTTACAGAAGGATTTTTTGATATCTCATTCACAGCCTGATTTATAGAACATTTTATCGCCAAAATATGCCGTTTTTCTGGTTGATGACAGTATATTGTAAATTGTGAAATGATCTATAGAGACATAGAGATACTTTGATATGTGAACAAAATTCGGAAGAAACTTTGAACATGGTTTTATCTTGTGTTTGGATTTTTTTTTCCTAGAAATGTATGCGAATTAGTGCATTTTTGGCTATGTAACACCTAATTTGCATACAAAATTTCAGAAAACTTGCAATACAAAAGTGATAACCCGAATGTGAGGAATAAACCAGGAAAGTTTCATGGTGATACCAGTTAGTGAAATTTTTACCCTGGAGTGTCTCACAGCAGCTGGGTTTGTTAGTAAAAATATGGGATTTTAATGCCGATATTCGCTTTTTGCTTAAACTAACTGTCAGCAAGGACTGACACTGTTGATTTTATACAAAGTCATAAAATTATATTTAAAAAAAAATTATAAGAAGATATTATTTATAACTTTACTGCACATCAGAAGCAGCTGCTTGATAAAGTGAAAAAAAAAATTAAATTTTTATTTGCAGTTATATCGTTATCGTAAATTTGATCATTTATATGGTGATAGATTTGGCCCTGCCCTATTGGTGATAAAATATTTCTTTCTGGCTCAGTACCTCCTCCCCTCTGTCTGTCTGTCTGTCCGTCTGCACTGGTGTCTGATCAGCTGCACTGTTAGTTTAGTTAATGTTGTCTGCAGCAGTAAAAAGTTTTTCTCAAATAAAGCAAAGAAACTGCAGATTGAAATATTTTTTCAAATATCAAGTTTAGGCCATTGTTGTTCTTTACATCAGGAAAAACTAGAGTACGTGAATGAACACAGCTATCATCATGATAAAGTCGTGTGTTAATACCATGAAAAGGTAGGTGGCACCAGTGCTACATGTGAAAATGTTAGTGTGGAGTCCTGCTCTAAATATTCCTCCTGCTCTAAATATTCCTCCTCCTCCTCCTCCTCCTCAGCCTTGGATCTTGTATTATTTAGCAAATGAGTGACGGTTCGATCAACTTTCTTTCTGTGTTGTACCATTTTCAGGCAGAGGAGCTGAGTCCAGGCTTCTCCAGGACTGTGAGGCTTTACATCGCCAAGGTAACGCATCACTGACGCCGCCGTGAATGAGGCTTCGCTCGTATCAGCAGTGTGTTTGTTGTATATTGAGTTTGATGCAGAGAAAGTTGGGAAACAGCGATGCGTTATGGGGCCTCTGCCAAGCTGCTTCCAGTCTTCGTGTAGACGTGGCCATTAGCAGCTGCTCTTGGTTCCATGCTATTCCGGCACACAAACGCCCCACCATTCCGACAAGGCTTTCCATGTCAGGGAACGTCTGTCCGGTGCTGAACTGCAACGGTGATGAAGAGACCCTGATTAGACGTTCTGCTTCTGCAAATTTGCTGCCAGAACACAGTTTGGTAAAATGCTGAAGAATGAAGCCGAAGCACTGCCGCTTTCCCTCCAAATATGAAACTGCAGTGCATTTGCAAAAAAAACAGATGAGAGACGGATACAATGATGGCTAATAGTTAGATTACTGATCTAAAATGTAAAAAGAAAAAGAGCTACAAGATTTAGATATAATAACAGCAATGTGGGCTTCAATCGTCTGTTGCTTTTTAAATTATGCAGAGAGCGAGTGTGCTGGTTTCTTTGTTTGTTCTGATTCATTTCAGCTTCTGAAACCAGATTTTTAAACAGTTCTGATGGAGCTGTTAATCTGGATGATGCGGCATCATTCTGAACCATTTCACTGAACCTGGACGACCCGCGGCGTGTAGGGAGATAGAAGAGTGTAGTACGACGTGTAAATGCGCACAATGATGCACACCCTCCCCTGCTGTACAACATGGAGGAGACTGAGCATCATTCACATGCGACTACTGCGTGGAGGCAGATTATGTTTCCCATTTCAGGAGATTTTAGTAACGGATTAAGTTGGTTTGCGAGTTTGTGGAGTCCACGTGCTTTAAAAGCTCATAAAATCTGAATAGGAGGGGGTAGGTTTTTAAAGGAGTTGTCAGAATGGTGGGATTTTTTTTAACACCATCATTCCGACCATAGAATGAAAAAATTGTCGGAATGATGAGATGTTTGGCCTCGACAAAGTTTAAAACTTTCTTTTTTTCTTATTTTTTTGTTTGTTTTTAACAATATAACATTAATATGAAATAACAACATAACAATAATATCCGTGATTTTGGACAAAAATGACGTGATTTGGCGGTATTTGTTTCTTGGACACATTTAATTTCCTTTTTGGTGGAAAATGAAGGCTGCAAAACAGGTTGTCCTTCCCAATTATTATGTTTATGATAATATAAAGCAAAGGTCTGCAGCCTTTACAGTCCAAAGAGCCATTTATGCCTCAGCCCAGTTAAGTAAAAGTTGTCCAGAGCCACAAGTATTTCATGGCCTTTTTTTCAAAAAACAACTTAAAATTTAGATAAATACCAACTTTATGAAATTTGTTTCCATTTTTAAGAACCACAGTTTTATTTATACTTCTAGGTTTTAGAAAACAAAACTACAGAAAAGGATTAGAGCCACTGAAGAAAAAATAATTAATTCTCAGACGAATGTCAGAATTTTGACTTTTTTCCAGAATTAAAAAAAATAAATTCAAGAGGTATTCTGACTTTCTTCAGATATTGGGGGGAAAAAAATCCTAAAAAAATTTGTTTTAATGTGCTAGAAAAAAGTCAAAATTCCAACTTTTTCAGAAATTGAAGAAAAAAATCTTGACATTATTTTATTTTTTTAAAAAATGTTCTAGATAAAAGTTGGAATTCTGACTTTTTCAGAAATTGGGAAAAAAAATCCTGAAAATTTGTCTTTAATATTCTGGAAAAAGGTAAAATTCTAACATTTTTCTCAGAATTTTTTTTTTCTTCGGTGTCCTTTATCTTCTTTTTGTAAAAAACAAATCATAAACACTTTGCCCCCCCACAATAAAAAAGAAAAAAAGGATAGTTCCATTTTTACTTTATGGGCTGTTGCTCTTTTGAGACTGTGTCCCATAATTTCCAAGGTAATGAGAAGAGAAACAGATGTAGAAAACATGACTGTTACTTTCACCTGTAAAAATTAAGTGCAATTGTTCTAATGAAAAACTGCTAAAACCTACATTTATTATCATCTATATTTTTAAATGAGGCGGCTCTATATAATTTTTACTCCATAAAAAAAAATTAAAGCATTAACTTTGGATCCGGAGTGTCCGGGAAGTTCACCAATCCTGTTCCCGCAGTGCAAAGTTTATTTTGACAGAATGGGGACATGGTGTAAGTTCTTAAAGCGTTGGCAACGACTGTCCACGAGTTATTTAACCATTTTTCTCAATATCATTCTCCTGATGGAAACGCAGCTCATATGAGCAAATGTTACGCAATACGCAGCACGTTGATATCATATCTGCTAGATGTCTGTGAATTTCTGTTAAATCTCAGACTTCAGTTATCCCGTGCGAGTGCACAACAGGAAAAACAGACGTCGGGGGGTATGGCTGGGTGATATGGACCAAATATCATATCACGATATATTTATTTTAGATGACATACAATACAATAGATACAATATTTTTACTGTTAATTTGTCTGAAAGTTTCATTTCATATCAAACAGTATTGAAGTATTAAGTAAACATATTTAACGTAAAGGTATCGCTCCACTGGGGTCTTGGGGACGATTGTCTTCCAGACAGCTTAAATAATAGGGGTAGGAAAAAATATTGTTACACTGAAATATCGCACTATTTTCAGATGCTGATACCATATCTATATTTAAAAGCGCAGTATCGATCTAGTTTTCTGATGGAATCTCGCGATATATCATCGTTTTGTTACAAAATCCTGTGGTATTCCGTGATATCTCATTAGATTTCGTAATAAAAGGATATCTTGCGAGATTTCATTAGTAAAATAGATCAATACCACGTTATTCAACATAGATACGGTATAGGCATATGAAAATATTGCGATATTTCAGTGTATCGATATTTTTTCCCACCCTTATTAAATAATCAGGTGACCCCTTTGTAGTCAGTTGAGGTGCAGCCGGGTCATTACGAAAAAACAAAGCAAAAAAATTTGCACAACTAATACTGCGATGTAACGATATGTGTAAATATATCTCTCTCATGTTATATATTGCGATATATCAGTATATCGCACAGCCGTATTGGGGGGGAATTTATTTATTACATGTCGTCCCTACGTAATGCTAATCCCTAAAAATGTGATTTTTTTTTTTTTTCACACTGAAGGGCTCAGACAGTCTCAACAAGTGTGTGACATCATAATCGAGAGGAGAAATGAACCAAAGTATCTACATTACCTGGAAATCGCTGTTTGTTTTGGCGTTTGTGTCCAAATCTCGGGACGCTGGAAATCAAATCTCGTTCCGAAATCACGTGATAACTCTCGTTGTTTTGATGCGGTGATTCCCAGCAGGTGTGTTGCTACCATATATGGTCGGAGTCAGATGAGGATCACGTGATCATACCGAACTGATCGTGCTGTTTGGTTTGCAGTGTCACAAGGAGCTGGGGAACCTCTCAGAAGCCGCCAACTGGACCAGGCTGGTGCTGAAGATGCCCACCAACTCCTCCACCCATGTGAGAAAACTCTTTGTTAATCTGACGGCTCTAATCCTGCCGCCGAACCGCGATTCTAGTCAGATTATCGCACATTTAAATGCTAAAACACAGACGAGTTTTCACCTTATGTTTTCCGCACGTCTCAGGATGAAGAAATGTCGGAGCTGGAGTCAGAGCTTCAGGTCTTCAACACATAAACGTACCATTGTTCCCAACGTCCAGCAGATGACGTCGCTGACATGGGAACATCTCATCTGTGGATGTTTGTTGTGAACATGATATTTAATTATTTACTAAGTTATTTGATCTGTGTTTGTTTGTGTCACAGAAACGTTTAGAAAATTATCTTGCAGAATTTTTAACTTCTATTTTCTCTGTGTGATAAACTTCCTCAAACCCGTGCAAATGAAACTCCTTGTACCCAAATTTAACTCTGCCAACTAGGGATGTTCAATATGGACTTTTTTACTGGGTACCGATATTATCCAACTCTTAAATTCCAATATCCGATATATACAAATATATGCAGAGAACTGTGAGATTTTATCTCTCACATTTTAAAAGATACAACTAAGTTCTGCTCTGAGAGTAAAGATCCCAAAATATCCTTAACTCATCCAGAAGAGTTCATGTTGGACATCTGGCTGCCAGATATCAGATACTATCAGGTATCAGATACTACCATATATCAGATACTATCAGGTATCAGATACTACCATATATCAGATACTAGGTATTAGCAACATGTGGCTAATTCTGATGTTTCTGACATCTTGGTAACTTAACCAACAACTTAAAACCAGACATATTATCAGCAGCTTCAACGCAAGTCAGTCTGTAGCAGCAGCAGCTGCACCATAGTCACATGACTGTGAAAGGAATGCTGGGAAATGAAGTTCTTCCAGGAAAACAGTGACTTTACTACATGCTGGACCAACGCTGATGGAACGAGATATCACAAGATTTTGTTGCGCTGTAACAAAATCTCTTGAGATTTCATTTTTCAAAATATTGGCCCAAAAAAACGATACCGATATTTTCCGATATCACATTTTAATGTCAATATCGGCCGATCATATCGGGCATCCCTACTGCCAACCTGCAGGTTTGTTCTCAGATCTGAACTCAGAGGAGAAGACCTGGAATCAGGTCACTGTTGTCTCTGAACACAGTCTCAGGATAGACGTGGAAAAGTCTTAAATCGCTGATTATAGTCGTCTTTCAGCAACGGCTTTCTTCTTGCCACTCTTCCATAAAGGCCATATTCATGGAGTACATGGTTAGTTGTTCTGTGGACAGGTTTTTCCACCTGAGATGGGAATCTCTGCAGTTCCCTATTCCAAACTCTCTTCATTGTCAGATGATGGCTTGGACAGTGCACTAAAATGTTTTAACCCTCCTATTACCCTAAGATTTGTGTTACACCTTTTGTCCTAAGACATAAAAAAAGCAATAATAAACAATGCCATAGAAATATAATATATTATTACTTTTTGATTTAATTTTTTTATGGATATCATTACTGGCTTCAGTGCTCAACAAACATAGCAAATATTCATGGTTTCTTTTAAATTTAACCCCTTAAATCCCAGTTTTTGTGAATAAAACTTGATTTTGAAATTAAACAAAAAAAAGTCAATAATTTCATTCCAATAATTGCAAAATGGAATTTTTCGGGGTGGGATTATCGGAGCCTTGGAGTGTCAAAAACTGGCATCAACCCTGGTTTTGTTGCATTTTTAATTTTTGTGTTAAGTCAAAATATGTCAGTTGTGTTACACCTTTTGTCCTAAGACATAAAAAATGCAATAACAAACAATGCCATAGAAATATTATATATTATTGCTTAAAAAATGGATATCATCACTGACTTCAGTGCTCAACACGCAAAACAAATATTTATTGCGATTCTGAAATTTAACCCCTTAAATGCCAGTTTTTGTGAATAAAATTTGATTTCAGAAAGAGACAAAAAACACAAAAAGTGAAAAATTTTCTATCCCATAATTGCAAAATGGACGTTTGGGGGGTGGGATTATCAGAGCCTTGGAGTGTCAAAAACTGGCATTAACACTGATTTTGTTGCATTTCCAGTTTTTGTGTTGAGTCGGAAAATGTCATTTTTGTTACACCTGTTATCCTAAGACACACAAAAATGCAATAATAAACATTCCATAGAAATATATTTTATTGCTTTAAAAAAATATTATGGATATCATCACTGACTTAAGTGGCCGACATACATTGCAAATATTCATGGTGTTTTTTCAATTTAACCCCTTTAATGCCAGTTTTTGTGAATAAAACTTGATTTCAAAAGGAAACAGAAAAACCCTAAGAAGTGACTAATTTTCCATCCCATGATTGCAAAATGTTTTCTTTTTTTGGAGGGGGGGGGGGTGTAGGATTATTGGAGCCTGGGAGTGTAAAAAAACTGACATGTAGTGCATGGCTGGTGTTCACAGCATGTGATTTCTGGCCTCACTCGGCCTCTTCCAGCTGCTGCAGAAAAACCCACCACTGGAAGTTTTTACCCCGATTCCATTCAGGATTTTCCTCCAGCCAGAGCACTATAGGTGCTCAAATCCACAATATTCCCAAAGAGCACCATGGGCCAGAGGCGGGTCACACATTTCCACAAGCTGCAAAAGTTAAGAAGATCAAACAACTTCATGGCTTCGGCTACTTTCTTTTCTTTGGCAAAATGGGTCATAGAGGGACTTGACAGGCTCCGAAAAGTCAAAAATAGTGAGATATCTTGCAGAGGGATGCAGCACTCTTAAATTTGCCAAGCTTCTGAAGCATGATCATCCAACAATCAAGCGTTTCATTCAAAATAGTCAACAGGGTTGCAAGAAACGTGTGGAAAAACCAAGGCGCAAAATAACTGCCCATGAACTGAGAAAAGTCAAGCGTGCAGCTGCCAAGATGCCACTTGCCAGCAGTTTTGCCATATTTCAGAGCTGCAACATCACTGGAGTGCCCAAAAGCACAAGGTGTGCAATACTCAGAGACATGGCCAAGGTAAGAAACCCTGAAAAACCACCACCACTGAACAAGACACACAAGCTGAAACGTCAAGACTGGGCCAAGAAATATCTCAAGACAGATTTTTCTAAGGTTTTATGGACTGATGAAATGAGAGAGTCTTGATGGGCCCGTGGCTGGATCGGTAAAGGGCAAAGAGCTCCAGTCCGCCAGCAAGGTGGAGGTGGGGTACTGGTATGGGCTGGTATCATCAAAGATGAGCTTGTGGGGCCTTTTCGGGTTGAGGATGGAGTCAAGCTCAACTCCCAGTCCTCTTAATATTCAAAACCCACCCAAAAAAATCCATCCACCCACTCAGTGGACTTTATTAACCTCCATATGAATATGAATTTTTCAAAATAGACGAGGACGTTAGGAAGTGGGCGGGGCAAAATAAAGTGAATATAATCCCTCTGGTGTGTTCTGGGACTGCTACAGGGTCTCAGCCCAATTGGATGTGCATGTAAAATCTCCACATCCACATCCTAATGTCAGATTTGTATTACAGAAACAATCAAACAGCCATGGTGTCTTTCCATTTTTCAGCCAACAAGTTATTAAAGTTGTTTCAAGACATGTTCCACAGCTTATTGGTATGATACATCACTTAAAGTCTTACTTGCCTCAACAGGGTTGTTCCTGGACAGATCGATGCTCCTCAGAGTTTTACTCTTTGCCAGTTCTTGAGACAGTGTACAAGCAGCACCTGAAGTCAAAACATTGTGTTTTAGGCGCAGCTCGCTCAAAGTTGTGTTGATCCGCAAAGCTTTGCTAATATTAGATTTTTTTTTTTTTTTTTTTTTACTTTTTTTTCTTTTTTTTTTTTTTTTTTTTTTTTTTTTTTTTTATACTGGGTATGATCCCCGAGGGGAAATTAGGGCTCTGCATTTTACCCATCTCTGTACTGTGAGTATCATCCCCTTTTTCCCGAGAGCAGTGGGCTGCTACTTAAAGCGCCCGGGGAGCAGTTGGTGGGGGGGGTTAAGGACCTTGCTCAGGGGTCCACAGTGGTTCACCCAGGAGTCGTGTCGGGGGATCGAACCCAGGTCCTCTGCGCCCAAACCCACGACGCTACCACTGGGCTATCCATTTTTTTTCTTTTTTTTTGATTTTGATTTTTTTTTGATTATTTATTTTCTATTTTTTTTTCTCCCCCATAATTATAATTATCTCATAATTATGAGATAGCTAAGTCATAATTATGAGATAATATCTCATAATAATGAGATACTATCTGATAATAATGAGATAGCTAAGTCATAATTTTTTTTTTTTTTTTTTTTATTTTTTTTTTTTTATTTTTTTACTTTTCTATTTTTTTTTTTTTTTTTTTTATTCCCTTTTTTGGTTTTTTTTTATTTTTTCCCTCCCCCCCTTTAATTTTTTTTTTTTTTTTTATGATCTGATTTCTCCCCTTCCTTCTTTAGAATTGATCCCCCCCCCCCCCGGCCCCGACTTCATTTTTTTTTTTTCCCCCGCTCCGTTCTTATTTATTTCCCACTACCCCCCCCCCCCTTTTATTTTATATATTATTTTTTCCCTATAAAAAAAAAATCCTTATCCCTTTTTTCTTCCTCTCTTTTGCCCCTCCCGCTCCCCCCCCCCTCTCTCCCCCCCCCCCTCCCCACCCTCCCTTCTTTATTTCTTGAGATAGCTAAGTCATAATTATGAGATACTATCTCATAATAATGAGATAGCTAAGTCATAATTATGAGATACAGCATGTTTTTTTTTCATCAGAGTGGCGGAAATGGGCTTCCATATGGAGGTGATGATTGGTTGAACTTTAAATGACTGCAGTGCGACAGCACTTGAACTGTCCATCCAGTTGTTACTAAAGTTTTTTTTTCTTTTTTAAATCTTGTGTACATTGAATTCTGGGGTAGGTGAGGTCACGAAGGATACATGTGATGTATCCTTCGTTTCAGGCCAGTCGGAGTGCAGGTTTTGGAGGGTGCAGTCGGAGAATCCTTCAGACAGTACTTGACGCGCCGCTGTGACGGATGCAGCCGACGAATCCGCACTTGGCAGTGTGCAGACTGCAATATGAGACACACCTTATGTTACAGAGAACTGTCATCTCATTGGCTGTTCTGAAAGGTCAGATGCAAACAAGGTCAAAGTTTACATCGTTTTCATTAAAAGTTGTAGAAACGTCAATTTTAAAAGGCGGCTGAAGTGTTTCGCTAGAAGTGACGTATGCATTTGATGTGACTTCTTAAAAGTTGTTGTTTGGTTTCATTTATTGTACTTTGGCATTGATTGGATTTTAATAATGTGAACTTTCTCAAAAAATCAACTGAAGTCACAGACTGGGGTTACTTTGTTATATAACATTTTTGCTCAGCTAAATAAACCAGGTGCTTGAACAGCACCTGGTTTAGGAGATCTTTTGTCCTTTTCAGGGGTCTTATTTTGAATGGGTAAATGGGTTTGTGTTACTTTTAATAACTTATCTATAACTTCTGAATGATCTACATGGAAAAAAAAATTGTGATAAAATCAAGATTGTGATTTTGCAAAGAAAATATTGTGATATAATTTTTTCCCATATTGCCCACCCCTACTTGGCAGCAACAACTGCAATCAAGCGTTTGTGATAACTGGGAATGAGTCTTCTACAGCGCTGTGGAGGAATTTTGTTCCACTCATCTTTGCAGAATTGTTGTAATTCAGCCACATTGGAGGCTTTTCCAGCATGAACCGCCTTTTTAAGGTCATGCCACAGCATCTCAATGGGATTCAGGTGGGGACTTTGACTTAAACCCCTTCAGCCCCTGCGTCCATTTGAATGGACATGACATATTTGTTGCTCTAAACTGATGAAAACACTGTGATTAATGCTGCCTTCATGTGGTACCGTATTTATGGTAAATACCAAAGTCCGACATCATAATTGCACTTGAACACCCACTCATGTCGTAATTTCCACCGGGAAACTGGAAAAATTTTATGATGCCCGAGCTGCCGAGATGAAGTAAACGTTGACCTTTCAACATGGCGGAGAGCAATGAAAATATCCTGAATGGGAAGCAATACATTCCGTTTAAAGTTTTCTGCTGCTATGTGGCTAGTTTGTAGTCGGGCTAACTCTGTGACGTACAGAACTTTAATAACATCACCATTTAAACTTAGTTTTGTTTGTAAAAAATATGGTTATTTTCTGGTTTACTTCCTCAGAGCAGATGCTAGCTAGCAGCTAGCCAGGTAGTCAGTTGAAAATGGCCTCCATTGTTAAACTTCATTACGACAACAAAACACTTGAACACAACGCACTGGTAATTTCCATTTAACAAGTGGAAAGGATCATCTTTCCCATACCACATGAAGGCGGCATAAGGCATGTCACCATTGCTGGTTACTAATTGGATCTTGAGTATCTAGTCTAAATCAATTCATGACTTTGGGCATGTTCTGAAAAAGTGACAGACCTCAGATAAAACTAGCATGGCTAAGCAGTTGGTGAGAGGGAAGAGTAAGTGCCCAGTTTCAATCAAAAATATCAGTTTATGCTCATGCAAGTCAAACAAATTTGCTCTAAAGTTATCTTAACTGTTACAAGTGATAGTGTTTCAAGTTATTTTGATTAAAACTCTTTTTACCAATTAGCAGGAATTTTTTAAAAGTTTGACGTCCGTTGCAACGGGCATCAGGACTTTGGCGATATTAGCCAACACCAACATGTTTAGTGTCAGTATGCAAAGAAATAATATACCTGAAAGCTTTTCAAAGGTAAAGTTTGCTATCACAGTGTATTTATAAGATGTTAAATGTATATATATTTTTTGTTCATGTTGTTGTAGAGCGTAAAGTCAAAGACTTTTTGGAATGTCTTATAAATGGCGAGTTAACTAAACTTGAATTCAGAAAATGAGTCAGATGAGACAATATAGATGGTGAGTTCATGCTTTTTCATTCACAGCGTAAGGTTTTCATCAAATTGATGTCTTATATGTAAGACTTAAGTTGCATGTAATGCATAAGAAAATTAAAAGAATAATAAGATGAGATGTAAATGATAATAGCAAATAAATACAAAAATTGAAAATAATACATAAGAGAATGCACAAAATGAGGTAAGAATGTGATTGGTTTGTTATTAGATTCAGAGAGGGACAGTGGGGGAGGTGTGCATGCCAGAAAAATTTGCAGTGGCAGCTGGTTATCTCACATCTATCAAGTTCATGTTTAGATTGTGTGATAGCATCTTCCTCTCTTCCCGCAGGTTTGATTTATCCTGGTAATTAGCGCATTGCTGTTCTCAACCAATGCAGGGATACGTCTGTAAAGTTCATTCACGTGTTCAAAATTGTAGATCGTCTCACAAATATCAATAAGTCAATCTTTTATAATCTTTATCATGAGAATACGACAGAATTTTGTTCAGAGCTTACACTGCAAAGCAGAAGTTTAAAAAAATGGGGCAATAAATGCAAAAATGGTGCACGACTCTTACTATATCAATGTCTTTGTCTGTTTTTTTTTTATTTAGTTGCCTACAAAAAAGAAAATGTAATTTTTAAATTTTTTTTTTTACCCTAACCCTTAAAAGAATTGGAACCGGAATCGGTGACATTCAAACGATGCCCAACCCCACCCCGTACTGATAAAAATTTCCATTTAAAAACTGACATTTGTGTTTACTTGTGTTATCTTTGTCTAATATCTAAATTTGTTTGATGATCTGAAACATGTGTGATAAACATGCAAAAAAAAGTAACTGTATATCACTGAGCTGTTAATATCATTGGCGTGTGCGCTGACTGTTCAGCACTTACAACATGGCTTTATTATCTGAATCGCATTCCCTGCGTATTTCCGTAAGTATCCAAAATAAACATAACGTTTAAATATCAGAAAACAAAACCGCGTCCAGGCCGTGTACTATCACAAATACCACAATAAACTTTCTCCAGGTGATCTAATTTTCCAAAATTTATTTAATAAATACATTTAAAATGCAACTGCAGTAAAATTTTGATTGATGAACAAACATGGCAGTAAATCACTCTCCCCTGAAATGGGACCAATGGCCCGGTCTGAGACTGGTGTGTAGCCCAATGAGCCTTTTGCTTGCTGCACAGAAGTGACAATCCACACAATCACGACACTAAAATCACTACCTTGAGCTTTGCTCCACTCATTTCATACTATATCTACCTTTATATGGATGGAATAGGGAGAAATCATTTGTCTAAAGGAATATTAATTTAAAAAAAAGATGGGGCAACACAAATCGATGCCATCTTACCCCCCAGCAAAAGACATTTTCATTGTATGTGCACTAGAAAAACATTAAAACGCCCATATTAAGGTGTTTTTGGACACCGAATAAGTGCACTTCCAAAACACTGCACTACTCATTTATTGGCATTTAATGTGTGACTACGAAGTGAAGGTTAACACGGGGAGTTTAAATAGAAAATCAGATGATGACACAAGAGGGTACATTCAAAACCACTTAAAAAAAAGACTGCCTAGCATTTAAGAGCTCATTTGTACCTAACAATTGAAAAAGTTTCGTCAAAATCATACTCCCGCTTTTCAAAGTAAGATGTCCAAACTTCAAAGCAAAGGATTTTCTGAATGGCAGTGTTATCTTAAACAAAAACTGTTTAATAATAAGACTGCTGGTGGCAGCGGATGATAAACTATATACACAATAATCACATTAACATCTTCACAAGCTACACGACAACATGATTTCAGTCCATTTGTCTCCATGTCCCACAGGGATAATTAAGACACAAGCTGATGTCAGTTTAACATCGTTTTAGATCAAATTAGTGAATCAAAACATGCTTTACATTTTACGTATAAAAAGAGAAACTGTACAGGTATCAGCTTTTTCCCAGTGAGGGGAGGATGGGTAACCAGTCTGCAGCAGATTTGACCCCCTAAAGTCCTGAAAACTCAGCTGAGGGAAAAACTAAAACAAAACGAACAAGCTAGTCACATTTCTCTAGTACGACTGTGGGCCGCATGTCCTGCAGCTGCTTCAACATGAGGCTGGAGATGCGGGAAAAGGCGGGGTCCAGATTTATCTTCACTTTGTTAAGTGATTTCAAGTTCTGCCGGTTTCTGAACTTGACACAGGTGTCTTTGGTGTTCTGGCTGGCTTGTGTCTTTGTCCTCTCAGTCACGGTAACTGTCTTTATCGGGTTGAGTTCGGATTTTGATTGCTCTAGGAATTTTAGAAAAGACATTTCGAATCCCATGGGTTTGAACGAGGCGAGCGGCGCGCTCTGCTCCGGCTCCTCCTGGACTTCTGCAGGGCAGGACGACTCGGATTCCTCCTCCTTGCTGTAAACCACAGCAGGTTTTGTGGCAAGCAAAATTTTCTTGCGCTTGACTATTTTTTCAATGAACTTCCGTGGACGTCCTCGTTTTCTCTTAAGCGACCGGGAGCCATTAGAGCTCTCATCGTTTGATAATTTGCCATCAAATAGTGCCATAGGTGTCCCTGCTGGAATCCTCCTGCGCAGAACAGGTTTGGAATCATCATAATCCCCTCCATCCACAACGGCAGGTGGCGTGGTTTCGTTGTCCGACTGGTCAGAGGTGTTGTCGGATTTGGAGTCGTCACTCCTGACGGGGTGACACTTCTGCTTGGCAAACTTTCTGCAGAATATGAAGTGACTCCTGTGCTGCTCCAGGTACTTTTCCGACAACCCGTGGCCCACGTAATGCTTAAGAATGCTCCGCTCGGTTTTCATGACCAACTCGCAACCTTTGATCATACAGGGATACTGCAGGGGGAACTTCTTGGTGCACATTGCGGATGCCTCTAGTTTCGATTTCAAGGATGGTTTTCCATATTTAACCCAGTGACTTCTGAGACCTGCCCACTTTCTTTGCGTGGGCTCTCAGAAGGCTCTTTTTGTTGCTCTCAATGTTTTCCTTCCCATTACTCGTCTTCGTAATTTGGTAATGTAAAGTCTTTGACTTGTGTTTCATCCCATTCTCTTTTACCTGTTTATTTTTTAGTTTATGTTTGTAGAGGTCCTGATGTTTTTTCATGACATGTCTGAGCAGATTTGACTTTGTGGCATATGAACGATCGCAGCCTTCCATTTCACACTGAAAAGAAACATTTAACTGTTCTGGTTTGGTAAGGTTTAGATCTTTATGCTCTTCTTTGACATGTCCTACATACCTCCTTAGAGTATTGAAGGATTGTGTACATCCTTTGTGGCCACATGTGAACATGCCAAGTTGGATGCCAGATAAGAGACTGCCAACCTTTTCGAGAGTGAATTTATGTAGCTGGAAATAATGCTGGAAGAGGTTGGGAGCTTCTTGGAAAACACAGCAGCAGTCTTTGACTTGGCACCTGAATTCAGAAAGCTGAGGGAACTGTGCCACTGGCGCTTCTTCATCTTGGTCCATTATTTCATCCACTTCTTCACTCTGGTCTTGCTCTTTGTTCACCTCCAGGGCTGACAACGCAGACTGGTGCACTGATCTGTAGTGGAGGATTAGATTATGCTGGATGGTAAAGGCAGCCACGCAGCCTTGATGGACGCAGCGATATGGTCGGTAGGGACTAGTGGGGTCGCCTGATTTTGTTTTTTTCCCCCTTGTTTTCATGGGGGTGTCTAGATTTTGTTTACCTACACCCTCTCTACTCAAAGATCCTTTTTCAGGAGTTATTGGGCCTTTAGCACGAGGTGTGGTAGGCAAATCCTGCGCAACAGGAAGAGATCCTCTGGGAAAAAACTGAGTTGCGGCATGCTGATTGTGCAGTGTAGCCATGTATCTTTGCTGTTCTTGCGAGTACTGTTGCACTGGCATCCCTGCTTGTACCAACGGGAATGCTGCAGACATTTGAGCCTGCACTGGTGGACTCATTTCTTGGTTGTACATGAGAACAGACTGCAAGGGATGAAGGACTGAGGGGCAATTGCCATCTTGAGAATGCTGATTTGTTGCAGCTGCGTTAATAAAAGGGCCAAATGCCTCACATTTTACTGCATTTTGGAGTGGATCTGGACCCTTCCCATTAGCAACACGCGAGCGGTTGGCTGGGGCCTTACCTACACCGCCTTGCTGCTTCTGAATAGCATGTGATGCAGCAGCATTGGCCAGTTTGCGCTTTACATCTAGTTCTGAAATTTCCTCAGCCGACAGTTTGTGTAATGACATGTAGTGAGTGCGAAGGTTTGAGTTTCGAGTGAATGACTTGCCACATTTCTGACACTTAAAAGGAGCATACTGGCCGTACCTTTTTTTGACAATGTTAACCATCTCGAGTGTGTAGTTGTGTGTTTTGGAGAGATGTTTCCAAAGTGCTTCATTGGAAATGGAACTAAATGGACAGCACTCACAAGCAAATGGCTTGACAAAGGCAGGTGAGACTAAACTCGTGGATTTCTCTTTTGAAGGTGGAGTCCAGCCGTGCGTATGAGCATTACTCCGTTCTTTACTAGCCGACTTCTGTTCAGCTGACTTCTGTTCAGACATTTCTCTGACTAAATTTAGCCTTTCAAACGCACACTGAATTTCTGCCATGCACTGTTGCTGGCTGCTTGATAACTCAGAGGGTTCAGGATCTGGATCACTAGCCAAAATGCCTGTTGGGCTCGGTACCTTCTGCTGCATTGTGGCCGTCTCTCTGAAACAAGTAAAGCTTTGTGAGTTAAATGGTTTGATTTCACCAGACGTTCCTGGAATAATCACAGAACTACCTTTGAGAACTTGGCCATGACCAGTTGAATCGCTGTTAGCATCATGAGACAATCTATGAAATCCAGAATTACTGGAAGGACTATATGCTGGGGCCGAAGATATGGGATTGGCTTTAGGGTCAGTGTTGCCTGGATGACATGCGTTTCTGCGTTGAAAGTCACCGGCTAAAATCTGTTCACGCAAACGCTTTTTAATAATATCTTTCTCAGTAGTCTTCCTTTGTGCCTCGGTTTCCTTGCTGCTTGTTATTGCCTGACTATGCTGCCTGTCAGGTAGCACTGATATGGAGTTTGAATCTGCATTCGGAGTCAGAACAGCCATTTCAGAGCGATACCCTTCACTGTGAAGTTCCTTGGGGGTCATGGTGTTTGTGGGAGCACTATCGAGGATAGAGGTGGAAGGGTTCTCCGACAGGATTTGTGAAAGAAGAGGCTCAGGGAATTCACTTCCAGGACATGTGTCAATATTTGGCTGAGGGTAATGGGCTGTACTGTAAGGGATATCGTCTTGCTTCAGCTGAACATTTTCTGTGTGCTGTATTACTGAGCTATGCAAGCGCTCGCTGGCACCGTAGCGTGCACAATGACTTTGAAACAATGGCTGGGGAACAGATCCATGCACAAAAAGATCAGACATGTTTGATTCGGCCATGATTTGCTTGAGGATGTCATCGTTTGACTCGCCATTCCCATATGCTGGCGGGTTATCTTGTGGGTAGTTAGGCTTCTGATACATAGCCGCACCGTTGTAAGATGGGTGTGACTGGGAGGCACCAACAGTTTTCTCTGAATTTAGGAGATCCAGAAATGACCTTGGCAAGTCTGCGTTCAATTCAGATTCTTGATATGGTTTGCAAATCGAGCGCTTGGACAAATGGCCCCCAAGGGATTTAGGACTGTTAAATTGTCTGAAACACCTCCGACAAACAAATTTACCATCCTTCACGATTGCTGGACATTTGGTTCTTTTGTGTTTTCGGGCTTGCTTTTGGTTTCCAGGACTGGTTTGAGACACATCAGGACCATTTTGTGATTGGTTGTTTTCGGGTTTGTGACTTGCACTATCCAGAGTAGAGTAATTGGATTGTTCATGACTCTCTGTTGCCTGGATTTTCTCCGGTGTTGTCAAACCAGAGACAAAACAGTTCTGCATCTGCAACGCACATGGTGTAAAAGCTTCTGCTTGTTGGGACATTTCTTTTGTATGATTTAAGTTTGAAGCAATAATGGATTGCGTCCTGCTCTTCATTAGGTGTGACTGCAAGGACTCTGGCCTGCTCATCACTGGTGGCAACGCTTGCAAATTAGATGAAAAGACTTGGGAAGGGCCAGAGTTATGAATTTGTTTGCTTCCCTCAATAGTGTGCCAATTTTGACTGCCTGGAAATTGGGATGGTGTTGCTACTGGATTTCTGTCAACGCCTAACTGAGAGAGAACAATAGGATTCAAAACATTTCCCATTAGCAGGGAACTATTTTGGTTCTGGGCAAGTGAGGAAAGTGATTGTTGGGCAGAATAGTTTGAGTTGGTTCCCCTGTTTGCATAAGGAGGTGACTGTATTACGTTCTGCCTCTGAACTCCATGAACTGGTACACCATGGGCCTGCTGATTCTGAAGTGGGGGGACTGAACTCAAATGCCCCACAGATTTTGTTCTCTGTGCTGGAACATAGGTTATCTTGATTTTAGTCCGTGCAACTTTCCATTGTTCGTAGAAATCTGAATGGACTGCTTTCATGTGCTTGGCAACACTTCTGTGGGAGCTATAGTGTCTTGTGCATGTTTCAAACGCACAGTGGAATCTCTCCCTCAGTCCTGGAGGGGGTCCTGTACTATTTGAGGGTGCTACAGGGTTTGCTGGTTTATTTCCACTTAGTTGCTGTGGGCCTACGGTTGGTGGAAGTGGTTGCGACATTGCCGGCTCTCTAGAAATCTGCGACAGTGGTACTGGTAACAAATTATTACTAGACATTTGCTCTTGTTGTGCTGGTAATGGTACGTCACAGTCAGAGATGTAACCAACTGTGTCAGCATTCATACTGGGGAACATTTTTGGTTGGCTCTGCAAAAGATTTCCAACGCTGGCTTCGAATGGAGGCACTGGATGATTATGAGGTATTCTATAATCTCCAAAGTGATCACTTTGTCTGTTTGGTTCAACTAAGTGGGAATGTACAGTTTTAATGACAGAACTACTGACACTTCCCATCTGGTTGGTTGAAAAAGCTGTCCTTTGAGGTTCAGTTTTCACTTTGCTTCGTCCCAATGTTTCAACAGGCTCTTGAGTGGATTTTGGCAAACTGTCGGACACTGGAAGCTTTCCATGATTTGAATTACAAGCACTCTCCCTGCTTAAGTTTTCTTGGGAAGGCTCTTGTTTAACACAACATTTTTCAGAAAGTATTTTATCAACCAGTGATGGACCAGGTTTTGAATTTTGTGAAGACTGTTCAGAAGCTGGGCGCTGTTCAGAAGGACTTTCTTCCTTTTCTTTTAGGGAACTATGTTTTTCCTTGTGCAAATCCAGTTGCTGTTGTGAGTGGAATACCTTCCCACAGTCCACAGCTTTGCAGGTGAAAGTTTTATAATGCTGTGCCTCGTGGTCGTAGAGTTTGAAGGCAGCATTGAAAATCTTTCTGCAGTTCGGAAACATGCACATAGCCTTAAACACGGTGTGCTTTTTCTTGTGTATCAGGAGTTCAGTGTTTGACAGAAAACATGCCTTGCAGTTTAGTTGTATGCAGATGTAAGGCTTTGCACCACAGTGGACTTGTAAATGATCATTAAGATGGGTGACACTGACAAAGTGGCGGCGACAGTACTGACAAACAACCTTTTTGCTTCTCATTTCAAGGAAGGTCTTTGCTTCCTCGTCGTCTCCGTGAGCTTTAACATGTGCAATGAGATTTTTGAAGAACTTGAAGCTCCTTCTGCATGTTCCAACAGGGCACATGTTCTCCTCGCAAATTTCCGGACCATCTCTGATCACTTTGGACTGACCATTTTTAATTAAACTCTCATTATGCCTCAAGGAACTGCCATTTTTGTGAAGGTCCTTTTGTTTTTTTATCTTCAGTGCTGCAATGGCAGCCATTTGAGGATTAGCCAGACTTTTGTTTGTTTTCATTGCCGCCAGCCTTTCCTTGCAAGACTGCTTAACATGCGACGCTACATGGGGAATCAAAACATCTTTTGAGGTAAAGGTCTGAGCACATATTGGACATGTATATGTTCCATTGCTTAGATGAGTCTGAGCATGACGTACAATTCTGTGACCAAGAAACTCTTTGTCGCAGAGCACACAGTACTGCATGTAGGCTTGCCAGTTTCGGAACCGGGCAGATATAAAACCCTTTTCCCTTAGTTTCTTCATTTCTCTGTTTTTCTGTTTCTTGTCCGTGACATCTTGAAGTTCATATGTGCCACTGATGATGTGGTCTGGGATGTTATTAAAATCCTTTAGGCTCATGTAGTCTTCCTCGTCCTCTGGGTTCTCCGTATCATTCAGTGAGTCAATAGAAGACACAATTGACGCCTCTTCGCCCATTAGCTCCAGGCAATGACGTTTTAGTGTTTTCCAGTCCCAGAACTCTGGGTCGAAGGGCCACTGGGTTTTGAAAACTAAAAGGAGCTCACAACGTAGTGAGTTGGGAATACGCATATTCACCTCTTCTAGTTTTTGATCTGGTTCATTGTAAAGAGTCTCCACAGCATAGTATGCATCCACTGTAGGCTCCAGGAGGAACTCCGTAAGCTGACAGGCTCGCTTCACTTCGAGGTCAGTTGGAAGCAAACAGGAAATGGTTTTATATACGGTGGATTTGTTTTTTCCTTCATCTGATTTCATCTGTAGAGCCCTTATGCACATTTCGATGCACACTGGCAGGCCAACCTGGTCAATCTATAATAAAAAAGAAAAAGATGCAAATTCATTTAAATCTGCCAACATCATTCAAACTTTGCATGAAATTCATGGTGGGAGTCTTTCACATCTATACAAAATATACTTAAAAACTATAAAAACTATAAAAATTCTTCTTCAATTTGGAAAAGTACAACTGGTGACAAAATTTTAAAAAGATTTCTGGTAAAAGCAAAAATGTAGCTTACAAAACAACTTCCAAAGAGTATTTGATTCTTTAGACTTTAAATAATGGTGAGCAACATTGGGATTTTCCAGTAATACGTGATTCTTTTCCATTCTTTGGAATTATGCTTCGACTATGGCTGAGTACTGACCTCTGACTGGATGACCTTGATGAGGAACAGGATGTGGTACACAGACTTGGATAGTAGAGACATTTGACAGCATCTGTCAAGGAAGGCCTGGTCGGACGGCTCCAGTCGCCTCAGGAGTTTGCTCCAAAACAGAGTGAGCTCCCTGTTTTAAAGACAGAAGGTTTTAGAAAAAATGTCCTGGTACAAGTTATCATAACATACACATATTTTCTGCTTTAGCTGAGGAACCCACTCACAAATCAGGCCCTCTTATCTCAGAACTAGCTTTTTTCTTTCAATTTAGTCTTAATTCCTTGATGCAGTGTGTCATTAATTTGTGGAAAAACCACTCACCCAGCCCCTTTTTTGTTACTTTACTGATTTAATCAATGTTCATTTTTACAGTATTTATTCTTCTTCTATATAAACTGTAGATAAGTTCTATTTTTTCAAAAATACAGAACTTGCCGACATGCGCAAAATGGCATTGACAGTCATTGTAAATTTTGTAAATGGTAAATTTGCGATGCATTGCCCAGGCCTACCCCCTTCCCATGTACACCAGCCTGTAGAAGCTGAGCTTTTTAATCCTAGGGACCATCAGACAACGGATGTCCCAATCAGATCATGTGATTGGAGATCGGAGCCGATTTCAGACTTGATCAGAATCAGCTGTTAAATGATCAGGGATGGATAAGCGTTTCTTCCACACTGACTTAGCCATGCAGGCTGTAGGGGTGTAAAAATACATCGATCTATATTGATGTACTGATATAGACTGATACATCAATCCAAAATTGATACAAAATCCCATAACCGGCCAAAAATCAATATCAAACCCAGTTTATTTTTAAATTGGCTTTATTTTCAAGCTCCTTTGACGTGGTTAACGTCTGAGTGTTGATGTTTTCAAAAATACATGTTTATAGTTGTGCAATGGATAGAAATGACACAGGGAGATTGCACGGCATGTGCCCTTTCAAGTAAGTGGGATTTTAAGAGAACAACCTTGTTTATCACTAGCCTGTCGTCATAAAAACTGATTTTTTTTTCCATTTACACTGACTGATGCCAGAGCTTGGGAATTAAAAAGTTAAACGATGATCAGCTGCTTTTTGTGATTTTGATTTGATGGAAAAGATTGTGTTCAATCACTTGTAATATTCTTTCATATAGTTTCATATCGATCAGTGAATC
This sequence comes from Atherinomorus stipes, assembly GCA_023101725.1. Taxonomy (NCBI): domain Eukaryota; kingdom Metazoa; phylum Chordata; class Actinopteri; order Atheriniformes; family Atherinidae; genus Atherinomorus; species Atherinomorus stipes. The sequence continues at coordinate 46,463 of JALJCO010002936.1, read as the reverse complement.
CTAAATCAAATCAAATCGAAACTGGATCGTGACTGAATTTGAGGTATCGAAAACATCAAAGCACTATCCACTGTATCGATATATCAAATGGTGATAAAACCGGTGATTTACATCCTAAACGGGCCACCACAGCTACATTTATAGCGCCACCCTTTCAGAATAAAATTGTTTCACATGGATGTCAACATTTCTTAAATGAAGCTGCATTACCACCTCCAGAAGCGCAGTAGAGGTAAGATACTCTGCTGTCCGCCTCGCTCCACATCTGCTCTGCATGTGAACACAGCGAGCAGAGGTGGAGCGAGGCGGAGCCTACAGGCAGGTAAACTACAAGAGCATCAGACAAGCTCATTATCTGTCGACTCAGGAAAGAGGAGAGGTAGCTGCTGATAAGTTGAATAGACATTCCAATAAAAGATACTGATGAACAGCAAACGTGATGCTTATGCCATCATCGGCTAATGAAGTTGATGAAACGTTTTGAGCCAAGACTCCCAGGATACTGAGTGATATATCAGATGGGTCAACCTGCAGCCATCCTCTGACGGCAAGTCTGGAGCAGGGTCCGAAATTCACACTCGCCAGGCGCCAAATGCAAGTAAATTTTCTGTTTGGTGAGAAAATCTCAGAGAGCTATCCGCCACACGGCGAGTAAATATTAGGGATGCACCAATCCGATCTTTAGATCAGGATCGGCTCCGATATAGAAAAAAAATCCTAGATCGGTAAAAATCGGGATGGGTAAAAATGAGCCGACCCAAGGCCCGATCCGTAGGTGCAGATCTATTCAGTGTATTTCTATGCTGCCCCTTTAAGTGACGTCACTCGTTACAGACGCAGCACGTGGAGGCTGTTTGTTTACAAGGCCAGAGTCGCAGCTGCTAGCAGGCTGCTGTGTCTCCTTCTGTCGCTGCTCAAACAAGAGTCCTGCGGCGGTTTGGTCTCCACGTTTCACAGGTAAAAATCCCGCGGGTGCCGACACGTCGCACAGAAAGTAGGAAACTGTTGTATCTTTTTGGACGTGCAGCGTTTGGAAGAAGCTTTTTATTTTTTTCAAATCCAATCCGCTGTTTGGAAATGACCTCGATGCTACAACTCTGATGAAGCGTTTGTTTATTCAGCTGATTTTGTCATGGATCTTTCATTTCTATTTTCATTACAGTACTAAACCATTTTGAAAAGATGATTTGCTGTTTTGAATTTATCTACCAACCAAGCTAGTGGAGATATATTTCTCAATTTCGGCTCCTTTATCAGGCCATTTATTTTAAATTGGATTTTAAATTAAATTTTTTTGTTGCAGGCAATTTAAAAAATAAGTAAATTGCATTTTTGTGTAACGGCACATTTTTGGCTCCCCAGAGCTTTTGTAGAAACGTTCTTACGCATTGGTCTCTAACAGCCACCAACAAGACCAGAAAATGTCACTAGACTTGTCACTAGGGATGTATATCGTTATGATTTTATCGATACCGATACCAATATCGATACTCCTTATCGATACCGGTATTTATCGATTCTCTTATTGATACTATAACATAACTTAGAGTAAATAATAAAGACATTACAAGATGTTACAAGATCCAGCGGTGGAGAATATTTGTTCAGATGATGTTGAAGAAGCCTGGACATAAAGGTGGGTGAAGGACAGCTGGGAGAATAAGGGAATTGTGTCTGTCTTAGTCCATCATTGTGATTATTTGACTGCGTAATGATAACTCGATGGTTAGGTAGATGTACAAAAAGTATCAATAAGAGTATCGTTAGTCCAGAATCTTAACGGTACCCTGGTATCGTTAAGATTAGGAACCGGTACCAAACGATACCGGTACTCGGTATACATCCCTACTTGTCACTAGCCGCTTTATTTAAAGAAAGTTATCAGAGGGTCTGAAAACTTGCTAAATATAGCAACAAAGACACTTTATTTATCGAAAATAGGAATCAAAATCTAAAAATCTGAACGACTGCAGGAGAATCAGAGATGGTCCCCGTTCCAATTGATACTTGGTTCTCGATTCCCAACACTAATGGCAACATCAGACCAAAGTTTAGTTTTGTAGAGACATTTCTTCCTCTTTTTTATTTTCTAACTTTGCAGGGAACTTCATATCCACATGGAAAGTGTCAGTGAAAAAAATGAAAAATTAAACTGCCATACCAACCTAGTAAGGACGAGTATGTTTTCTTACCAAGCACAGTATGCGTCTCCTTGGAGAAACTGACGGGTCAGGAAAGCCGAGCATAGACTGAAAGCTGCATCGTTGTCTCCATCTGACTCCAGGTTGCAGATCATGTCTAATGCTTCATGGCAGTCCTCTTTTGAAAGCTGCAGAGTGACACCATTAGCAGACTACGTTAGTTTACCTGGAAACAACAGACCCACATGCATCCAGTATCTTTTCGGTGCTTTACTGTTTGGTTTGGATAGGTAATGCCTCAAGTTTGTTACCCCGTTACCGTTTCAAATTTTCACCATTTTCCTGCTGTTATATCACTTGCTGTCATCTCAAGTATTTGCTAAAAGAAAAAAAAAATCCAAAGTACTATTTGTCCAAAGGAAAACAACTATCAGGAAACATTTTCTCTTGCTTTCTTCTTGAACTTGAAATGGTTAGGAAACAGAAGAAAACATGTGGTATTGAGGAAAAGGTACCAAAATTTTTGGGGGCCCTCTAGATCAGTGTTTCCTACCTGGGGTCCAGGGTCCCCAAAGCTTAGACTGTTTAGATAACCAATGTGATTAAAAGTACAGGGGAAGTTCAGGATTTTTGACATCGGGCCTCATTTTCGAGTGAGCCAGAGTCCTACTTATCACTGGAGACAGTTTCAACATATTTCATTGCTTTATTCTAGTTCCAGGAGGATGCCGATGCTAATGCTAGTGTAAGTCAATAGGAATCTGCTAGCCTGTCATTAAAAACAATCTTAACCACTCCACAGAACATCCGAGGCACTAGTCTAACTCGGCATTTACATAGATAGGCTTGTTGATTTACCTTGGATGTTCTGTGGAGTGGATAAAATTGATTTTAATGATAGGCTAGCAGATTCCTATTGACTTACACTAGCATTAGCATCAGCAACCTCCTGGAACTAGAATAATGGGATGAAATATGTTGAAACTGTCTTCAGTGATAAATAGTATCCAGGCTCACTTGTAAATGAGGCCCTATGTCAAAAATCCTGAACTTCCCTTTAAGGTTATGTCCTTACGGAGATGAGTTGCGGTGTATCAGCATTTGATTGCTACCATTTTGATTTGGTAACATCATGGTTTTATCAAAAGCAGGACAGGAATCAGTCAGTACGCAGCATTTATGGCCAAAAACTAGCAAATGCAAGCATCAAACCAAGCATGGTTTCAGTAGAGGGTGATGAAGGGGGTCCACCACTCCTCAGTGGCTGCATCAAGGGGGTTCTTGGGGAAAATAGGTTGGGAACCATGCTCTAGACGGCGCTCGAGGCACAAGAATAGTTATGAATTACTGGCTTAAAATACATCTTACTCACCTCGTCCATGAGCTGATCTTGTTCCAAAGTCGCACAGAGACAGACCAGGTACATCTGCTTGAAGCTTCCCTTGTCTTGGAAGGCAGAAGAATCAGAGCAGGTCTTTGCCAGAAGTGCAGCCTTCCCCAACTGTTTCTCCTTCATCAGCTGTTTCACTCTCATCTGCAGCAGGATCACCCCTTCCCGCCCCAGAAACTCCTCCACTGAAACAAGTAGCACCAGAGACTGACGTGTTAAGGTTTTGTTTATTTTTTTAAATCACATTTTCTAAACAGGAGTAGGGATGGGAAACATTGTAAAGAAACGGTTCTCTGTCGTTCGATGCCATGGAATCGTTCATCTGCCTGCCTAACGATTCCTCTTATCATTTCCACACGTCAGACGCATTTGTGCGATGACATCACGTACAAGCTCTGTATTTTGGCTTACAAACAGATCCCGATAGGGCTGCCACGACTAGTCAATTAATCGACTAATCGTCGGCTATCAAACTAGTCGGTGACTAATTTCACAATCGACTAATCATTTAATGTTTATAAGCGGTTATTCCTCTCAAAATTGCCTGAGTACCTTCCACTGCCTTGTCTGTCCTTCTGTCTGGTCAGTTTTTCTTCAGTAGTTTATTGACATAAATAAAACACACACACTAGGGCTGGGGAAAATTATCGATATATGGAAATATCGCAATATTTTCATATGCCGATATATTGATATTAAAAAATGCAATATTGATCCATTTTATCAAAGAAATCTTGCGAGATTTTGTCGTTCAGTCACGGAATCTCGCGTTTTTCCGTGAAATCTCACAAGATTTTGTAAGATAACAATGAAATCTCGTGAGATTTGTTTGTAAAATAGATCAACATCACATTTTTAAATATCTATATGAAATCTGCATATGAAAAAATCGCGATATGTCAGTGTATCAATATTTTTTTTCCCAGCCCTAACACACACTGCCAGTCAAATGTTCAGACATGTTTTTCTGTTACATTCAATGAGGAAGTGTGCAAACTTTTGACTGGTTCTGTAAATATGCTGCAATTTTGGCATGATCCAATTTGTCGACTCATCGCTTAAATTCAACAAAATAATCGGTGACTAATTGATTATCAAAATAATCATTTGTGACACCCCCATATCCAACATGTCGTGGCAAACCCGCTTCAAAGTTTGGTTGTATTTCATGAAAAAATATGACATATGGGTTAGGGCTGGGCGATATGGACCAAAAGTCATATCCAGATATATTTGGGCTGAATATCAATAAACAACATATATCCCGATATTTTTATTGCAAAGTGAGACCAAATGTTTAGTCACAGTAAAAGCCAAATATGGCGTCACAAGTAGTTCTATTTAAACCGGCCGGATAAAATAACTATGGATGCACAAAAATTATCGGGCCGAAGACAGGAAATTATAACGTCTTTCTGATAAGTCCGATATCATGATGACTTACCCCAATAACTTATGTCCCATTATGTTGGAATTTTTAAGATCGGACATGCAGAAGTTGAAAATCCCACTTTTATGCTTTTCTCGCATAGATATTGTGATTGGGGAAAGAAAACTGCTGCTTCACAGTAGCATAGGGACATCCCTACTTTAAATATGAAGTAAAAACAGGGGTTGCATCCTTCTCACCTTTTTCGATTAATCGATAGATAAGATAGAGACAGATATATAGATATATAGATATTAGGGCTCTAACGGTACGTGTATTTGTGGTGAGCCCAACAGTTCGGTACACTGCTCGGTTCGGCATGACCCTGTACCGAACTGTTGGGCGCAGTATTTGTTTATTTAGATATTTATTGTTTAAGTTCTTGCTGCCACCGGACATAACGGACCAGCGCAGCGCCTCACCATCCTGTTTCTAACAACTCGTAACATGGATGTGAGATTGTTGAGCTGAAGCTCCACCAACTCTCAAGTCTTCTGTCGGAGAACTTCGGTTTAGACAAAGAGGGAGCTGAATAAAAGTCGGCAAAATGAAATCAGTGCGTTGATAGTGCAGAACTGCGGTCGCAGTGTTTCCCCATCTGCGTCTCAGCATTGGGAGGATGAACGCCAGTAAGTGTGATAGCCACTGTGTTTATAACCTACAGTACAAATCATCTCTGCTGAATGATGTATTCATGAACTCTGTAACGGTAACCTTCCAGTTACAGCATTTCAGTGTTAATCATAATAAATAATCATAAGCAGATACACTCTCTTAAGTCACGTCGCGTTTCCAAACTGTTAAAAAAAAAAAAGAGAGAGAGAAACACAGAGAACAGAAAAATATAAAGGATTGTATAATCGCTGATGAAACTCGTTTCATTCCATGAAGTAGTGCTAAATATTCTTAAAGTTCAGATCTAAGGTGACGTGCTGACATAATTAAACGTGATTTTAAAGGCGGTATCAGCTGTGCGCGTTCCCACGACGTGCTCGTTCTCACAAGCAAGAGGAGTGAATCTTTATCTGCTCCTCTTCTCCTCTTCATCTCCTCAGTAGAGTTTAAAACTGATCTTTGTCTGAGTTTCAGCTGGTTGACGTGTTTTCAGACGTGCGCTCTGTCTGAGGCGCCGTGCACGCTCATCCCGTGGACGTGCACGTGTCTGTGGGCATCACAGAGAAACTCAGAGAGCAGCTATGACATGCTGTCATGCAAATCTGATAACTAACATCAGTTATATTTAGGTTTTAGTCCAAGAGCTCAATATAAACCTGTTCTAGAGAAAATTCAATTTTTAAACCAGTTTGTGAGCTGGTGCTGGATAGAAAACCAAATCAGGATAAATGAACCTGACTTGTCAGTGGGGCTGGGTCTGGTAAGGGGCGCCCTGCCTTTATAACGGTAGAAAACACTGGGTTGGGTATGTAGTATGTACTCAGCTGTGATGTTAAAGTTCAGTGAACTTGTTGATAAAACACAAGACAGTTCATATTTGTGAAATTTTTCTCCTTTACTGTACCGAGGAAAAACCAAACCGTGATTTTTGTGTACCGTTACAGCCCTTATAGATATAGATAAATAGAGACAGAATTATAGATACATATATACATACATATATATACATTATATATATATATATATATATATATATATATAGATAGATAGAGCCAGATAGATAGAGGCGAAGTTCAACTGGTCCGTCACTCCATTATGTCTGGTGGCACGCAAAAACAATAAAGAGCTAAATAAGCAAATCCTGCACCCAACAGAGTAGCGTAGTGATCGGTTCCACATAAATACACGTACTGTTACAGCCCTATCTACTACAGATTATTGTTACTAGCATGTAAACTGCTGCTGCTTCCTTCTCATTATACAGAACAAAAATAAAGAAACACCATCTTACCACTATGCTCCATCTCTACACATTATTTGCATCAGCTAATATGGGAATAATAAACACTTACCTTGCTCTGGTTGGAGGCTACTTTTGGACAGAATGCCTTGCAGGACCTGGTGGGTCCAAACACCATCATACTGGCACAGAGTAGATAAAGGAGGCGGCAGGGCAATCCCGTTCTCCCGAAGTTTGCAGTCTGCAAACTATGCACAGCAGGAAAACAATTACAGGAAGCATGTGACAATCTCAAATTTTAGTCAGTTTAGTCTGAATTCAGGTGGAATGAAAATCAAGTTTTTAATGTATATACACAAAAAATAATATGAAGAAATGCATAAACTTTGCGCAAAAGAAATCTGATTGATTGACTTTGTCAAGGCATGTGAAATTAAGTCTCAGAATCAAGATACATGTTCCTGTGTCAACAAAGTCACCAAAACAACAGTAGAAAATGTACTTTCGATCTGCACCTAAAAACATCTTCATTTAGTGTAAAAATATATTTTAAACAGGGATCCAGACTGCAAACAAATGGTTGCATTTTGTGTCTAAAGTGTGAGACAGTGTGAATAAATTCATCTACTTGCGCAGGTGTGACCAAAAATTTGCTGATTTTTTCAAAATTAGTTTTTGGAATATATTTTGTAGCTGACAGACCTACTGGTCGTGGTCACTGTCTCCGTGCACGCCGTGTTCCATGTGTGGCGTCGCCTTCGTAGTTAAACACGGTCATTTTAATCAATGGTTTATTGACAGAGCACACTTCCAGAACGTGTCACGGTGTGTTCAGACCAAACACGATTTGGGCGTCGGGTTTAGATACAAAGTCAATGGTTGCCGCGCATCTAGGAAGCGTTGAAAACCGCGCTGGCATTACGCGCGTCAGGCATGGCGCGTCTGGGGGCGTTATGCGCTTAGTCGAGTTTTGAGATTTTCAGCATTTGACGCGAGTCACGGGGCGGCAGACGCGGGAGTTGGAAAATCTGAACTTTAGCGTCTTGACGGGAAACTCCCAGTAGAACCAGGGGAATCTCCTCCCTCTCTGAAAACAGAGGAGAATAAACTGTGATCTGCATCCGGTCCCGGTTTCTGAACGGTGGTTTGATGACCTGCTGTCCTGATGGGATTTACTGGGCTTATAATGCTGCCCCGCATCGGGACGGCGGGTTATTAAACTGGACCAGATCAGACGGCTGAAAGCGCCCCTCGTCAGCGTGCAGCTCCTGGAGTAAATGATGAAACTCAGAACACCTGGAATCATCTGGTGAACCGGAAACAGAGCAGAGATGCCCGACGACGACGTTCCCTAGCTTTGTTTATCACATAAAGCCGAGCCGCTCTCTCTCCTGCATCGGCCATGGTGCAGACAGACCGGTGACAGGGGAAAAAAAAAAAGAGGAGCGCCTCCCGACGCGTCGGAGGCATCAAGACGCTGGAAATCAAGACTTTTAGTGACATCATCCAACTTTGGGCGTCAGGCGTGTTTTTGACGCCCAAATCGCGTTTGGTCTGAACACACCGTCAAGCTCTCAACAGTTTAGATTCAACAGTTCAGGAAAGGGAGCAATGTAAAGCATCCTGCATACTTCAAAATAAAAGCTCCCTGCAGATTTGCAATCGCTGAAATATGTAAATATTACATCACTTACAGTAACAAGGCATGAGGTCAGTTTGTTTTTTTTTCCCCATGGACCACGAGACATTTATCCAGCCCTCTTTACCATGGCTGTTATTGTGTAAACTGTGACATCACACACAAACTTGCATTTTTGTCTTCCATTTCTGGTCCTGTAATCATTATTTCTTTATCAATAATTTCTTTTTATTCGAGTCCTGAGTTGAATGCTTTTAATGGACAAGACAAAAACTTAAATAAAAGGAAAGTTAAATCTGTCTCGTACTTTTTCTCTTTTAGCTGATACGAAAATTGATCTGATCCGTGACTCAAAAACCGTCAAGCGATCGTAACGTGGGCAAACATGAAATCTGCTGATAAAACTGGCACCACACAACTAAAACATGACACTGAGTAAACAGCGCCAGTCTAAAACATAAAATGTGCCGTGACCTGTGAACATTGTAGTTTCAATATTTATTGTTCAACCGTTTATCAGTAATATAATGAAAATGAAGAGGAAATACTTTGTTTGGGACACTTTCCATGACCGAATGTCTGATACCGTCCTTCCACCAGATATTCAGAAGCTTCTAACCACTTTTATTTCTGCCACTGTGTCAACTGATGAGGAGTTGTCATGTCGTGGTTAGCTAAGCGGACAGCAGCATCTCCATCTGTTGGCAGTTTCAGAGCTTTGTAAACCAAGATTTTGGAAAATCAGAAGCCTTTTGAGCACCGACAAGTGCTGTCTGGCCTGCCCACATAAAAACTGAACTGGTTCTGTAGTTACATTATTTGGGTTTCACCCTTAAAGAGCAACTGGCAGGTTAAGAGCATGGTTAATGGTTTACATGAAGCATTTTTGATAGTTAGCATCTATTTTGTGTTTGTAGAAGTCCATATGTCAAAAAATAAAGAAATCGTTTAAAGACTATTAAAAACTGCTTAAACGCCTCGAAAAACGGAAGTGACGTCGTGTACGGTGCTCCGTGATGTGCAGCCTACGGCTAACACAGCTAAACAGAATGGACGAGGGAGATGAGGAAGAAGAAAGTTTTATTTTCAGATCAGAAGGACCTGATCCGTCCAGTTCTGAGCCAGAAGCTACTAACAGGGTCTCTGGCATCCAGCAGAGGTCACTGTTGACGGGAAAACAGGCAGCAGATTCAGTCCTGGGCTGCTGAAAACGTGGAGGATTAATCAAAGAGCACATAAATGAGAAGTGTTTCGTATATTTTCTCCACATCAGCCTCTGAACTGGGCGATAAAACCTGGTTAAGCTGCAGATCAGCGGAAAATACAGAGATTGCAGCAGCCGAGAGTTTGATATTAACACTTTGTAGTCTATAGTCTAAATCACAGGTTCGATGTCAACTCTATAAACAGCTGATGGTGATGAAGATGATGATGGAGTCGCCGGCAAAACGCAGCCTCGTTAGGTTGCGGTTCCAACTTGTGTTAGAGCAGTCAGCTGTTTGTGTTTCACTGCACTTTCTTTAAGATCCTGCGACCGCAGTGAGGGTGTTTGGGGCAGAGCTGCCGCTGCTGCTGGCTTCAGACTGGCCTTAGATGATCTTTAAACCAGCGGAGCAACTGATTAACGCGGTCCGAGGAGTGTTTGGGACTCGGGAGATAAAGAAGATCTCACCACCATTCCTGGTTTTATCCGTCTTCTCTTCCTGGATCACAAAGCAGCGAAGCGTCTCCCTCACTTGTAAAGCAACGCGAGCTTCACAGGTCACCCCGGTAACAGCCTCCGTAACACACTCGTCATGCCCACAAAAAATAAATTAAAAACAATCAAATCCCTTCACTACCCCGCGACCCGCCCACACCTGTACAATGTACCGTTTTGTGTTTGTTTTTTTTTTCCTCCACAAAAGAGGCTGCAGCTGCTGCAGGACAAGAGAAAGGCGGCTCTTCTTGTCAGGAAAAGTGGACACGATATCCAGAGAGACTTGAATCTGTGCATCCTGCACAAACACTCGTATTCACCATGTTGATGTTACCGAAGTCTCAGATAAAACCTGCCGACGTTCCTGCCATAAGCTGATCTGACAGCTGCTGGCTTTCCGACTCGTTTCACAGAAATGGCGTCATGCGTCACGCGGTTCAAAGAGTCACGTTTTTTGAAGCAATGCATCACTAGCGAGCTAAATTAAGTTTAACTATATATAAAAACATTTGCAAAACCTTTTCTTCATGTGACGACGTCTCTACACTTTGTAAAAACAGCTTATTGTGAAAAATTCAACCTGAAAGATGCTCTTTAAAACCGCCATTTGTCTCAACTGGAGCATTTTCGGCCCCTGGAGGCAAAAAGTCTGGGCGGCCCTGTTCTATTTTGTGATTCCATGCACGGTTTTGTGATCGCAGATTTTATTGGGCTTTAACATTGTTGCTCACAACTCTGTATAAAAAATACAGGGGTAATATTTTGAGGGCACATCACTCAGCTCTTAAAACAAGTTTTAATTCAGGAAAAATAAATTTTCAGTTTAGAAATATTTCAATATTTAACATCTAATGGTTGGACAGCATAGATCTCTACATGGAATTAATTTAAAAATATATTGACACTAATGTGTTTACTCTTCTGGGACAAAACTTTGTTTTTTTCTCTTCACGGTTTTTAAGTCCATATTATCTTTAAGTAGCTGCTCTCCTTTTTACCTGCACAGATGACTTGAATTCTTTCCATAAATCATCTGGAACATCCTTCACTGTGAGCAAAAGCTCCAGAAAACTCCTGCAAAAAAATAAGACATAAATCAATAAGTTAAAAAAAACACTAATTAAGTTGATGTCTTCTTGCAGCTGAATGCCAAAACTTCAGAAGTCTGACTAAATACAGTCATGCTCAAGTTTATTGACACCCTCCAATTTAAGAAAAGGCTAAATTCACATTAGTAATTCAAATAACAGGAAACTAAAGAAAAATAACGAATAAAAATTTACAAAATTACAATTTAGTGAAATAAAATATTGCTTTTGAAACAAAAAAGCTGTTCCAGACACATTATAGCACCTTTCCCATCAACAGTGGACCAACATACCTGTCAACAGGTACAGACGTCTGATTGGATGTTACAGAAAACACCTGATTGCAGTGATTGCCTCAAAATGTTGCTCAATAACATTTTAGCTTCGAAGCCCCATCATGCTTGTTTACTTGTTTTATTTGTTGTGCGTTTGTTGTTAATATTTCTGTTGAACCACAATTTAAAATCAATGTCATGATTTTCATAGAATTTTTATTTATTATTACTTTTGTCAATTACAACTTATTTCACTGACAGCTGATTTTTTTCCAACTTTAATTGGAGGGTGTCAATAATCTTGAGCACGACTGAGGAATTTGTGATCTCATTTTGCAATGGTTGCGTGCAGAATAAACTTTTTTTTTTGGCACAATAAAAAAGCAAGACAGACGGATGTGAAAGTGAGCACTTTTAATGGAATTCAGTTGCACTAATATTCACTCCGATTGTTTTTAAAGAAGCACTCGGCGTGTATTTCTACACATCAGGTGTTAGTTTGGTTTTGAAAGATATGGTTTGGTGCAACTTCAGACTTAACAGTTTGCAAGAATAAAAAACATTTCTTTTCTTTTTTTTTTTAGATACTGGTATGATCCCAGAGGGGAAATTAGGGCTCTGCATTTCACTCATCTCTGTAAGTATCAGAGAGCAGTGGGCTGCTGCTTGGAGCGCCGGGGAGCAGTTGGTGGGGGTTAAGGACTAGGGCTGGGGGAAAAAAAAAATCGATACACTGAAATATCGCGATATTTTCATATGCAGATTTCATATAGAGATTCAAAAATGCAATATTGATTTATTTTACTGTCAGATAACAGTAAAATCTCAGGAGATTTCACGAAAACCCGCGAGATTTCATGACTGAACAATGAAATCTCGCGAGATTTCATTAGTAAAATAGATCGATACCACATTTTTACATATCAATATGATATCAGCATGTGAAAATATCTCGATATTTCAGTGTATCGATTTTTTATCCCAGCCCTGCTAAGGACCTTGCTCATGAGTCCACAGTGGTTCACCTGAGTGGCGTGACGGGGGCTCGCACACAACCTCCCTCAAATTTCTCTCTGCATATTAGAAAAAAGTACAAAATGGTGGAGAGAAAACTTTCCCCACGCAGACAAAGAATGCAAATGGGACTGGAAACAATGGCTACGTTCACACTGCAGATAAATGCGACCTGAATCCGATCTTTTCGCTCAAATGTGACCCATATCCGACCTGCTTCTGACCGTGTGACCAGAACAAGTCGCACTGAATCTGGCATTTCTGGATCGGATTCAGGCCACTTTCAAATGTGGTATTAAATCGGATACATATCCGATCTGTGTCAAAGCGACTGCGGTCTGTACGGGCATGTCGCATCCATCCGACCTCGTCTGTGAGACCGAGGCAGACTTGCTTATTTCTGCACCAGAGGAGACGGACACGGAGTGTAAAAAATGGACTGAACAGTTAAATCATATTTTTGTGGCTCTGATTGACAAAAAAATTGGCATTGAGCATTAAGACCTGCGGTGTAAACGTAGCTAATGTAGTTTTTTAGGCCAGGCAATGTAGTACTGTGCTAAATGTATAATTAAAATGTTTTACTTACAGAGAGAGCCTCTCAATGACAAGAGGAACATTTTCACACTGCAAGGAGAGGTTTGGAGAAGCCTGGGCGTAACTCAGCAGGGCAACAATGTACACTTGAACCAGTGGCAAAGGCTCCTCATCTATCCTCCAACATCCTGCAAACTCCAACAGCGTCTAGAAGGAGGACAGTCAGCCAATCATCACTAAAGAATTCAGGTACTGGATTTAATCACTAACCGATATGTAAAGCTGCTTTGAGATCTTTTAAAAGTTCTATAAATAAAATTATTATCATCATTATTGGTATTAATTTCAAATAAAATGTAGGGCTGGGCGATGATTCAGTAATATATTTTAATCAATAGCTGTGTCTGCGCTAGAAAAAAAAAGAGAAGTCAATTGAACGTTCAAACATCATTTAAAAAATCCATTTTTCATTCCAGCCTATCACGTAGCTGAACACTACAGTTATTACTTCCTCCCAACCAATCAAATACCCACACCCAGGCACGCTCCAGGAGCGTGTAAGGAACAATTCACCGTAACTTCTGCTTTGGTGCGCCGCTGGTTGACGTTTTAGAGGTTGTGTGCTGTTTGTTCAAGCCCGTTTTATTTGGTTCAGTTTCGTATGTATGTTACTGGTGAGCTGAGTCCAGCTAAGCAGCTCTGCTTCCACTTAGCCTGACATTAGCTTCATGTTAGGTTGCGTGCGCGTGCGGGCAGAATGTCAGGCTGGTCTTTTTACTTCTGTTACGCGTTTGTTTTTGGAGCCAAAGATCCGGATTCTGTTTAACAGTTTCAGAACCACGTTCGTCTGGTTTTGATGGCGGCGAGAAGCCGAGCTGGACTTTCACTAGCCTGGTACACCAGTCTGACTAACACCATGTATGAGATACATGGTGTTAGTCAGACTGGATTCCCTCCATTGGATAATGATTCCACTCCGGTTAAAAACTGACCGGACCAATCACAGCGCAGCACTAGAATTATTAACAGATGAACGTTAAACTCCTCCGACATCTCCACGGCTGTTTCTGATCTGTTTTGGTGCTTAACTAACAGCTTCCGGGTCATAGTCACATGACGTGCGACACAAACGCTTTCTCATATTAGTAGTTCAGCAATTAACAATGCTGACATGTAACAGAGTATTTATGATAATAAAACCAAACATTCTCTGTTAATATACACAAGGAAACTACATTAAATAGAGAGAGAAAAACAACGTGTAAACACTGACTTCCGGCGTCGCCATAGCAACGTAGCAACAGAGTGCCGAGATATGCCAGCTACAGTCACCTCTGATTGGTTCTCTCCGGTTCACTTTCCTGTTAGTCCCGCCTCTCGTCTCGCATTGGAAATCAGTCTCCAACGGAGGGAATCCAGACTGACCTGCCGTGTGTCTCATACATGGCGTTAGTCAGGCTGGTGGACCAGGCTAGACTTTCACTGAGTGATCACTGTGTACGTGCAGGAGGAAACGTCTTCCTCACTCCCTCTTCATCACAGCTTCAGAGTAAACACAGCGCTTCTTCATCACCGCTCTTCATCACAGCTTCAGAGTAAACACAGCGCTTCTTCATCACAGAAAGATGGAGGAAGAGGAGCGATGAAGATGCAGTTTACTATGAAGCTGTGATGAAGAGGAGCGATGAAGATGCAGTTTACTATGAAGCTGTGATGAAGATGAGTGATGAAGATGCACTGTTTACTATGAAGCTGTGATGAAGAGGAGTGATGAAGATGCACTGTTTACTATGATGCTGTGATGAAGAGGAGTGATGAAGATGCAGTTTACTATGATGCTGTGATGAAGAGGAGTGATGAAGATGCAATTTACTATGAAGCTGTGATGAAGATGAGTGATGAAGATGCAGTTTACTATGAAGCTGTGATGAAGATGAGTGATGAAGATGCACTGTTTACTATGATGCTGTGATGAAGAGGAGTGATGAAGATGCACTGTTTACTATGATGCTGTGATGAAGATGAGTGATGAAGATGCACTGTTTACTATGATGCTGTGATGAAGAGGAGTGATGAAGACGCACTGTTTACTATGATGCTGTGATGAAGATGAGTGATGAAGACGCACTGTTTACTATGAAGCTGTGATGAAGAGGAGTGATGAAGATGCTGTTTACTATGAAGCTGTGATGAAGATGAGTGATGAAGATGCAGTTTACTATGATGCTGTGATGAAGATGAGTGATGAAGATGCAGTTTACTATGAAGCTGTGATGAAGATGAGTGATGAAGATGCAGTTTACTATGGGGAAAGCTGTGATGAAGAGGAGTGATGAAGATGCAGTTTACTATGATGCTGTGATGAAGAGGAGTGATGAAGATGCAGTTTACTATGAAGCTGTGATGAAGATGGAGTGATGAAGATGCAGTGTTTACTATGAAGCTGTGATGAAGAGGAGTGATGAAGATGCAGTTTACTATGAAGCTGTGATGAAGAGGAGTGATGAAGATGCAGTTTACTATGAAGCTGTGATGAAGAGGAGGGATGAAGATGCAGTTTACTATGATGCTGTGATGAAGAGGAGTGATGAAGATGCAGTTTACTATGATGCTGTGATGAAGAGGAGGGATGAAGATGCAGTTTACTATGAAGCTGTGATGAAGAGGAGTGATGAAGATGCAGTTTACTATGAAGCTGTGATGAAGATGAGTGATGAAGATGCAGTTTACTATGAAGCTGTGATGAAGAGGAGTGATGAAGATGCAGTTTACTATGAAGCTGTGATGAAGATGAGTGATGAAGATGCAGTTTACTATGAAGCTGTGATGAAGATGAGTGATGAAGATGCAGTTTACTATGAAGCTGTGATGAAGATGAGTGATGAAGATGCAGTTTACTATGAAGCTGTGATGAAGATGAGTGATGAAGATGCAGTTTACTATGAAGCTGTGATGAAGATGAGTGATGAAGATGCAGTTTACTATGAAGCTGTGATGAAGATGAGTGATGAAGATGCAGTTTACTATGAAGCTGTGATGAAGAGGAGTGATGAAGATGCAGTTTACTATGAAGCTGTGATGAAGAGGAGTGATGAAGATGCAGTTTACTATGATGCTGTGATGAAGATGAGTGATGAAGATGCAGTTTACTATGAAGCTGTGATGAAGATGAGTGATGAAGATGCAGTTTACTATGAAGCTGTGATGAAGATGAGTGATGAAGATGCAGTTTACTATGAAGCTGTGATGAAGATGAGTGATGAAGATGCAGTTTACTATGAAGCTGTGATGAAGAGGAGTGATGAAGATGCAGTTTACTATGAAGCTGTGATGAAGATGAGTGATGAAGATGCAGTTTACTATGAAGCTGTGATGAAGATGAGTGATGAAGATGCAGTTTACTATGAAGCTGTGATGAAGAGGAGTGATGAAGATGCAGTTTACTATGAAGCTGTGATGAAGATGAGTGATGAAGATGCACTGTGTTTACTATGAAGCTGTGATGAAGATGAGTGATGAAGATGCAATTTACTATGAAGCTGTGATGAAGAGGAGTGATGAAGATGCAATTTACTATGAAGCTGTGATGAAGAGGAGTGATGAAGATGCAGTTTACCAAGAAGCTGTGATGAAGATGAGTGATGAAGATGCAGTGTTTACTATGATGCTGTGATGAAGATGAGTGATGAAGATGCAGTTTACTATGAAGCTGTGATGAAGATGAGTGATGAAGATGCAGTTTACTATGAAGCTGTGATGAAGATTAGTGATGAAGACGCACTGTTTACTATGAAGCTGTGATGAAGATGAGTGATGAAGATGCAGTTTACTATGAAGCTGTGATGAAGATTAGTGATGAAGACGCACTGTTTACTATGAAGCTGTGATGAAGAGGAGTGATGAAGATGCAGTGTTTACTATGATGCTGTGATGAAGATGAGTGATGAAGATGCAGTTTACTATGAAGCTGTGATGAAGATGAGTGATGAAGATGCAGTTTACTATGAAGCTGTGATGAAGAGGAGTGATGAAGATGCAGTTTACTATGAAGCTGTGATGAAGATGAGTGATGAAGATGCACTGTTTACTATGAAGCTGTGATGAAGATGAGTGATGAAGACGCACTGTTTACTATGAAGCTGTGATGAAGATGAGTGATGAAGATGCACTGTTTACTATGAAGCTGTGATGAAGATGAGTGATGAAGATGCAGTTTACTATGAAGCTGTGATGAAGATGAGTGATGAAGATGCAGTTTACTATGAAGCTGTGATGAAGATGAGTGATGAAGATGCACTGTGTTTACTATGAAGCTGTGATGAAGATGAGTGATGAAGATGCACTGTGTTTACTATGAAGCTGTGATGAAGATGAGTGATGAAGATGCAGTTTACTATGAAGCTGTGATGAAGATGAGTGATGAAGATGCAGTTTACTATGAAGCTGTGATGAAGATGAGTGATGAAGATGCAGTGTGTTTACTATGAAGCTGTGATGAAGATGAGTGATGAAGATGCAGTTTACTATGAAGCTGTGATGAAGATGAGTGATGAAGATGCAGTTTACTATGAAGCTGTGATGAAGATGAGTGATGAAGATGCAGTTTACTATGAAGCTGTGATGAAGATGAGTGATGAAGATGCAGTTTACTATGAAGCTGTGATGAAGATGAGTGATGAAGATGCACTGTTTACTATGAAGCTGTGATGAAGCTGAGTGATGAAGATGCACTGTTTACTATGAAGCTGTGATGAAGAGGAGTGATGAAGATGCACTGTGTTTACTATGAAGCTGTGATGAAGATGAGTGATGAAGATGCAGTTTACTATGATGCTGTGATGAAGATGAGTGATGAAGATGCACTGTTTACTATGATGCTGTGATGAAGATGAGTGATGAAGATGCACTGTTTACTATGATGCTGTGATGAAGATGAGTGATGAAGATGCACTGTTTACTATGATGCTGTGATGAAGAGGAGTGATGAAGATGCACTGTTTACTATGATGCTGTGATGAAGAGGAGTGATGAAGATGCACTGTTTACTATGATGCTGTGATGAAGATGAGTGATGAAGATGCACTGTTTACTATGATGCTGTGATGAAGATGAGTGATGAAGATGCAGTTTACTATGATGCTGTGATGAAGATGAGTGATGAAGATGCACTGTTTACTATGATGCTGTGATGAAGATGCACTGGCCCTCATTTATCAAACGATCGTAGAAATGATCGCACATCTGATCGTAAAAATGGTCGTACGATTGGACCCACGTGTGATTTATTAAAACGTTCGTATCGGTCCAATCTCGTCGTACGAACAAAAAAAGTCTTGATAAATTCCACAGCGGAAGTCCATCGTAATTTAAATGTCACGCCCACAGTTACGCCCTTAAACATGCATAATGATGAGGCTTCACCCGGCGAGGTTGAGCTGTGGAGAGGAGAGATTCTGCCAAAAAAGAAACTTTTGGGGGGATCAAGACAGAATTTCTCATTTGTGAGGAGGGAAAGATTAAAGAAGTGTTTGGCAGCTTAAAAACCGGAGTCAGAGACGTGAACAAAAATGCTGCACAGAAGAGGATCAGTCAGCCTCACCGGTGTGAACGACTCCGGCTGAGATATTAATAAAAGTCTCAATCAACGCCTGGCTGATATGGTTTATTCGTTTTATTAGTTATGAAATTTAATAATAGCCCACATCCGATGGCAACGTCACAATTCTGTAGTCAATGGGTCAAGAAAAAGTGGTCCAATATGAAACTTACCACCACCAAAAGACGTTTCACCGGCACCGCGCTCTAACAGGTGACAAGTGGATGCCGGTCAGATCCAAGCCTGACCCAGACTGGGACGGAAAAAAGATAACTTGCATTTGCAAAGCTAACAGACGCTAAACTAAGGGACAGTCTACTGACTGAGCACTTACAACTTTAAAGTATAGATTAGTTATTAAAAGTGACGGATCAGCTCCGGTCTCCTCCATTTAGCCCAGTGGGGGCTGCAGAGCGGCTGCCGGCGCATCTTCTCCTCTGACTGCGTATCAAAACTCTCCAGCAGTCCGAGCGATGTGCAGCACTGCACAGGACAGTAGTGTACTGTAGATTTTCTTAAAGCAGCGTTTCATCCCGCCGGGTCCGAGTCGGACCGTCCGACACCCACCTGTCTTCCTGCAGCCCGAAGCAGCGCTCCACCTGGGCACCTGCGCATGTGTGCGTACTGATGCCTACCTGCACTCCTATGTGGCAGGTTTACCAGCGGGGTGAGGAGATGCACGTAGAGTGCAAAGCACTTGTCTCCTAGAACTATATGTTCATGATTTTAATAATTTGTTGAGATAAATGGAGGAATTAAATTCAGTCACAGCTATTTTTGCAATTTTGGGAATACATTCTACATTCCCTTTTTCCTTTTTCTTTGCAAATGGGTTCATTCGTAGTGCTGATATGTGAATACTTCTGATTAAATGACAGATTGCGGTTTGGTTAATAAATATTTTCATGTTCTGCTGCAAACCCTCACTGACTCAAACTTGCGTACACGAACTCAGAGCTGTCGTGAGATTTGATCGTATCCTACGCTCACGTTCAAATTGATAAATGCCGAGTCTTGCGTGGAAATGGTCGTACGATCGTTTGATAAATGAGGGCCACTGTATTTACTATGAAGCTGTGATGAAGATGAGTGATGAAGATGCAGTTTACTATGAAGCTGTGATGAAGATGAGTGATGAAGATGCAGTTTACTATGAAGCTGTGATGAAGATGAGTGATGAAGATGCAGTTTACTATGAAGCTGTGATGAAGAGGAGTGATGAAGATACAGTTTACTATGAAGCTGTGATGAAGAGGAGTGATGAAGATACACTGTTTACTATGATGCTGTGATGAAGAGTGGTGATGAAGATGCGCTGTGTTTACTATGAAACTGTGAAGAAGATAAGTGATGAAGATGCAGTTTACTATGAAGCTGTGATGAAGATGAGTGATGAAGATGCAGTTTACTATGAAGCTGTGATGAAGATGAGTGATGAAGATGCACTGTTTACTATGATGCTGTGATGAAGATGAGTAATGAAGATGCGCTGTTTACTATGATGCTGTGATGAAGAGGAGTGATGAAGATGCGCTGTGTTTACTATGATGCTGAGAAGAAGAGCGGTGATGAAGATGCACTGTTTACTCTGAAGCTGTGATGAAGAGGAGTGAGGAAGACGTTTCCTTCCGCACGTACACAGTGATCACTCAGTGAAAGTCCATCTCGGCTTCTCGCCGCCATCAAAACCAGACGAACGTGGTTCTGAAACTGTGTTGAACAGAATCCGGATCTTTGGCTCCAAAAACAAACGCGTAACAGAAGTAAAAAGACCAGCCTGACATTCTGCCCGCACGCGCAAGCAACCTAACATGAAGCTAATGTCAGGCTAAGTGGAAGCAGAGCTGCTTAGCTGGACTCAGCTCACCAGTAACATACATACGAAACTGAACCAAATAAAACGGGCTTGAACAAACAGCACACAACCTCTAAAACGTCAACTAGCGGCGCACCAAAGCAGAAGTTACGGTGAATTGTTCCTTACACAGCTTCTAGCTAGCATCTGCTAACAACATGTCAGTGGTTAACAGTTTCAAATCATCTGCAACATCAACAAATAGAAACTTTAAAAAGCACAAAAAATGCCTTTTATTCTATCATAGTTGCAACGTTCAGGTTTAAATAGTAACTAGTTTTTAGTTGGGTTTGGTGTGGCTGGATTATTCAGTGGCAGCATTAGCAATGCTAGCTGGCTAGCTTGTTTATATCTGACGGAAAATACGCACCCGACAGAACTCCTGGCAGTACTCGGAGGAAGACTGGACCGGAGAGTCCTCGTTCCCTGTTACCACGTCCTGGAGGGTCTCCAGACGTTGTCTAAGTTTCCCAATTGTTTCACTGACACCATCCGCAGGACTACGGTCCTGCTCGGCCTCCTCGTCCGCCATCTTCACACCCAGCTTCAGCGCGTACAACTCAACGTCATCATAGACGCTAAATTTACGTGATGCCGTCACTGTCAGGAAAGGCCACGATGCCTGGTGTTGCTGCAGCAAAATAATAAACGCAAAATCTTTTTTCCTGGAACCAACTGACCAACATGCCTTGTAGTTAATTTATTTATTCATTTAATTACTTATTTACTTAAAACTCCCGAGGTCATCTGGATCTGGTCTTTTTTCAGTTTCCAGAATCAGGGTTTTTTTTTGATGTTGGTTTTTTTGGACCAGACCTGGAGAAGCTGCATTCAGCTTCTATGCTCCACATGTCTGGAAAAATCAGCCGAAATATTTACATCCAGGTGAAAGACCCACCTGTTCTCAACTGCTTTTACATAGGTCTTATTTAAAAGTTAAAAGGTTTTTGTTTAATCCAATGTTCTCTCCCTCTTGTGTTGATTTTTAATTGTGCTTTTCATTATTTTATTTTTCAATAGGGATGCACAATAACCTTTTTTTTCAAAACCGATAGCAATAACCAATAAATTTCAGCTCCTAAAGGCCAATACCGATAACTAACTGATAACACACATAGCCTACATACCTAATCATGACATCAATACTATTTTTAAAAAAAGACTTTTACTCTTTAAATAAATAAATATTTATTTTTTCCAGTTAAAAACTATCAGCAAGCCCTCAACATGTTCTCAAAGATATCAAACAATACTATTTGATATCTCAAATACACAGCAACTTAAATAAGGTGCATTGTTACTGATACAAAAATAAAGGCTCCTTGAACTGATGCAAATACATGCATCAGGATTACAAATTGAAAAAGTACAATTAAGAAGATAAAAATAGAAAATGATGTACTGACAAGTTAAATTCAAACATTGATTGTATGTTAATACAATCTGAAAAAGTTCATTTGTAAGGTCAGACTTGTTGATGTAAATAAGCATTTTAAAACAACACTAATTGTGGTGTCATAATGTGAGCATTGCACTGCTGTGCTGACAAAAATAATATATTATTGGAGCAAGTCGTCATGATATTGGACTTATCAGAATGATGTAATAATTTCCTGTCATTAGGGAGATAATTATCGGACCGATAATTATCGTGCACCCCTACTTTTCAATGTTTTTTTCTTCACCCTGCTGTCATGTTTTTGATATTTTATGAGAAGCACTTTAAAATGTCTTGTACATGAAATGCGATATCGACATAAACTTACCTTGCAAAGAAGTGCTCAGGGCAGAGCTCAGGTTGCCCAGTTCTGCCCGTTTGCCCTTATTGGCTAAACTTGCCCTTCACGGGAAGAAAACCCTGGCCTGCCAATATCAGCCAATGATATATGAAAATGTGATATTGGGAAAAAAAAATCTGTACTGTTTTTTTGTTTTTTGGTGTTTTTAGACGGATATTTTTTACTTACCTAATCTTGCAAAGTATCATTGTTCTGTTACAAAATCTTTTTACATTAGCGTAGGTCACCACGTATAACGTCCCTGTTATTGTGGAAGAACTTCATATCCCAGCATTCCTTTCAGAGTCATGTGACTACGGTGCAGCTGCTGCTGCTACAGACTGACTTGCTTTGAAGCTGCTTATAATATGTCTGGTTTTAAGTTGGTGGTTAAGTTACCAAGTTGTCAGAAACATTAGAATTAGACAAATGTTGGCTAATACCTGCTAGTATCTGATACAGTTGTGTGAAAAAAAGTTTGCCCCTTCCTAATTTCTTATGTTTTTGCATGTTAGTCACACTTCAATGTTTCAGATCATCAAACAAATTTAAATCTGAGACAAAGATAACACAAGTAAACAGAAAATACAGTTTTTAAATTAAGATTTTTATCAGTAAGGGGAAAAAAATCCAAACTCAAATGGCCCTGTGTGAAAAAGTGATTGCCCCCTAAACCTAATAACTGGTTGTTCCACCCTTCGCAGCAACAACTGCAATCAAGTGTTTGTGATAACTGGCAGTGAGTCTTCTACAGCGCTGTGGAGGAATTTTGTTCCACTCATCTTTGCAGAATAGGCTTTATGCACAGTTCCAGTACTTCCTGAACTTAGTACTGCACCTTTGTTTCCTGTCTTTCATGATTGGATGAACTGATTAATTCAGGTGTGTCTCATCTCAGCAAATGGTCAGACACACCTGGATTAATCAGTTCATCCAATCTTGAAGCAGGAAACAAAGGTGCAGTAAAGCAGGAACACTGAACTGTGCATAAACATTGTTGTAATTCAGCCACATCGGAGGCTTTTCCAGCATGAACCACCTTTTTAAGGTCATGCCACATCATCTCAATGGGATTCAGGTGGGGACTTTGACTAGGCCACTCCAAAGTCTTCATGTTGTTGTTCTTAAGCCATTCAGAGGTGGACTTGCTGGTGTGTTCTGGATCATTGTTCTGCTGCAGAACCCAAGTGCGCTTCAGCTTGAGGTCACCAACAGATGGCTGGACATTCTCCTTCAGGATTTTTTGGTAGACAGCAGAATTCATGGTTCATTTACCACAGCAAGTCTTCCAGGTCCTGAAGCAGCAAAACAGCCCCAGACCATCACACTACCACCACCATATTTTGCTGTTGCTATGATGTTCCTTTTCTGAAATGCCGTGTTACTTTTATGCCAGATGTAATGGGACCTCCACCTTCCAAAAAGTTTAACTTTTGTCTCGTCAGTCCACAGAGTATTTTCCCAAAAGTCTTTGGGATCATCAAGATGCTTTCTGGCTAAACTGAGATGAGCCTTTACAGATCTGGGCATGAAGAAGTTCCTCCTTTTTCTGCCAGAAGTGGTGCACTAATAGTGCACCATTACTGCACTATCACTGGCTGAACGACTCGTCCCGTAAATACGCCATCACGTACGGTGTCCAAACTTGGTGTGTGGAAACGTCCTTGTTCCGGGCATTCATTTATGCTCTGAAATCGTTTCCCCTGGGCACACAGGTGTTTTTGTGTGCGTTTGAATAAGCAGACAAGTCGCTGGTAAGTGGCTGGCAGTCGGCTGAAAGGGGAACTTTTTCATGCCCAGATCTGTATGTTCTTTTTTTTGCCCCCCAGTCTCTTTCTTATGGTGGAGTCATGAACACTGACCTTAATTGAGGCAAGTGAGGCCTGCAGTTCTTGGATGTTGGTCTGGGGTCTTTTGTGACCTCTTGGATGAGTCGTCGCTGTGCTCTTGGGGTCATTTTGGTCGGCCAGCCCCTCCTGGGAAGGTTCACCACCGTTCCATGTTTTCACCATTTGTGGATAATGGTTCTCACTGTGGTTCTCTGGAGTCCCAAAGCTTTAGAAATGGCTTTGGAACCTTTTCCAGACTGATAGATCTCAGTTACTTTGTTTCTCATTTTTTTCCTGAATTTCTTTGGATCGCAGCATGATGTCTAACTTTTGAGGATCTTTTGGTCTACTTAACTTTGTCAGGCAGGTCCTATTTAAGTGATCTCTTGATTGAGAACAGGTGTGGCAGTAATAAGGCCTGGGTGTGGCTAGAGAAATTAAACCCAGTTTTCCAAAGATGTGATAAACCACAGTTAAATTTACGCAAAAAAAAAAAAAAAAGAAAAAGAAATCAGGAAGGGGGCAAACACTTTTTCACACAACAGTATATGGCATCCAGATATCCAAAATCAACTCCTCTACCTAAATTAAGAAGATTTTTAGTTTCAGTTTTAGTTTATTAGTTTATTTGACAGGGACAGTGTACAAAATACATTAGTTTTACAAAGAAGAGATGTTTTGTACCAGAGTTAGCTATTACTAATTTCCATCCGTTGTCCCCGGGCAGGTACACACATTTAAAAACACATTTCAAAACAAACTACATTTGTTCTAAAATACAAAGAAATACAAAAAATAAAATAAAATACAGTAAATATAAAATATACACAAAGTCAGTAACAGATTGTTTACAGATTAGCTGATCTGGTGTGTCAGTGGGGGTGGAGAGTATTATTGACAATTTTAAAGACTGTTCTTAAACTTGTGTAGCAAATTAAATTATCAAAACTGAGGATTTTGTATTTGCTGAGGATATTACAGTGATGATAATGGAGAGGCTTTTTTATGAAGTGTCTTCTGTCTCATTGGCCTGAAACGGTAGGTGATGATCATGGTATTTATGTAAAAGATGCTTCAGTTGTTAAACTATTTCTGATGTCTAGATCCTGATAAATTATATCTAATTGCATTAAGGTCTTTTAATATGCTTTTTAAAGCTCAGGGTTTGATTCTAAATAAATCCCTAAATATTACATCCCTGTTATAATGTTTATTTTTCCCATTTACATAAATGTTAGGCATTTCTTTAGTTTCATTTGTCCTAGAAAAATACATTCCCACTTTTTTTTAATGTTGGATAAGAATTAAGCCAGTAACTTATCTCATCCATTGCTGATGACAACTCATGTGCCACATGGACATATTTCTATTTTCTAGTCAAAATATCTCATCACACTCAAAATAAGACAAATGACCTAAAGAGAAACATTTCAGCAAGATAAAGGAACTTGTTTTAAGGCAATGCATCTTATTTCAAGAAATCTTATCAAGAAATTTGCCATTTGCAGAAGGTTTTTTTTTTTTTTTTTTGCTTATTACAAGCAAAACAAAAATCTTGGCCACTCTTAAGATAAGTAAAAGAAGAAAAAAACAGTTTTTCTTTTTGCATTTTTTTAACAGTTGGAAAAGTCTACAGTTGTAAGTAAAAAAAGATTTTCCTTTCAACTGTTGCTCCATTTAAAAGGGAAACGATCAGGTTTTTCAACAGTATAAGACTCATTCCCAAGATGCTTTGTTGCAACACAGAAATAATTCACCAAACACTCATTTCCATATTTCTTGTGCTAAATATACTTTTAAAGGCAGGTTGGTTTTGTGCAGATTTTTCCTTCTAAGTGATATTGTCACAGCTTAGTCAGCAAGTTAACATGCAGAATTGCTGAGTTGAAAAAACATTTGGAAAAAGAAGTGCAAATGGCTGATTTTGCAGAGTAAATAGAGTCGTCCTCAAAATTATTCATACCCTCAAATTAAATAAAAAGCTTACTTGACAACAGTAATTCAAATAACAAGAAACTAAAGAAACTAATAATAAATAAAAATTTACAAAATAATAATTTAGTGATATAAAATATTGCTTTTAAATTGTGGTTGGAAATCTTAATAATAAAAAAACAAACAAAACTGTCCCGGACCCATGAACAGTGGACCAACATACCTGTCAACAGATGCAGACGTCTGATTGGACGTTACAGGAAACACCTGATTGCCTCAAAGTGTTGCTCAACATTTTAGCTTCAGAACCCCATCATGATTGTTTACTTGTTTAATTTTTTGTGTGTTAGTTTTTATTATTTCGTTCAAACTACAATTCAAAATCAATGTTGTGATTTTCATAGAGTTTTTACTTATTTTTACTTTTGTCTTTTTCAACTTATTTTACTGACAGCTGATTTTTTTTCCTTCTTTAATTAATATATATAATTTTGAGGATGAATTATCCCCAATTTTTAACAATGTTCTGGTGAATTATAGCCTTGATCGTATGTACAAGCTAAAAATGCTCCTGATGCAACATTTAGACTTTTTTCCATGAATCAAATAAAAGAAAAGTGTTCAAAGTTTTCAAATCCTCTTAAATTCGTTTGACGAAATGAAACTGAGGCCAAAGTTGGAACAAACCTTTTTATTAGGAAATACGAAAAGAGAAGAATAAATCGCCAAAGTCTGCTAATCCACGAGTCCCTCTCCTACTCTTTTATTTAACAAACCCTGGCCAATAAAAACTAGGTTCAAGGTTGCCATCACAGTGGCGCTTGGATCCTATTGGCCGTTTTCTCCTGTCATCAGACGACTGCTTGGCCTGTAGGAGAGTGAGAGAGGAGGGAAAAAGAGTTTTAGTGCATAAGTGGATTATGTGGGTAGCAGCTTGAGGAGCTCACAGCACTGCATGGGAGGAGAGTGGGGTAGCAAGGCTAATCCAATTTGGTTGAGCCAGGTGGCTGGCACTCTGGGCAGCAGGTGATTCAGTAGCATTATGCTTGGCAACCGTACCTGAAGGTCTAGATTAGCGATTAAGTATTCACAACATACTTAAAATGTCCAAATGCTTAAAACTTTAGAAATGAAAGAGGATGTACTCTCATTTTTGCATGACTGTTAAATGTCAATGAAAGCATTAATCTGAAAAAAAAACTAAGTTAAAGTGTTGGAACAGTGTAATTTAGCTGTTTATAAGAATGCTGGATGGCATGCAGGTAAAGCTTTCCTTTTCTGAGCTCCGTGTTTGGGTCTTGGGAATGCAGATGGTGAGACTTTCCGTAAGCTTTTCCAGTCGGACTGGCAGCTGATTGAGTCATCAGCAATCTGTCAGCGCAATCAAATCACCAAAGATCAAACTAAGCTGATCATTATCATCATTCTATAAAACCAGCTGTATCCTCATGACAGAGATGTAACCTCACAGAGGTTTTACATCCAGACAAACCTTTAAAAATTATTACGTTTATGTGGCTCTTTCACAATGTCCAGCTGCTTATTTTCACACACTTCTCAGTCTGTTCAAGGTCGGGACACGTTTTAAACAAGCCACAAAGCTAGGATAAAACCACATCTGATACGCTGATCACCTAAAAACAGTCAGCCCCCCTCCCACCCGCCCTTTATGGGAATTGTAGTCCCCTAGAATAGCTGTCTTAAGGGATAGTTCACCCACAGAATGATGGTCCTTCATTCATCCTCATGCTGCGCAAGAAACAGCTGGAGATCCTCCAGTATTCCTCAATATTCCTCCATACCGCTCGTCCAATGTAATCCAAGTGTCCTGAGTGGGTATCGTCCAGAATTTACCGGAAATGACATCATTTAGTAGATTTTTATTTTTATTTTTAACAGTAGAACATCGTACTTTCCCTACGAAAGCCACAGCAGACCAAACCAGATGAGATTGTGCGTTCTCTTTTGCTTTCTTTGTTTGTTTCTTTTTGTTTGTTTGTTTCATTGTTTCTTTTTTTCCTTTTTTGTTTTTATGTATTATCTGTTTTTGTTGATCTTTTTTTTTTGTTTGTTTTTGTTTCATTTTTCCTTCTTTGCATTGAATTAGCTTGGTTGGTTTAATAAGTCTTTTTTAAAACTCTTTGTTTGTTTTTTCCTTTCTCTTTCTTTCTTTCTTTCTTTCTTTCTTTCTTTCTTTCTTTCTTTCTTTCTTTCTTTCTTTCTTTCTTTCTTTCTTTCTTTCTTTCTTTCTTTCAAATCAATATCCAACCCCTCTTGTGTTTGTCCACAGCTCATTTGCTCTTAG
Organism: Atherinomorus stipes; assembly: GCA_023101725.1. Taxonomy (NCBI): domain Eukaryota; kingdom Metazoa; phylum Chordata; class Actinopteri; order Atheriniformes; family Atherinidae; genus Atherinomorus; species Atherinomorus stipes. Next base: position 18,098 of record JALJCO010002936.1, on the reverse strand, counting down.
CACAATGTAAACAGCAACTTTCTTCTTCTGCGCTTGCATCATCAGCAGAGTAGATGCTGAACGCCCCGGCTTTTCGTAGTGAAGTCATGAACTTGTGCATCGGGGATAGAACGATGTTTTACTGTTTAGGCTATAAAATCTACTAAATGATGTGGTTTCCAGTAAATTCTGGACGCTACCCACTCAGGACACTTGGATTACATTGGACGAGCAGTATATGGAGGAATACTGACAAGTTTTTGTGGACTTTTATGGACCTTTTTGGTTCGAGCCTCGGTGAACTCCATTATATGAAAACCCCACCCCCGGATCTTCGGCTGCATTTGAGATATTAAAAAAGTGCTCCACAGTCTTGCTCAGCATGAGGGTGAGGAGAAGATGAAGGACCATCATTCTGTGGGTGTTGGATCCCTTCAAGCATGACAGCAGAGGGTTTCTGAAATGAGGAGTCTGAGGTGTTCACCTGGCCTCCAAACCTCTCAAATCACTGATCTGGGGACAAATAAAAAAAAAAAAAAAAAAAAAAAAAAAAAAAAAAAAAAAAAAAAAAAAAAAAAAAAAAATCCCACCCCACAGCACCCATAGTGACACGCATGTCCTGAGTGTTTACCATAATGGTTGTTTGTCTCGGCCATGAGGAAACACCAGCTCATTGGATGCTTTTTAACTGTATCATGATGGTTTACAGGGGATAAACTTTAGGCAGGTGGTCATAATATTATGGCTGATTGGTATATTACTCATTTATATTTACAGTCATCCTCAAAATTATTCATACAATAGTAATTTAATAATGATAATAAATCAAACAAAACTGTCCCAGACACATTAGAGCACCTTTCCTATGAACAGTGGACCAACATACCTATCAACAGGTGCAGACGTCTGATTGGACGTTACAGAAAACACCTGATTGTCTCAGAGTGTTGCTCAACAACATTTTAGCTTCAGAGCTCCATCATGCTTGTTTACGTGTTTACTTGTTTTATTTTTTGTGTTTTTGTTTTCAGTATTTCTTTCAAACTACAAACCAAAATCAATGTCATGATTTCATGGAATTTTTATCTATTATTACTTTTGTCAATTTTAACTTATTTCACTGACCGCTGATTTTTCTTCTTTAATTTGAGGGTGTGAGTAATTTTGAGGACGACTGTATATACTGACACTAAAATTTTCTCTTACCTTTATTTTGTGAGAACAGGTGTGCACCCGTTGGCTGAAATAGCGGGCAATCCGCCGTCTGTTGCAACCTCTGGATGGGACGTTCCATAAGGCCTCTGCTCTGACTGGGTGCGGCGGGTGGAGCTCTCCATCTTTCTTGTAGTTAGCCTACCACGAGTGTGTTCTCCCCACTGCCTGGGGAGCAGAGGACTCCCCGAGGAGGTCTCTGAGTTTTGTAACTCATTGCGAAGGAAGAACGAGCGAGCATCTCGAAAAGACACCGATGGGACGATGTCTTCTGGGTTATTGGCTGCTCTTGTTACTGTTCTTGGAGAACTAGGGCGAGACGAGGGCCTGGAGGTAGACTGTGGTCTGAATGGAGGGGGACTTGGAAAATGGTGGTGCACAGAGGGACATGAGGGTGGAAGGCGGACCCGAGAGACAGGTGGTGCTATCACAGGCAGGCTGCAGGAGGCCGTCTCAGACTCTCGGCAGTTTGGTTCGCCGGTGTTTCTGTGGTCCGGAGATTCAGCGGCGTTGTGGAGGGGGATGATCTTCCTCGCCTGCTGGTAGAGACAGTTCGCTGCTTCAGTTTCTTCATCTGTGGCCATTTCTGGTTGCAGCTTTTCACTTTGCGCCCCAGTAAGAGCGCCCTGACAGTCATCGGCAGGCGAGATCGCCACTGATCTTGGTCTCACTGTGGCTTTGTTTGGAAGAACCTCCACGTTCCGCATTGATATCTTCAGTTTTTGGGAAGTTCCCGTCCTCTGGTTTATTACTGGGAGTTTACGAACAGAATCTTCTTGTGACTCTTCCTCATTTTCTGGTTGGTCTTCATTACTCTGGAAGGAATTATCCATTAGGACCTCTGGGGGAGGAGGTGGGAGGTTATCCACATCCAGGTCATCCCTGCCATCTGGCCAGCTGTTGTTGTTGTTGTTGTCATTGATGACCAAGCCCCCGTCGTTGCTATTAACTGTGTCAGATAGTAGAAGAATCCGACTTTTATTGGGTCTCCTTATGTGAGGTGGAATATTAGCGAGACTCTGCCCTGGCCTTCCGTCTACCCCTTGGCTGAAGGTGTTTATCAGCCTTCTGACAGAGTGGCGCTTCAGCGGTTGGCTGGTTAGCATCGGTAATGAACACGGTGGCTTATTTTTTCTTATCGGGCTTTTGTATGCACCACCTGATCCGTTCAGAGAATGCCGTCTGAGCCCAGCCCTGAACGAATTATAATGAGAACTTTCTGTTGGAATTCAGAGGAATTTTTCATTTTCTGATCCGGGTCCCTCCGGCTCTGTTGCAGCTCCGTGAACATGCTGGTGGGCGAAAAGTCGCCGGGCTTGGCTCGCTGGTCCGGAGAGCAGTTAGCGTGCAGCGGCAGATAGTTCGCCTGATTGGTATCTGGTGGGAAAGAACTCGATCTCTTCCTCTCAGGCCTATCATTCTCATCATCTTCATCCTCTTCATCATCCTGGTCTTCCTCGTCGTCATCTTCTTCGTCATCTTCATTATGGCCCATCATAATGAATTTGTTGCTGGAGAAGTTATCAAGCGCGCCCCGAATGTTGACTCCAGATCCACAGCTTCCGGATCCGGCGCTCCCACGGTGGCGGCGGTGCCTTTCAGACCCCGTTAAACTCTCATTCTCGCCTCCGATGCCGCTGTCCTCACTGTGCAGCGCAGCGTCCTCTGGGTTAGACTTCCTCATGGCTGCACACTCAACCCTTGCAAGCACTTGAGTCAACCTGTGCTCCGCTTTCTGCTTAGCTTGCAACTTTTCAGCCAGCACTTTAGAAAGGGAGGAGAAATACTCCACTTCTTCCCTCAGCGTCTTGTCCCCGACTGCCTGGACTGAACCTGCAACCAGCTTCATTTTTTCTGCCGAGTGCTGGAGCAGTTGCTGTAAAAGATCTGGAGGTTGATCAGGGGTGTTTGCGGAGTCACTGCTGGGTTTAACTGACCTCACAGGTTGGTTTGTCATCCCAGAAGGCAAGGCCATGTAGTCCCCATGCTCCTTCAACATCAACTCCCCCTCATCAGCCATCTCCTCCAGAGCCTGGTTGATCTCGTCGAAGCGCAGCACCAGAGCAGACATCATGGGCTGCAGGGACATCTGCGTCTGGGCTGCATTGTCCAGAAGGCCCAGCAGGGTTTCATATTTGGAGATATTTGGGCTGAGGAAAGAATAGGCTGCCTGGTGAGCCCTCACCATGTGTGGTGGAAAGTCAACCTTCGTTTTGACAATCGAAGACTTCTTCTGCTTTTCAATCGATCTCTTCTTGCTTCTGTTCTTCTTTTGTTTCTCAGTCTTCTTTATTTCATCTGTTTGCATGGCATCGTTGTTTAGTTCATGGGACAGTGGACTCACCTCCGCTTCTTTAAGATCCTCTATGTTTTGGGCTGTTGTATTAGACGCAACCTTTTCCGAAATGTGTTCATCAGTGGGTTGAGGACGTTCTTTCTCTTCAGGCTTCAAAGACTTATCCTCCACTTCTTTAGGTCTATGATCCAAACCAACCGGTGGTGCTTCAGCTGGTGGAGCGCTCTGAAGTCCAAGAACTCCTGACTTTGAAAATAACTTTCCTTTAGATGGAGAGCAGCCCATTTTTAATTTCTCTTGATTATTTGTTAGAAGAAAAATAAGATAGAAGAAAAAGTGAAAGCAAAAGTGAAATTAAACAGCAGCGAGCTCCTGCAGTCTTTTAAAAATGTCTTCCGGTGTTGGCTTTTTGGTGGCAGTCCAGTATCCATGTGGTAGTAGTTGAGTTTCTACATTCATTTCATCCTTTCGCCCAAAACTTTTGCCCTCAGCAGTGAAGCAAAGTTACGTAGAACCTGTTCAGGGAAATGACAGCCAGTGTTCGTGAAGGAGTACAGGAGATAAGACGGATTTGGTGGGAGGGTGGGGCAGCACAGATGGTTACATTAAGTGCATTAACACACACACACACACACACACACTCACCTGGGCATTTATATATAAGACTTTAAGCTTATCAGGTTAATCAGAGCCAAGTTAGTCAGGTGGTGTTTTTAGCTTCATCCACGGTGCTGCTGGTTTACAGGAACCTGAGGATAAATGTGAGAGTCTGGCAGATAAACAAAGCGTTATGAAGACAGAAGAAAGTCCTGCTGCACTGATTCAGAAGATGAATGCTTTTGTCTAAACCAGAGGTGTCAAACCCGTTTTAGTTCAAGAACCACATACGGCACAATTTGATCTCAAGGGGGCCGGATCAAGATAATGATCACGCTATAACCTACAAATAACGAAAACTGTAAACATTTCCCTTTATTTTAGAACATTGTCATGATTATATTTAATTAAATTTGCTTTTGAAAAAACATCAAATTTATTGAGCCGAGAGGGTAATAAAACTTAATTATTTTTTTTTTTTTTTTTTGGGGGGGGGTTCCCCTTCTTTGAATCCCGGGACAAAGCCTAAAGTCCACAAAACTTGTAATATTCCTCAGACGCCGAGAGAAACTCCGGCCACTGCCAGCCCTGCAAGCCCCTTTTAGCCCCTTTTTATCCCTCTAGTTTTTTTCTTTTATCACTTTTTTAGTTTGGACTTTTAGGATTATTTTAGTACTTTTTAGTTTAGTAGTTTTTTGTTTTATTTCTTTAATAAAGCTTTTATTTCTTTTAACAACCACCTGCTGGCAAGGCATGTCTTTCTTTCCCCTCCTCTTGCAGTCGCCGGTATCGATAAAGAACCACCCCCTGTGTTTTTTTTATTAATAAAATTAATATTTTTTTTTTTTTTTTTTTTTTTTTTGGGGGGGGGTCCCCTTTTTTTTTTTGTTTCCTCTAAACATAAAAGTCCCAAAACCTTCAATACTTTCAAATTACTTTTTCTAAAGCAAACTCGATAAAGGGGTTTTTACAGAAAGAAAGAAAGAAGAGCGCAACCTCATCTGCTGTGGCTTCCATGGTGTCGTGAACTCACACAAACGGCACACACGGCTCTAAAAATCTACTAAATGATGTGGTTTCCAGTAAATTGTGGACCCACTCAGGAAACTTGGATTACATTGGACGAGCAGTATGGAGGAATATTGACAAGTTTTTGTGGACTTTTATGGACCTTTTTGTTTCAGGTACTGGTGAACTTATATGAAAGTTGGGGGAAAACAAAAAAAAAAACAGATCTCGGGCTGCATTTGACATATTAAAAAAGTGCTCCAGAGTCTTGCTCAGCATGAGGGTGAGGAGGAAAAGAAGGACCAACTTTCTGTGGGTGTTGGATCCCTTTTTAAGTTATCACCCCCAACATCCCCAAAAAGAATAAAAAAAGTCATGTTCACCTTAAAAATTATCATAAGAATGTATATTTTTCATCACTTTATGGAGAATGTCTAAGCCTAACATGCATATAAAGTAGAAAACTTCGTTAATTCATAAGCTTCCATTTGAGCCCAAGATGAGTTTTCTAGCCCTAACACTATGAGCAAGAAACAAGCTGTGAATAATTATATTATCACATCGAGCAAGCTCAACGCCATGTGTGGCGAAAACACAAAATCTTCTACTACGTCTTTCTCGGCCCATCAATATCTGCTCCTCTTGTTTGAGTATAATCCTGAAAATGGGAACGAGGCTGGAGGTCGGAGTTTTGGCCGACAGTTTCAGGATCTAATGGCATTAGGAGGTTTAGTCACACAGGGATTTAAACACTTTTGATTAGTTAGATATTTGTAAAACTACAGCCCGATGTGAAGGGTGACCAATAGTACTTATGATGTTTGGACACAGGAGGTTTGGGCCCGACAGCGATGACTTGTAAAAACACTTCATGTATAAATGCGGAAACCTCTCGAAAAGAGTGTCGAAATGACAGATCAGTTCATAAAAAGATAAAAGAAAGTTGATTTTTAGAAACTAAAAATCAAAGTTACGGCCCTGCAGCTGTCGCAGGGGTTGTTGGACATGTAGGAGACAGAGACCATCCATCTGTCTTTCTGTCAGTAAAATATCCTAAAAAGTTACAAACGGATTTGGATGAAATTTTCTGGGAATGTCGATGATGTCACAGGGAAGAACTGGTTAAATTTTAGTGCTGATCTGGATCAACGTCTGGATGCAGGAACTTCTTGAAGGATTCGCCATCATTGTGAGACAGGGCCATAGGGGGGAACTCGACTGCTTGCTAGATTAAACTCAAACACACATTTTGACACAAGAACAATTGAGGGAAAGGGAATATATGAATCTTCATTTAGAAAAACAAACAAACAAACAAAACAAGCTCAGTGACCTTCCCAGAGTTATCAAAGTTAATATAAACCTGCATCTCAGATCAGAAGAAGGGAAAACGCCTGAAAACCTGAGCCCACCTCTCTATGTTTAGGCATGTTTATAATCTGCCGCCCACACTGACGCATCAGGTGATCGGAACGAGGCAAGCTTGTTGTTAACACAACAAAATGGGCTTATGCTGTTGGAGGTCTGCCATCTACTTAAATTGTTGTCTCTAAGTTGGTTTAAGCCAAGTCCAAATATAAAGTATGTTTCATTTTAGGTACTACAGAGCATTTTAATAGATGTTATTATAACTAACCTCCACTACAACCGTCCCTTCACCTCAGCTGGCTTCTCCAATGTTGCCAAATCCTCGCTCAGACAACACCGGTGGTTGTCTTTCCAAAGTACCCACGTTGTGATTTATTGGAAAAAAATAAAAGAACAATCAAAAATTTTAAAATAAACTTTGGGTATAGAGCAGGGATCTTCAACTTAAGACCACTTGGGCCACTGTCCTGCAGGTTTTAGAGGTTTCCCTGCTGCAACTCACCTAACTGAAATTATTTGGTCATTGGCCACAATTTGATGTTTTAAATTTGGAATTAATCAATCTGAATTAGATCATTCTGAATCAGTTAAATTATTGGAATAAAATGAGAATAAACCAGCCACTTTATCCAGAATGGGCTCTATGCACAACTCCACTACATCCTGAACTTAAGCTCCTTTGTTTCCTGTCTTTCATTACTGGACAAACTGATTAATCCAGGTGTGTCTGGCCAATATCTGAGGTCAGACACACCTGGATTAATCAGTTTGTCCACTAATGAAAGACACACAGAAACTACCTTAAGTTTAGGAAGTAGTGGAGATGTGCATAGAGCCCATTAAGTTTAATTTAGAATTATCATTTTCATTCAGAATAAGTGTTTACAAGTTTCCTTTAAAGCTGAATTTTTTAAAATTTGGAATTAAAGATGAATTAAAACTCTGGTGTAAACGTGGCCATTTAGAGGCTGGTGTAAATTCATAACAATCCTGAAATATTTGGACTCACAATTGGTCTTAGATTGCATAAAATCTAATTGTATGCAGACGATATTTTGCTACTCATCTCTCATACTATTGAATCCATCCCCCAATGGGCTATATGCACGACTAGCTTTATTTCATGGATTAAACTCTTGCTGTATATACTTTACCCAAAGTTTCTGTCATTAATTAAGCGATCACAATATTTCCAGCTATCAGGGGGCACTCTGCAGGGCTGCCCACTAAGTCCACTGCTATTTGCTTTGGCTAGAGAGCCTCTATCAATTACACTGAGCACCCTTCCAATAAGTAGTGGAATTTATAGAGAGGGGAGGGAACATAGAGTATCTTTTTTTATTTAAAGAAAAAGATATACTTTATTAATCCCAATTAGTGTGCCAATTAGGAAATTCGTTATCTGCATTTAACCCATCTCAGGTTGGATCAGAGAGCTGATCGGGGACTCAACTGGTCTGCCGCACCGGGATGCTATATTATTATAATATGCGGATTATATAGATTATATGTGGATGACTTATGAATATATCGGACCCGGTTCCAAGTGCTCCCCATATAATCCATACTTTGAAGAATTTCGGGGGGTTTCTGGATACAAATTGAACTTCAACAAAAGTGAATGTTATCCTGTTAACAACCTGGCTTTACAAATACAGGATGGTGTTCTACCACTCCAAATGTCCAAAAATGGCTTCAAATACTTAGATGTTAATATTACAAGAAACTTTACCGAGAAAATTTCTGTCTGCAATTAGAAAAAAACAAATCAGATCTTAAAAAATGGAAACCTCTTCATCTCTCCTTAGCAGGAAATGTAAACTATTAAAATGAATGTGCTCCCAACATTTCTTTACTTCAGTGTATCCCACTTTATCTCCCTAAATCGTTCTTTAAATCTCTCGACAAGGCTTTTGTCTCGTTTATATGGGATGGAAAGAAGCCAAGAATACGGTTAGAATTGCTACAGAGGCCTAAAAGTCAAGGTGGCTTAACTTTTCCAAATTTTTGCTATTATTATTGGGCGTCAAATATTCAGAAAATCATGCATTGGCTTCATACCTCTGATAAAGACTGGTATCTCTCTGAAGCTGCATCTCAACCTGTCTTGAAGCCCAGCTTACTTCCAGCCCATCCCCATCTTGAAATACACCAATAATCCAATAAATACACTTAAAATATGGTTTCAACTGGGTTTGAACATTTTCTTTATATAAGTCCCATACATAGGCTAATAATCCCCTTTTTCCCCAAGCAATGTCAGACTCTGAGTTCACTCTTTGGCAAAGACAAGGCATTCATTGTTTTAAAGACATGTACATAAACTCAGTTTTTGCAAGCTTTGACGATCTATCACGCATGTTCAGTCTCCCCCATTCTAGTCTATTTCGTTACTTTCAAATCTGCCCTTTCCTTAAGCATCATGACTCTAACTGTCCTCTGGTTTAGACAAACTGTTAGAAACTCCATTCAACTCTAAAAGATGTCAAGAATAAATAACTGTATAACGTCTTTTAAAGACACAACCCTCTCAAAGATTAAAGCGGACTGGGTGAATGAGTTGGGGGAGGAACTGGAATTGGAGGAAACGTCTGGGACAATGCCCTAGTTAATGGCAGCACTTCCTGTGTTAAATTCAGCATAATCCATTTCAAAATTCTACATCGCATCCACTAATCAAAAGCAAAACTTGCTAAAATATATCCCAACACAGACGCTAGCTGCGAAAAGTGCCGAAATACTCCTGCTGACTCAACTCATATGTTCTGGTCATGCTGAGCCCCGACAACCTACTGGTCTATCATCTTTAAAACGTTGTCAGAAGCTCCTAAAGGAATAGTTCACCCACAGAATGATGTAACTTTATTTTCCACTTCCTCTCATGGTGAGCAAGACTCTGCAGCACTTTTTCAATATCTCAAATGCAGCCGGCGATCAGGAAGGCTTCTCGTTTCCACCCAACTTTCATATAATGGAGTTTCCTGGGACCCGAGCCAAAAAGGTCCATAAAAGTCCACAAAAACTTGTTAATATTCCTCCATACTGCTCGTCAAATGTAATCCAAGTGTCCTGAGTGGGTAGCATCCAGAATTTACTGGAAACCACATCATTTAGTATATTTTTAGAGCCTAAACAGTACGACATCGCATCTCCTGCAAGCACCCTGATGCATGATCACGAAACTACACTGAAAAAGATTATACTTTGGATCAACCTAAAAAAAAAATTGCTGTAATCTGTTACAACTAAATTTATTAGTTTTTCTCAAACTAAATTTATGATTTGGTTGAAACTATCAATTTTGATTTAATGGAAATACATCTTTTACCTTAAAACCAAGAAATTGCTTTGATGCAAAGTTAAAATATAATTCATGACAAAGAAACTTTTTTTTCACTTTGTTACAACTTCAATTTTCATCTTGGAATAAACTAAACAAATTGCTGTAATTCTGTTACAGCTAAATTTATCAGTTTTACTCAAAGTAAAAATATAATTCATAACAAAGAAACACTTTTATTTAACTTTGTTACAACTTAATTTTTCATCTTGGAATAAACTAAACAAATTGCTGTAATTCTGTTACAGCTAAATTGATCAGTTTTACTTAAACTAAATATATGATTCGCTTGAAACAATAAATTTTGATTTACCGGAAATGTATCTTTTGCCTTAAAACAAAGAAATTGCTTTGATACAAGTAAAAATATAATTCATGACAAAGAAACCTTTTTTTCACTTTGTTACAACTTAGATTTTCATCTTGGAATAATCTAACTGAATTGCTGGTATTCTGTAACATGCTTTTTCTGTTTTTCTCAAGTTTAATATCTTATTTAGGACAAAGTAAAGTTTTACTTTCTTCTTACTCAATACATTATAAATAGTACTGAGTCAAAGTGGTACTCATTGTATGAGTTGGTGACTGAACAACAACATAATTAGCATTAATGTCATGTTGGATTCGAGCTACGCATGTTTAAAGAAGTCTGTATGAGTTGGGATTTTAGCTCCTTGTACTATCCCTCACACTCATGGTGCAACAAGGGAGGGGTGAAAATAAGAAAATACCAATGTGAGCGTTGTTCAGAATATATTATTATGTATCTGTTTGTACTGATGCTCAATAAAAATATATTATAAAAAAAAAAAAAGTATGATTTCGTACCAAAAGGGAAAAAAGTCTCCATGTTAACGTGCCAAGTGTCACATTAAATTAGACTGACTGGCTGACTGGTGAGTGCGCATGACTCTCACCTGGGAGTCGGAGGGATCAAATCCCACCTGTGCCCTCGTTGTGTACCTTGCCACATTTTTAAACATGGTTTTGTTGTTGTGTTTGATATTTTCTTGCTTCTTGTATTTTTTGTGAAGCACTTTGTCTTTAAGTTGGCAGGTGCTCCATAAATAAAACATTATTTTCTAGTGTACAAAGCTGGTTCTACAGGGACTGATGCCCCTTTATTTTCCAGTGACATATGGAGGGCCAGCAGCAGCAACATAATGTTGACTTGATCTGCCGTCTAAGCCAACATGTGAGGAAGTAAATGACGAGAAACGGGCCATGTGTCGTGGGACCTGCCTAATCTATGTTTCTGTCGTCACTCAGGTGACTGCAGCGCCAGCTTGATGTGTAGGACACTTGGATGCAGAGCTGAGCTAACCTCGCTTGGCTTTTGGGAATTAACAGAGAAACACAGCAACAGATGGCTGGAAAGCAGCTTGCACTCTCCCCAACTGACCTGCAGCAACCCTGCAACATTTTGATGCAAACTCAAAAGTTTTCTGAGGAAGTAGAGCCTGTTCTCTTCCTTCTTGTAGATGGGCTTGGTGTTGGAGTTTCAGTTCCTTGTTGTCCCAGCCTCTTGCTCATCACTGAGTGTCTCTCATGTGTCCTCCCTCCCTACACCTCCTCCCTGCTCCATCACATGACTGACAGTTGTAGTGGTTTGTGAAAACTTTCAGTTTAAAGTCAACATGGACACTTTCTCGTTACGGTGGCGTGACTCTCAGTTGTCTGTCCTGGATGTGCTATATGACATGAATCATGCTGACTTGAGACCAAGGAGGAAAAGTGTGACAACTATCCAAAAAGTGCAGCATTTTTATTCTCCATAATCTGGAGCTTCTCACAGGACAGTGAAAGATGAAATTAAAGGGCATGGCTGTCATCCTCCCAGTGCACAGCAAGTTTAATAATATCCGTATCCTATTACAGATAACGCAGTAAAAGTGTACATTTTTACTATTTTTGACATATTAACTATTTACTGTTTTTACTCCGCTTCGCGTCGGGGTCTGCATTCGCCCTGTCGGTCAGTATTTCCCGATAATGACCTGCGTTCCATATATTATCTCGCTGATTATACAGCTACTTGCAAAAAATAAAACTCAAATGAAAGTCTTCTATTTTTTGCGAGGGTCAAATAACTTTCTGATGTTCAAATATGACGTTAATATGACGCTGTTTTTTTGTTTTGTTTTGGGGGGGGGGGTCCAAACCTCCATGGTCCTGTGTGAAAAAGTGATTGTCTCCCCCTGTTAAAACCTAAATTAATTGTGGTTTATCACATCTTTGGAAAGCTGAGTTTAATTTCTTTAGTCATACCAAGGTTGGATTACTGCCACACCTGTTCTCAATCAAGAAATCACTTAAATAGGACCTGCCTGACAAAGTTAAGTAGAGCAAAAGATCCTCTAAAGTTAGACATCATGTTGCGATCCAAAAAAAATTCAGTAAAAAATGAGAAACAAAGGAAATAAGATCCATCAGTCTGGAAAAGGTTCCAAAGCCATTTCTAAAGCTTTGGGACTCCAGAGAACCACAGTGAGAACCATTATCCACAAATGGTGAAAACATGGAACAGTGGTGAACCTTCCCAGGAGGGGGCCGGCCGACCAAAATGACCCCAAGAGCACAGCGACGACTCATCCAAGAGGTCACAAAAGACCCCAGAACAACATCCAAGAACTGCAGGCCTCACTTGCCTCAATGAAGGTCAGAGTTCATGACTCCACCATCAGAAAGAGACTGGGGGGCAAAAATGGCTGCATGGCAGAGTTCCAAGACCAAAACCACTGCTGAGCAAAAAGAACATAAAGGCTCGTCTCAGTTTAGCCAGAAAGCATCTTGATGATCCCCAAGACTTTTGGGAAAATACTCTGTGGACTGACGAGACAAAAGTTAAACTTTTTGGAAGGTGTAGGTCCCATTACATCTGGCGTAAAAGTAACACGGCATTTCAGAAAAGGAACATCATACCAACAGTAAAATATGGTGGTGGTAGTGTGATGGTCTGGGGCTGTTTTGCTGCTTCAGGACCTGGAAGACTTGCTGTGGTAAAAGGAACCATGAATTCTGCTTCTACCAAAAAATCCTGAAGGAGAATGTCCGGCCATCTGTTGGTGACCTCAAGCTGAAGCGCACTTGGGTTCTGCAGCAGAACAATGATCCAGAACACACCAGCAAGTCCACCTCTGAATGGCTTAAGAACAACAAAATGAAGACTTTGGAGTGGCCTAGTCAAAGTCCCCACCTGAATCCCATTGAGATGCTGTGGCATGACCTTAAAAAGCGGTTCATGCTGGAAAAGCCTCCAATGTGGCTGAATTACAACAATTCTGCAAAGATGAGTGGAACAAAATTCCTCCACAGCGCTGTAGAAGACTCACTGCCAGTTATCACAAACGCTTGATTGCAGTTGTTGCTGCTAAAGGGTGGAACAACCAGTTATTAGGTTTAGGGGGCATTCACTTTTTGACACAGGGCCATTTAAGTTTGGATTTTTCCCCCTTGAAAAAAAAAATCTTAATTTAAAAACTGCATTTTGTGTTTACTTGTGTTATCTTTGTCTCACATTTAAATTTGTTCAATGATCTGAAACAATTTAAGTGTGACTAACATGCAAAAAAGTAAGAAATTAAGAAGACATTTTCACACAGCAGTACATATACTGTATATTAGTATATCTTCAACCCTAAATTTGAAAGGCCTGTGTTGTGGGCTTGTACACATGCAGTTGTTTACAATTTCTTTTCCTGGCCATCCAACAACAGGAACAATTTGAAATGAATGCATTGTCTTTTGGAGTACTGAAGCAAAAGACGAGCAAATTACAGTGACTTGGAAAAAGCTAATTTGTTTAAATAGTTTTAAAAGTAAATCCAACTGGTTCTGTTCCTGCAGACAGTCATCAGTAGTTTACAATTTTATTGAATTACAGAAATGAGAAAAAAAAAAACAAATTCAACCAAACCAAACTTAAAATATGCAGAGATGCGTACAGCAGTGGTTTAACAACAGCAAGGGTCTCTGCATGTTTACTGGACAAAAGCTTTAACCTGATGGGGATCAGCCGTGACTGGGTGACACTTGTGTAACAGTCTCAGAATACTTTACTCTGCTATTCTGGGCTGTTTTCCTCTCAGGCCAGTATGACAAGACTACTATGAAAGCTTAGAAGCTGCACACAGAGCTCAGGTGGTGTGACAAGGTCACATACAGTAGAGGTGGAACGTCTAGATATTCTGCAGATACTAGATTATTTCTTCTTCCTGTTTATATCCTCTAAAACCTGTTTATTTCCCTTTTAAATGGAGCCGTGTTTGTGTAAGATGCATGTGTGGGACGAGCAGCAGAGTTCAGGATGTGGACTGAACCAAGAAAAACTTACCAAACTAAGTTTATTTGTATTAATTGCTTTTATTTGCATTTTCTAATTCCAAACAACAACAACATTTTCTTTTCCACCTGTCTCGGCAGTATTTGTCTCCAGGCTGTTCATGTTTGAACATTTCCGTGAAATGTAACACCCACCATCTTAAAAATGGAGTTTATACAGTATATATATATATATATATATATATATATATATATTAGGGATGCACGATATTGGAACTTTGGCCGATATGCCGATATTTTAAAACTCATGTGGCCGATAATCGATATCGATACCAATGTTAAAACTGAAAAAAATAAGCAGTCATTGCAAATAGTAGTTTTATTATCCATTTCCGACAATTTGAAAAATAAGGGTGGTGAAAAAATATCCATACACTGAAATTTCGCAATATTTTCATATGCCAATATCAAATCGACATTTAAAAACGCGCTATTGATCTAGTTTACTTAAAAAAGAGTGATGTCAACTCCTTTTGATTTAAGCTTCAGGTGAAGCTCCCAGTAAGAGGGAGACTACAAACTAGTAGAGGTCCATGTGGTGAAGGAGAAGCTGACATGAATAAAATCCCTTTATTATGACTGTATGCAGAATGCTGTGCTCTCTCCTGAGCGGAAGATCTAACAACAGTGCTGAGACAAGTCTTTACCATGAACCACACTGCCATCTACAGGCCTTATTTGGACATGTTCTCTCTCTCAACTCTGAAACTCAAGAACTGTTGTTTTTAGGAGGATTCAAGTTTTTGTCTTAAATAATTAATGTGTTCCTTTTATTTATTATGTCTATTAACATGTTGAATACGATCATTTACAATCTAATCAACACATTTTTTTTTTTTTACAGAAAATAAACATGTCAGATGATGAAACTGAGACATTTCACTATTTAAAGGAAAATCTTCACTGATTGTGAATCTGAGGAAGTAATACGTCTGTAAAAAGTAGTTCCAGGGTGATGTTTTTACCATTGTGTAGTAACATGTCTGTAAAGAGTCCGGGTGATGTTACCATTGTTAGAACATGCTAAAAAGCCAATTTACCATTGTGTAGTAACACGTCTGTAAAGTTCAGTAGCATGTGTGGATTTCAGGCTGAATTGTGTTCACAGAGATTTCTGGAATCTTCCTGAGTCCATCAGTGGTTTCCAGTAGAGAATCATGTCTGCTGTTAATGCAGAAGATCACCATCATCCAGCCTTGTCCCCTGCACACAGAGATTCCTCCTGATTCTCTCTGTTGGAGCCAAATGCTTGATTTGGTTTATTTGATTAAATGCTTAATTGATGTTTTGATTAATATTCCATTCTTTATAGTTTACCATTATTATTTCTGTTTGGTTATGAGATATCATAGTAAAATATTGTGGTTTGAAGTATAAGTTGATTTGATAAGTATGAAATGAAATATGAAATTGGGAATTGTTGTTTGTTTAGATTTTCTGCTGCTGTGCTTGTTGCTGTTTCGCAGCTCCGCCCCCTCTTTATAGACAGGTGACTGCAGCACCTTGATTATATTAGTGTTGGCTATTGGGGCCGCCTGAGCCTCGGTTTCAGGCACGCAGCCATACAGTTTTAGACCGCTGCTAAGTGGTGTTTTTTGTTTTGATAAATGACTTGAATGGAAAGGTATGAACCGATGTGATCTGCCTGTCACTTCTTTTCGGTAAGACGATGTAAGTTTTGTTTTTTGGAAATGCTGGCGTGAAAGGATCCACTCTAAGAAAATAAACCTCTTGTACCAGAAGAGTTGCGTTTTGGATTTCATCATCACTTCAAAAACACATGACAACGCTGGAGCGCGTCAGACTAGGATGCACAGAAATCGAGAGCCAAGCGCATCTTTATAGAAAAAGATCGCGTCTTTACTCTCCATCTTCTGATGATATTCTACACTGTAGATGGAGGATCTTCAAAGTCTGAGGAACATTTTTCTGAACTTGTTCCACAACTTTTATCTTCAGTTTGTCTCAGATTGGTGAACCTCTGTCCATCTTTCTGTCTGAGAGACTCTGAAATGCTCCTTTATACTCAGTCATGTTACTGACCTGTTAGATATTAAAATCTCCTCCTATTATTATTTTCCACCTTTTGTTGCTCCTGTTCCAACTTCTTACAGACGTGTTGCTGCATCAGTTTCACAATCAGCTTACATTTTCCATGAAATGATAAAATCTCATTTTCATATCTGATATGCTGTTTATGTCAAAACAGCAGAAATATATTAATGAGATTAGAAAATCATTGAAGTCTGGTTTTATTTATATTTCACACCGCATCCTAACTTTTCAGGAGTTTACATTGTACAGTGAAATATTTGTCGTTAGTGTTTTAGCTGCAAAAGAGTTTTGGGTATGCCTATGTATCTGCTGATTTTACTGGTGCAGAATTTATCTCCAGCTGTTTGTTCTTGTAATCTGCAACATGTCAGCAGCTTCCTCAATGAGTAACCACCACCACTAAGCAGCACCACATGGATCTAAATTACTTTTTGACAGGCAATCTTTACAGACCCTGAAAGTAGACATGGTCCGTGTCCCAAACCGCACACTTGAGCACTTCAAACACTGTTTTTGAGTGTGTAGTGCACACATGGTGTCATTTAAGCGACAATTTCAGTGCACTGAAAGTACCAGGATGTTGCCCTAATCACGACCAAAAATGCACTTGCAGAACGAAGCACACTACTCGCACTAAATGGACACCATCTTGTGAACGTGGAGGAAGAGGCGGGACTTTCAAACTGCTTTCAGAGCTGAATAGGGGATTATCACGCTTACCGGAAGTTCCCGGATTTTGGACACTTCCTCTTCCGGGCCATTTTAACGACAGCCGTTCCTGCTCTGTTATACTGTTTAAATCGGATAAACTCCAAACATACTCAAGTTTTCATTCTAGACTGAAATGATACTAAGGAAGAAGTGGATCAAAGCGATCGATTCGCCGCGGTGAAGGGCCGAACTTTGTAATAAAACACACGTTTGTTTGTCGCCGGTGGGGCACAACACCGGCACTTCACAGCATGCTAGCATTAGCCAGCAAGCGTTTACTGACGTGCTTAACATTGTACGTCTTAAAACACACAAACATCTGAAAATCGGGTCTGTACCTCCCTGTTTCCAGTGGAACAACTGGGGACTGCCAAGAAAGGAGACGCTTTCAGATGCTTGTGTGTTTTCAGCCGCACAAAGTTAGGCACGTTATCGAGCTGGCTAATGCTAACCTGCTAACATGACTGCGCAGTCTGCCGGCCACAAACAAACGTGTGTCGTTTTATTATAAAGTTCGGTCCTTCACCGCGGCGAATCGGTCGTTTTGATCCACTTCTTCCTTAGCATCACTTCGGTCTGGAATGAAAACTTGGCATTGGCGTTTATCTACTGTTAGCAGGTTAGCATTAGCCAGCTTGATGACGTGCCTAACATTGTGCGGCTGAAAACACACAAGCATCTGAAAGCGTCTCCTTTCTTGGCAATCCCCAGTTGTTCCACTGGAAACGGGGGGGGGATCCTCAGGCGACAAACAAACGTGTGTTTTATTATAAAGTTCGGTCCTTCACCGCGGCCAATCGATTGCTTTGATCCACTTCTTCCTTAGTATCATTTCAGTCTGGAATGAAAACTTGAGTATGTTTGGAGTAAATACGATTTAAACAGTATAACAGAGCAGGAACGGCTGTCGTTAAAATGGCCCGGAAGAGGAAGTGCCCAAATACCGGGAACTTCCGGTAAGCGTGATAATCCCCTATAATGGCGATGAATGCCGCGGCGGCGACCCCTGCTGCATCGGAGGCGGTATTGTACTTGAGTTAAGTAACGTTTATGAAATGATTTAGACATAATCATTAATGTATATTGTGGCATGTTACCAAGCTGTTCACTCCCTGATGACAGTTATGATCTGGTCGTGTGTTTGAGGCCACGGTTATACCAGCTCAGTAAAGTTAGCTCAGGTTAGCGGGT